>CM040243.1:20447125-20505335 GCA_022545495.1 Chrysanthemum lavandulifolium
TTATTAGTATGATATAACTAGTTATAGTAATAGATTTATGATCCTTACCTTTTTTGTTTTTATTATTTTTTACATAATTAACGTGGATTGTGCGTAAGCGCTTTGTCTTTTGAAGTGGAGCGACCATGTGATGGCGTGATTCATGAAATATATAGAAACAACTTAACAAAATATCTAAGAAGGATGTAGGCGAAAAAGGTTCGTTGGTGGCAAGGAAAGTGTGATCGATCGTCCTCGGAAACTTTTGGGGCAAAAATCGTCCCTGCCAGATCAAATGACTAAAATACCCTTGTCTCTATATTACTTTTCAACTTCTTTTGCAAATGGTCCCTGTGTTTCGCTTGATTTTGCAAATTTAGTCCTTTTTTTTTTTTTTTTTTTTTTTTTTTTTTTAAATTTAATTTTTAGTATTAGTATTATTTTTTTTACGTTTCGTCTGCTTTTATGTTTTCGTCCGTTTTTACGTTTCGTCCGATTTTTTACGTTTCGTCGTATTTTTACGCCGTCCTCTTTTTACGTTTCATCCGATTTTTACGTTTTCATCCGTTTTTTACGTTTCGTCCGTTTTTACGTTTTCGTCCGTATTTTTACGCCGTCCGATTTTTACGCTTACATCCGCTTTTTACGTTTTCGTCCGTTTTTACGTTTTGTCCGTATTTTTACGTTTTCGTCGATTTTTATGTTTTCGTCTACTTTTTACGCCGTCCGATTTTTTCGTTTCATCCGTTTTTACGTTTTCGTCCGTTTTTACATTTCGTCAGTATTTTACGTTTCGTCCGATTTTTATGTTTCGTCCTTTTTACGTTTTCGTTCGATTTTTACGTTTTCATCCTTTTACGCCGTCCGATTTTAACGTTTTCGTCCGTTTTAGGTTTCGTTCGATTTTTACGTTTCGTCCGATTTTTACATTTCGTATGTTTCTTTTTACTTTCGTCCATTTTACGCCGTCCCTTTTTAAGTTTCGTCAGATTTTTACGCTTTTGTCCGGTTTCTCACGCTTTAGTCTCTTTCTCACACTTTTCCGTTTCGTGCGTTTTTGTCCATTTTCTTACGTTTTCCGTTTTTATTCGCTTTTCTTCACGTTTTTCGTTTTCACACGTTTTGTCCGTTTTATACGTTTTTAGGTTTTCGTGAGAAAACCGAGACAAAACGTAAAAATCGACGAAACTTAAAAAGAGCTAAACGTAAAAATGGACGCAAAAGTAAAAAAATAGGCGAAAACGTAAATAAATTGACGAAACCTAAAAAAGCGACGAAAACGTAAAAATCGGATTTAAAACGTAAAAATCGGATTTAAAACGTAAAAAAAGGATGAAAACGAAAATCGGACGAAAACGAAAAACAGGACGAAAACATAAAAATCGGACGAAACGCAAAATACTGAAAACGAAAACGGACGAAAACGTAAAAATCGACGAAAACGTAAAATCGACGAAAACGTAAAAATCGGACAAAACGTAAAAACGGACGAAACGTAAAAATCGGACAAAACGTAAAAACGGACGAAACGTAAAAATCACGAAAACGAAAAACCGACGAAAACGTAAAAATCGGACGAAAACGAAAACGGACGAAAGGTAAAATCGGACGAAACGAAAAACGGATTTAAAACGTAAAAAACGGCGGAAAACGTAAAAATCATCGAAAACGTAAAAAAATAATACTAATATTAATAGTTAATTTTAAAAAAAAAAAAAAAAAAAAAGGACTAAATTTGCAAAATCTGGAAACACAGGATCATTTGCGCAACAAACCGAAAAGTAATAAAGAGAGAGGGTATTTAGTAATTTGATCTAGGCTGTGGGACGATTTCTTCCAAAGTTTCCCATTGGACGATATTTGCACTTTCAAAGTTTTGGGACGAAACGCAATTTGGCCAAAGTTTAGGGACGATTTTGCAATTTACTCTACTACTTTATTGTTTTACCATATTGATCATGCTTTTGTTTTATGTTATCACCAACTTTATAAAATAATAAAGCGTCGCAATAATAAAACCGCTAATAGACATCATTGGACTAAAAATTAATCAACTACCAGAGATATAACATCATTTAGCCTTGTAAGTTCAAGAACAACATACGCATCATCATCACTAATTTGTAGTTTCACCTCTTTACAAAGAGATTCGAAAACATCTAATAGATCCGCTAAACATAAATCGTAACAAAAGACCGTTCTGAGACTTATAGATCTATATATAATCAAAACCATATAGTCTCATCTGCTACTGATTCATACACACCGAAACCATCATCAAATCTCACCCACACCCACAACACACCTTTGCTCATCGTCACACGCCTTCACCATCATCAAATCTTAGCCACACCCACATCACACACCTTATAAAGCCATTTCCAGGAGGCCATTTAACCACCACAAAAACATATGGCCAAAAGCTATCGGATCTTTAACGATCTAAAATCAACCAAAGAAACTAAAACCATAAACATAAGAAAACCACAAACTCGAGATAGATCTTAACATATCTCCAAATAACCAAGCACACTTGAAACCACCAAGCAAACCAAACAAACCAAAACCGCCTTAACAAACCGAAAGCACCAACACATAGAGGAACCGTAGGCGGCGGGGATTAGGTAATGTGGCAAGAAGCAATGAGTGTTGTGTAGGTGTTTAGGTTAAATGGAAGAGAGATGAGAGAAATAAGGAGTGTGTGTGTGTGTTTTATGTTTTTTAGTGTGGTTTGGTGTATTAGTTTATAAATCCACGGAGGTCTGTTATTAAATGGGTTATTACAATTGTTGAAAAGGGTCATTCTCGAAAAACTTATGAAATGGGCTATTACGAAATAGAATGGATCACATTACTAAAAAAATTTATGAAATGGGTCATTACAAATAGACATTATAAAGACATTTAAATTTTCGGCTTTGTATTGATTTAATTACAAAATTAATACAATTCTTAAGCCTTCCATTAATAGTAAGTGTTGAATCTGAATTTTAAGCCTTGCCATTTAGGGAAATGTCCCAAATGTTTTATATAGTAGTATAGATAAAGAGTATTTTTTTTAATTTAAATGTATTTTTGTACTTTCTACTTAATAAGTTGCTCAAGAATTTATATGTGTGGGATCAAGTTGCTTAAGATATATGTACTTTTTTATAATAAAAAAACTAAACTTTTTAACTAAAAGACAAAAAAAATCAGTTGCTTAAGAAAGTGGATCAAAGTTACCCAATAACTCACTCTATGACACTTGTACTATGTAAGTACAAGGTGGGCCTAAAGAAAGGGACACTTGCCCACTATATGAGAGAATTTCCTGTAAATGGAGAGTTGCCCATAAGGTATTAGAGAAGTGAATTTTTTTAAAAGGTTGATCAACCGGGATATTTAGAGAATTAGGCCATTTAAAGCTAATGTAAATTCTAAGCTCCTTGTCTTTTACTATGTCCAAACTTTGAAATTTAAAAGTTTGTTTGAGATGCACGCTTCACATGTCGGTCGGGCTTGAAGCAACTTCCAAGACTTTCACTCTAAGAGCACTCCCATCCATAACACCATAACACCGTCCACGCCGCCACATCGACTTTTAACATTTAACATTAACATCCCCAAAAACACTCCATCCATAACATCCCAATAACACCATAACACCACTAATATTTTATATTTTCAATTTCAAACCCTAAACTAAAACAAACATTTCATTTATTAAACTAAAACAAACATTTCATTAAAACTTAAACCATATTACAATACGAGATAATAAAAAAAAAATACAACGAAATGAAAAAACACAATCGCAATTAAAACGTTACAACAAATTAAAGAAATTGAGATCTCGACGAGGTTTCAAGTTATATTTTATGATGATTCGATCTTTTTCGTCATTGATCCACCGCACGACCATTGGATCTTGCCCGTCGATGGCGTCATCAAAACTTGATCTCTTCCAACCGGTTATTGTGAGCTCTTTTTCCTGCGTGGCCCGACACGCCGCTCGGAGACTTCTCGTTTCAAACGAAACTCATTTGCCATAGTTTCGGTGAAGTAAGTTTGACGAGCTGTTCCTCCGCTGCTTGTTCCCCAAGACTTGTTGTAGTCTCGGATCGTGCTTTCTTGGTAGCACGCTCTTTCCCATGGGCGTGGTTGTTCATCATTACCAAACAAAGCCTCGTTTGTTTCGCTTGGGACTTCGCGGTTAAATCAACCGGCCCGCGTCTCCCATTTCTTATAATGACGCAAAACATCCCAGCGCCATCGAGACCAACAAAGTGCTCCTTTGTTTTCCTCACGATACCATTGCTTTGCCCGTTTCATCACATCCACCTCACTTTCACGGCTTCGTTGCTCTTGCGCACGCACGTAACAAGAGTTGAACTTTGTGCATATCCACGCTCAACGATGTCCATTTGCTTGACATCATGTCCTTGGTGCGCCGTTGAAAGTTGAGTCTATTGAACTCATTTCGACCCGATACCTAGGTTGGCACTTTCGAACTTTTGGATCCTCCAAACGACTATGTAACACCTTGCAAGTAATGCTTCCTCTCTGAATTCCAACGATTGGTAACGACAACCTCCTCATCGAGAATCAATTGGTTCGGATCGGGGTCTTTGGATTTTTGATTTTCGCTAATACGACCTTTTCCTTTTTTGGTGGAGATGTGGGTGTCTCAAAGAACATCTTGTGTTTGGTTGTGTTTGTTGTATTTGCAGTGAATTGAAGGTTTTGAAAGTTGGAGTTTAAGGTGTTTTGTTGGTTTTGTTGTTGCCAAAACAAGAATGTTTGTTGTTGTTTCCACATTTCTTGGCTTGATAAGCCTAGTGGGTTGGGGTTTGAAGATGAACCAACGTTCGGGTTAGATGAACCGGCTCGATTCCACCCGTCATTGAGAAGATTGAAGAAAGTATCGTCGTTGCCTCCCGACATAGTTTTTTTTGCAGTTAATTGAAGTTGATAGATTGAGAGTATTGAGAGGATTTAGAAGTGGAAGTGTGAATAAAAATGGTGTTTTGATTGTGTATTTATAGTGGTAAAAAAAGGTTTTTGAATTTTTTTTTTATCAATTCTAGCCGTTAGGGACTAAAAATGAAATTTTTTTTAAAAGTTAACGGCTAGTAGCCGTTAGAGGGACTAGTTTTGAAATTTTTTGATTTTTTCTGCCCCTTAACGCGCGTTAAGGGGATAACGCTGGGGGAGTAACGCCGTGACGCAAACACACTTCCAAGGGTAATAACAGACTAACGCCGTTATTTTAGCTATAACGCCGCTTCGGCGTTAACGATGGAACTGCTCTAAGGGATGAGGGAGTGGAGCTCCGGTAGTGCATCGAGTTCATGAATCCGAGCGGGTACACCGCCCCGAGCATATCGGGTAGTTGGATCGAGTAGCAAAATCGAGTTGGGAGCCCGAGCGATGAAGGGCAACCTTTTTTGAATATTCGAACGTTGGGATTTATGTGTGTGTGTTTTTGAAGGTGTTTTAGTGTGTGTTTTTTGCTTTGTTTCTTTTTTCTTGCAGGTAACATGGAGAAGGAGAATAGTATATGTATTTTATATTTTACTTTTTAATATATAAGTAATTTATATATTATACCTTATAGTATATACATGTTTACATTTCAAACCTTATAGTATATAAATATTTATATTTTACTTTTTCTAATTTGTTTTTATTTTTAATAATATGTATTTTTTATTTTTAATGAAATGGTATGTTTTTATTTTAAATATTGTATGTGATTTTATGTATTAAAAAAAATAAAAATAAAAATCGGGTACTAGGGTACCACTCCCTCCACTTAGGGTAGTGTTAGGGTAAAATTGGGTAGTTTTGAGTTGGAGGGTTTTTATTGGATAGAGGTGATGTGGCACCCAGTACAGGGTACCACCCCTCCTCTCTAACAACTAACTATTTGCAATAAATCCTAATTTTAAATTCATAAAGAATTGATTTAAAAAAAAATACGTTAATATCAAATCTATTATTGTGTTTAAATTTGTACTAAACTTTTGTAGCAAGAAGATGAACATCGACCTCATAAACATAAGGGGTAGTCTAATGAGCCATCTCATGATTTGCTTCTCCCACACCTCATAGCTTGTACCGATTGTATTTTTTTTTTTTTTTTTTAATACCGATTGTATTTTTTTAAAAGTATATGTATAGTGTATTTAATTTGTGTAATTGCTTTTATATATATAGTATATTTATTTGTGTAGTGTTTTTGTATGTGTGTATATCTATTTGTGTAAAATATATTTTTGTAGTTTTTTACATTATGTTTTTTTATAACTAGAAATCACAATACATGGTTCACAAAATCACAATATATTAGAAACTAAGATCAATCACGCCCGAGGCGTAGTCGCTCCAATGATGCTGCCATCTGTCTCACACGAAACTCTAACTCTGAAATGCGTCTCCAATGATGTTTGTGGTGATTTCTGTGGTGAAAAAACTCTTTTAAGATCTAAAAAACTGCTTATTTTTTTTAGATCTAAAAAAAAGTTTATATCTTGAATTTTTTTTAAACAACGTGGTAAAAAGCTTGAGGGTTTCTGTTGTGAGTTGGTTTCGTTGCTTATTTATTTTAGATCTAAAAACTTGTTAGATCTAAAAAAGATTTTTGGTGATGTTTGTGGTGGTTTATGTGGTAAAAAAAAGTTTAGACTTGTTTGGTTTCGTTTATTATTTTTTTAGATCTTGAAAGTTTTTTAGATCTTGAAATTTATGGGGTGCCTCATTAGACTACCCCTCTGTTTGGTGTTGCAATAGCATGACCTAGCTGGTGTGATGCTTAAGTTGTTTGGTAATGCAACACCCCATTAGGGGGTGTTTGTACTTTGGTGAGCTAGCTGGTGTGATGCTTAAGCTGTTTTGAAACCATCACAACTCGCTAAGTAGTTGATGATGGTTTCTTGAAATAAGCGCTTCTTGATTGGATGGTAAAGTGACGATTTTTATAAAATAAGCGCTTTATCTCACTTTGCAACTTTCAATGAAATAAGCAGATTTTAAAAGAAAGGCAATGATGATTTTATTAAAAAAAAAAAAAAAAAAAAAAAAAAATTAGAGTTTTGGCGTGGCCCTGAATGGACTATAAGTGAGTTTTTATCTCACTTTGCAACATTCAATTTGCGACCAACATGATATAAAGAGCTAATAATTTGAGCCTATTCGATATGTTTTTACCTCTTGTGTCAAAGGGTGAACTAGACATGGTGTTGTTGTTTGTGGTGTTGTTGCTTGTTGGTGTTTTGCTTGTGGTGTTGTTGCTTGTTGTGGTGATTGTGAGACTTGTGGTGTCCGCTTTCTTGTGGTGGACCGTGAGACTTGTTGCTTTCTTGCTAGTTGGTGGAATGTGAGACTTGTGTTGTTGCTTTCTTGCTAGTTGGTGTTGTTGCTTCACGCTAGTTGGTGGAATGAGACTTGTGTTGTTGCTTTCTTGTGGCATTATAAGCCCGAATCTGCTAGAACTTGCTACGTTTGCTTTCTTGTGAACTTGCTAGGTTGCTTTCTTGTGAACTTTTGCATTTGGGAATCTAACTTACCACTTCCACATTGAAAACGTAAACGTGTAAAATTTTGAACTTGTGAACTTATTGGTTTGAGAATCTTGTGAACTTGTCGCTTTGAGATAAAATTTAGAACTTGTGAGGCGATGATGATAACCGAATCGAATGGACGGTAAAGTGAGATTTTATCTCACTTTGCAACCTTCAATTGAGCCTTAAAATTTTCCGAGGCGATGATGATAATCGAATCAATGGACGGTAAAGTAAGATAAAATCTCACTTTGCAACCTTCAATCGAGCCTCAAAATTTTCGACTACGTTTTTAAAGTTATAAAACATAAACTTGTATAAACACAAACTGAAACAAAAAACTTGTAGAAACTTGTAAAAGTTATAAAACCAAAACAAAAAACTTGTAAAAGTTATAAAACTAAAAAAAAAACTTGTAAAACTTGTAAAAATAAAAATTTGTAAAAGTTATAACAAAAAACTTGTAAAACACAAATCTTGTTAAAAAAAAAAAAAAAAAAAAAAAAAACTAAGTAATAAAAAACTTATAACAAAAATTTGTACGAAAATCAAGAAAAACATAAAGTACCTCCCCACCCCAATCGCCACATCGCCTAGCCCATTGAAAGATAAACACCCCATGGTGTTGAATAAGATGACCCTAAACATAATCATCGGCCTCAAAGACCCTCATACACCATACCCATCCTCGGTGACAACCAACACCGCTTTCAAACACCATCCCCATCATAGTGTTCACATCATTTAGCATAACTGAACACAACAAACACAATAATACACAACCTCGATCAAAGGATAAATTGGCCATAATCCTTTAGATCTAAAAAAAAGAATCAAAACCCATTAGATATAGCAATACACCATCGATAAACACACCGTTGAGACCCAAACCCAAACCGAGAAACCGAAACCAAAACCTTAAAGCCGTTTAGTTGGTGAAAAAATTTCATTTTCTATGAAATTTTCAGATGAAAAAGGGAAAATTGAAAATCCGTTTAGTTACACTTTTTTCCAACAATTTTCAAAAATGTGAAATTCTCATTCTCTAAATTTTAACTACAAATTTGCGCTCATTCTACTCTTCTCACTTTTTTCATTCTCAATTTATATAAACCGCTTTAATAAGTTTTCATCCGTTTTTTCGTTTTATCCGTTTTTAACGTTTCTTTACGTTGTCGCCCGTTTTCTTACGTTTTCGTCTGTTTTTTTACGTTTTCGTCTGTTATATTACGCTTTCGTCCATTATTTTACGTTTTCATCTCATTTTTTTACGTTTTCGTCCGTTTTTTTATGATTTTGTCCCTTTTTTATGTTTTCGTCCGTTGTTTTGTTTTCATCCACTTTTTTTACATTTTCGTTCATTTTTTAACGCTTTTTTCCGCTTATTTTACGTTTTCTGCTAGTTTTACGCTTTCATCCGCCTTTATGTTTTGTCCATTAATTTTATGTTTTCGTCCGTTTTTACGCTTTTGTCCTACTTTTTACTTTTCTTACGCTTTTTACTGCTTTTCTTACTTTTTGCCCGTTGCACACTTTCAAGACGTTTCGTCCATTTTTTACATTTCGTCCACTTTTTATGTTTTCATCCGTTATTTTACGTTTTCCTTCATATCATTTGTTTTATCAATTTTATACATTTCATCCGACAGTATTCGTTGCCTGTTTTTATGTTTCGTCTGCTTTTTACGTTTGTGTTCGTTATTTTACGCTGCTCGTTCGTAAAATGGACAAAAACCTAAAATACAAATGGAAATATAAAAAGACAAAACGTAAAATAATGTATCAGAAACGTAAAAAATGTACAAACACGTAAAAAAGGACTAAAACGTAATAAAAGGACTGAAATGTAAAAAACGAAAGAAAAATAAAAACCAAACGAAACATAAAATAACATATGAAAACGTAAAATAACGAACGAAAATGTAAAAAAACAGACGAAAACATAAAAAAAAACAAACGAAAACGTAATAAAATCGGATGAAATGTATTAAAATGGGTACAAACAAATGATGACGTACAAAAATGGATGAAAACGTATAAAACCGTACAAAAACGATAAAATGAATAAAACGCATAAAGATCCAAGATGGAAAGAAAGTTGATTTAAAAGAAAATGTTTGAAAAGAGCTTTATCTAAACATCTTCATTTTTTAAAAAGGAAAATATAAATCCATCTAAGCGTGTTTTAAAAATTCTCAACTCTTGTCAGAAGAAAACCAATACATTCTCTAGGAATTTGAAAGCGGAAAAACAGAAAATTTTTCAACAACTAAGCGCCCTTAGTTTAGACCCAATCTTTAAGAGTTTTTTTTTTTTTTTTTTTTTTTTTTTTAGTTAAAGAGCAATATTTAAAGAAAAATGATATTATTAGGGTCTCGGAATTAGTACTAGTAATAAGTAGTAGCGTAAACAATAGTGTTAAGTAGTAGCAAAAAGCAATAGTTATTTTGTTTTTATAAAGCGTTTGATAATGTAGCTGTAAAGTTATATTAGTATGTTGAAACAATAGTTGTTCGTAAATGCTACTAGAAGTAGCATTTTGATTTAGAGCGTTTAGGAAAAGTATGGATGCTATTTACTTGTTTTCAAACAAACGTTTTGTGCAAAACGCTAACTGCTAGTTGCTTGTTTACAAATAAGCGTTTTGTACAAAACGCTAACTGCTAATTGCTTATTTACAAACAAGTATTTTGTGCAAAACGCTAATTGTTAGTTGTTTTAAAACGCTCTTAAATACTTGCTATCAAACATACTCTAGCTGAAATTTTAGCATGCATGCGGAGTGAAAATGAAGATTATCATACTTGGAACTGAAAGAAAACGAAACCCGAACACGTGTCCATAACTTTAAGATACGAAATAAAAACGAATATTGCAAACAAACAACTAAAGACAAAAGTAACAAAAACAAATAAATTGAAATACTTTGGTTTGGGTTTCCGAAACTCAGACCCAAATACATACGAACCTTAAGATAGAAAGAGATTCATGAAGACTGTAGATTTAAGCGGCGGCGGATGATTCCAACAACAAAAAAGGCGTTGCCAACAGCGGATCTACAATAAAATTTCAAAAATGTTATAACAACTCAAATGAAAATAGAAATATACTAAAATCTTCTAAGACGTAATGAATATACAGATTCTTATAAAAAGGAACCTTCAAAAATTGAAGAATACATAGATGTAAGAAAACTAATAAAGTTACCACGAAATTCGAAAAAAACATTTATACAAAATAATTTCCAGTGGTGTCGGGTCTTAGTGGTGAGTTTCTGAAGGTGGTGGGAGGCTCGGTGTTGTTCTTGTTTCGTTGATGGTGGGTATGGACAACCAAAACCACCATTACCAACAACAAAAACCCATCTCGGACTACCTGAAACCAATTAAACCATTGAAAAATGGTGGCGTATATTTTTGTGCGTGTGTTTTTGTTTTTGAATGAAGTAGGTTTTGGTGGCTAGGTTACAAATTTAGGATCGGGATTTGATTTGATTTTAGGCTCGAGATATTCATGTGTGTAGATTTTATGCGGTGGTATTGAATCTTAAATTTAGGTTTGGGTGAGGTTTGTTTCAGGTTGTGTTTATTGCTCCTTTATAAGGGGTAGATAGATATATATTTCATCTGACGGTGTCTATGAAAATTAGAGGTTGCGTAGTTATTGATAAACAAAAGGTGGCGACGAAAAATCAGTTTAAACCTTTTCCTCGTTGCTAACTAGAGTAGCCAAGCCATCTGATTGAGGGTCACCTAGTGTTGCCTAGGACAAATGAAGTCTTTCTTTATCATCATCATGGATAACTACGTATGATTTTCTTGTGTAATTAAAGTTCCGAAAAAAACTATTGTCGAAGACAAAACCACTTTTACTAAAACCGTAGAAATCAATAATACCAGGATCATGGCCATAAAAAACATTTTTCACCAACACCAAAACTAAATACTTAAAGCCTAAATAGAAACTATAAGCTTACAGAAGTTAGAAATCAATACTTAAAAATGAGACAAACCTCTTATTAATCGAATTAGTTAAATATCTTTTAAAATATCTCTATCTCTACCTTATATAAAGAGAAAACATTTTTTTTATAAACTTAAAAAATAAGTATAATTCAATTACTAATATACCCTTTATTAAAAATGGTAACTATCTTTAAACTTTTATCCTTTTATTTTTCTTACCGATAAACATTTTTTTCATGAATGACTACAAATTGAATCTTAAGTGTAGTAATAAAGGGTCACTAGAACCATGAAGTTCATAAATACTATTATTTTACCTCTATCGCATCGTCGATATCGCATGAACTTTTTTAGTCAAGAACAATTCATGGATCTTTTAATACTTCTCAAGTAATATTTTAAATAAAGGGTTTTGGTAAATGCAATAACGTATTTTTCAAACGTATCGATCTAGACGCAGCGTCTATTTTTGTCCCACTTAATGTAACGAACTTTGCTTTTGTACCAATCTACCCCATCAAACTTGTTTAACGGCACCAAATTTTTTGCCCATTTTCGCACGTTCTTGTCCGTTTGCACGTTTTTGTCGTTTTACGTTTCGCGCGTTTTCATCCGTTTTGCGTTTCGTTCGTTTCCTTGCGTTTAATCCGTTTTGCACATTTCACACGTTTTCATGATTTCATCCATTCTTACACGTTTTGTTCGTTTTACGCATTTTCATTCGTTTTACATGTTTTCTGTTTTGCACATTATTTCCATTTTGCGCGTTTTCGTGCGTTTCTACATTTAGGCACGTTTTTTGTTCGTTTTGCATGTTTTACACATTTCGCCCGTCTTTACACGTTTTAGGCTATTTTAGCATGTTTTCGTCTATTTTGTATGTTTTCGTCTGTTTCACGCGTTTTAAGCGTTTTCGCGTTTTCATCCATTATTGCACGTTTCGTCCATTTTAACACGCTTTTTGCCTTTGCATGTTTCGGCCGTTTTGCCGTTTTCATCCGTTTTGCACATTTCGCATCGTTTTACACAAATGGACAAACATCGCAAAACCGGTGAAAAATGTAAAGCGAATAAAATGCGTAAAACGAACAAAAACGGCGAAACGGGCAAAACGGCTAAACGCAAAATGGACGATAACGTCTTAAAACATTCAAAGGAAGAGTTACTTTTATCACAAGGCGAAACATGTAAGCGAATAAAAATGCGTGAAACGAACAAAAGCGGCGAAAACGGACGGCGTCTTGAAATGGACGATAACGCAAAACGTTCAAATGAAGTGAGTGTTACTCTTATCACAAGGCGAAAACATGTAAGCGAATGAAAATGTGTAAAACGAACAAAAATATGTGAGAACGGATGAAAACATGCAAAGCGTGTGAAATGTGCAAAACGAACGAAACGGACAAAAACTCTGAAAATGAAAATACGTTATATTAAGTGGGACAAAAATAGTACGCGTCTTAGATCGATACATTTGAAAAGTACGTTGCTATTGTACAACCAAAACGCTTAATAAAAATGTCAAGTATGATGTATAGCGGTTTCCAAACTTTTTCCCGGTGGCGGTCACTTATGGGTAGATTAGAACAAAAGCGAGAAAGTTCGTTACATTAAGTGGGACAAAAATAGTACACGTACTAGATCGATACATTTGAAAAAGACGTTCTATTGTACGCCAAAACCCTTAAATAAAATGTAAGACTTTCAAGACAATAATATTAAAAGATGAAATGAAACTAAAATGAGATTAATAATAAATGTCCAACAACTACCAAAGTTCAAGGAGTTTTTTGATTTTATAAAGTTTCTTTATTTCATTAAAATTTATGGCTAACACAAACCAAAGTACAAGGAACTAAGTTACTCGTATTTAATTGAAAACTCATTTTGTCAAGAATTCAGGTCTTTGAAAAAAGCCTACCACTTGTAGCACAAATATCCATCGGTAACATAAACTGCCCGAAAACTCGTATTCACTTTGCTTGTTGTTTCAACTTTTGAAGTTTTGATGCATCTGTTCTCTAGTTTCATCTCTACCAAATGTTTAACCTCCTAGTTCTTTTACAACTAACCTTGTATCACCCCACATTATAATTTTAAGTTAGTCACCGAAGAATATAGTTTGGTTGGTGTTGGTCAAATTTTTTATTGAAATACATCAACCTATCTGTAAATGATAAACTGTCTACTTTGGTTACTGTATTTTATAAGTTTATCATCTACTTAAAATATGTTTATAAAAGATTAAAACGATAAATAGGTGATCGATGTATGTATGCATGTATGAGAGAACATGTATATGGGGGAATGGATCAAGTGAGAAGAATGATTGAGATGACAAAAATGAGAAATAATAGTAGTCACATATTTTAAATAAGAAAGGAGAAATAATAGGGAGATGCATCTATTTTTGTAAATGCATCTCAAATTTGTGATTGTAATTTCTTCTTATTTTCTCATCTTAATTATATTTATCATTTGATCCTCACTCATGTATGCAGTAATAATCACCCTCATGGCTCATTTTTCTCTATAAATGACGCTATAATGCATGTAAATATATATGTTGTTATACATGGGATTCAATCCTCTCATGACTCATGGGTGCCTGATTAGTCCTCCTAGATGTTAGCAGACATATTTCATAGGCCCACGTATTAGCTTAGTTTACATCTTCAGTAGGCCCATTACTTGTACAATATATACTCATTGATTCTAACATTATCCATATACGAAATATACACAACACCCGGTTTACATGGTATCGTTTCTCACAACCGATCCTAACAAAACCCTAATTCATCCCTGCCGCCTTTACAGTCGGCTTTCTTCTCTGCTCCTTCAAACAACTTGACACCTTAATAACATATCATCACCACCATGACAAACAGCAACCCACCACCAACACCTCCTGCTCTCACACTTGTTGAAAAGCTATATGCGGTACACAACATCAATAACCTAGTACCCGTCAAACTCAATCTTGATGAGTTAAACTACTCATCATGGTGCTACTTTTTCAAAATCCACTGCAACAACTTCGGTGCCTTAACGCACATCGAAGGACCAATGGAAGCTGCTTCTACATCAACACCACCGAAAATAGAGTGGCTCATGGCTGACTTCATTGTCAAGTTGTGGATCATTCTTACATTGTCCCCTTCCCTTCAACGAAGGTTCATCAAA
The DNA here is from genome assembly GCA_022545495.1 of Chrysanthemum lavandulifolium. Classification (NCBI taxonomy): domain Eukaryota; kingdom Viridiplantae; phylum Streptophyta; class Magnoliopsida; order Asterales; family Asteraceae; genus Chrysanthemum; species Chrysanthemum lavandulifolium. Next base: position 20,461,800 of record CM040243.1, read on the forward strand.
CTCAACCCTAAAACGGCTCTCGCGGCATGGGAACAAGTCGAGACCCTCTTTCAAGACAACAAACGCGCATGCACGGTCGCTTTAAAAGGCGATTTACGTATGCTACAAATGGGAGAACAAAGTGCCGAAGAATACTTTTCCAAAATCGACTCCATTATCACCTTGCTTAATGATCTCGGTTCGGACATCTGTGAAGATGATGTGGTTACATATGCCATTAATGGCTTAAGCAAAAAATTTGTCAGCCTTGCCCAAATCATCGCTCACAAGGTTCCTTTTCTACTCTTGCTACCATCGATCCATGGTTACGGTGAAGAGATGCGCCTTGGTCTAAGTTGCTCGCTATGTCCACAAACACCACGTCAAGTGCACCACAAACTCTATTAGCCACGTCACAAAATCGTGGACAGGACACTAGAAGCAACAAGGATCGTGACTACCGTAACACCGACAAGACCGAGGTGTGTCGAAATTATGGTCGAGGTTCTTGTAACAGGGGTGCGAATTGTCGATACACACACGACTCTAATCGTGTCTCTACTTCTGCTTCTAGTGGTAACTCACGTACCAACAGTTTGCAAAATAACAATAGGTCCACTTTTGCAACACAGAATGTGACAAATGGGTTAGGAAGTAATGGACTTAACTTATCAGGCCAACAACAATTGTTAGCACTACTTAAGGCCCAAAACTAACTACTAGCCCAATATGGTTTAAGTGCTTCATTGGGTGATAAGGTTTTAAAAGGTACCATTTTGAGGGGTCGTTTAAGTCCTTATTTGATCACTTTTGTATCCGTTATTGCTTAATATCGTTCCTTTTCACTTTTTAGGTCTCGTGAAGGCAAAATGCTGGAATGGCACTTATTTGGACGAAAAGGCGCGAATATATGAAGAAAATAGCCAAAGTCAAAATCGAGACACTCACGATTCTTTGAAACTAGAAGGCGACGGCGTCGGTGCTAATGGCGGACGCCCGTCCCAAAAGTATTGTGACGGTCCGGAACCCAAAACTCGTATTTTCAAGTGACGACGTCTAGTTGTGAAAGAGTAGGCCGTCGCTACTCGGGACGGCCTAGATGCAATCAGACGACGTCGAAGCGAAGAGGACGGCGTCACGGACATAAGGTGACGCCGTCGCAAGGTTAACGTGGCCAAGGCGAAACCACACGAGCGGCGACACGGCGTCACTAAACATAAGGTGGCGCCGTCGCAATTGTAATCTTATATATAGAATCCGAATTTTTAGGTCTTTGGTGGAGAGTCTTTGGGTAAAACCTAAAACCGAACCTAAGGTGTCTTGTACGATATTTTAGGGTTTTAAACCCTATCTTACATCAAGATAAGTCTTTACTTCATTAATTCAATTATGTCTTTGATTATTTGTGTGTATGCTTGCATGTTCTCCATGTCCGGCTAATTTATTTGTGTGTTTGCTTAGAAAGTATGAAACTTAATTATTGAATATTGATTGGTTGTTTCTTATCTTAGTTGATTAATGATCTAGTAATGCGATAGGTCATTCGTTGTGTACTTAATGCTTGATTCATCTTTGTGAACCTTAGAATATAATTACACGAGTAGTTGTTGGCTAAACCATCCAAAAGCGCCTTAGAGTAGGAGTTTATAATCCTAGTGGGTTTGTAGACAAGACCCTTTGGTAAGTTAAAAGAGTTAGGAGAAACGATACCCTACAATTTTAGACACACAACGTGACTAGGAATAAGGGCGTGACAATTCAACCACCAATAGGAGATAATTAAGGAGTAATACAAACTAAGTAAACACATCTTTAAACTATCATACGAGCACACATTAATTAGACATAGACTCCTACAACCTTAGTTTAGATAATTAGATAATAGTAGAGTAATCGGTGAAATACCAAACCCCCGAATCCAATACCGAAATTGTACCTTTCCATTTCATAAAATATAAAAAGATACAAAACTAATCTTCCTCAACCTTAACCTTAGCGTAGTAACTCCTTACTAGCATTCCTATTCCCCTGAGAACGATATCAATACTGGTGACCCTAATTACTACACTACAACGATTAGGTTCACTCCCTAGGGTGTTATAAAACTTGCTCAAGAAAAGGAAGTTTCCTTGACCCCGAACGACGCGTGTAGCGTTATCAAGTTTTAGCGCGCTTCTTGGGGAATAGAATAGCTAGTTAGTAGTCCACCTCGTTTAGGTTCTTTGCTTGATTCCTATCAAGTAAATTTTTCTCAATTTTAGCTTTCTCTTAGTCTATCCCCTTCTTCGTAACCTTTGTTAGTAATCCCATCACTTTTCATCATGGAAGGTGATAACCCACCCATTCATCAACCCACCACCAAATGACCCGCCAAGATCCCGTACTCTTGGTGAATACTGAGACCAAGCCACCTAGGCTATAGGAACACCATTGAGCTTCCGACCAAGCCCAAACTACGGCCTGCGATCCGACACCATCCGGTTGGTGCAAAGCGGATGTGCATTCCATGGACTTCGTTAGAAGATCCGTCGGCGGTGAGGATTTCCTCAAAATCGTCGATTCCATCGACCTTGATGCTACTACTCGGGAGACCGCGCTGCGTCTCTTCCAATCTCTCTACGGGACCAAGCTAGTAATTGGCTTGAGCGACTTCACTGGCTCCATCTCAAGTTGGGATGATCTTACCTCTCGCTTCCTTTCTTAATTTTTCCCACCGGGAGAACCACTAAGCTTAGGAATGACATCTTGATATTCCAACAACGTCAAGGTGAATCTCTACGAAGCATGGACCCGATTCAGGACTTACTTCATAAAGTCCTCATCACGGCATTGATCTTTGGCTCCAGTCCAAATCTTTTATGATCATGTCAACTTCCCCACTAAGCGATCCATTGACCAAGCGGCGGTGGAAAACTTAGTGATCTCACCGCAGAAGAATCATGGGAAATAATAGAGGACCTCGCCCTCTATGACAACGAAAGTTGGGATGACCCCCGTGAGCTGCCCAAAACCGTTAAGGCAATCTCCTTGCCTCCTTCCGACCGTAGGATGATCGAACTTGAAGATCAAGTTAGATTCCTCATGAGCTCATATGAAACTCCTAAATCTTCACACCATGTGAACAAAGCTTCTTCCTCGTGTGAGCCGTGTTGTGATCCTCATAACACGCGTAATAGCACTCGCTCCCCAGAACATGCTTCCGTTGACACGCATCCTCGTATTAATGGAGCAGGAGGAAGATTCCTACAACATCCGGACCTAGGAATTTCAATGAAACCGAGAGGCATGGAAAGGCAAGCCCGATTTCTCTGGGACAAACCAAAGAATTCACTTCCAATGATTTCTCATGGCCCCCACCTAACGGTCCTAACCAACAAAACATCGAAGGGATGTTGCAAAACCTAGTTGCATCCCAAGAAACCCAAATGGCTAAGCTCTCGGACCGCTTTAATCATCAACAAGTCGAGATGGATAGGAAAATAGACAACCTTTTGAAAGCCATAGCTAATAGTGATAAGAAGGTTAGTGCTATCTCAACTCCCGAGCCTTCAGGTATAGAGATTAAGGATCCAAGCAAGCTAACGAAGTATGTCCAATTCGTCAATACCATCGCCTTAGTTGAACCTAATGAAACGGATGGCGAAGAGGACTATACACTTGTGGATGATGAAATACCGAGGAAGTAGATGAAGTAGACATTGACTATTTCAACAAATTTCCTACGGAAGAAGAACTATCTCGCCACCTCACTTAGTGCGTGACCTCCGTCACATGTATGTTAGGAAAAGTCCTCGAATCAAGTTTGGGAACCCTTGGAATCTTAACATACCATGTGTCATAGGACACCTTTTGTGGCAAAGCCTACATTGATCGCAAATCCCCAATCAACATAATGACTAGCACCTATTACAATTGGATATTGAAGAAGCCTATTCCAACTAGGCAAGACCCCAATGATCCTAATGTTAGTTGCAATTTTCTAGGAAGAATTAAGGGATTGCCCGTTTATGTAGGTAGTTTCACGTTTCCTACGGACTTCATAATTGTGGATGATATTAGCACGACCATAGACCCTAGCTTGTCCCATGTTATTCTAGGAAAACCTTTCATAGAGAGCACCGGGATGACCTATGACCCCTCATTAGGAGTAGTGCGATTCAAGAATGAGATCGATGACATTGCTTACCAAATGCCGTTTAAGATTGAGAAGTTTTCATCACTCTCTAATGATGAAAAGGAACTTAAACTGTCGATCTATTATAGGAATGATGAGGATAGGGAAAAGGTGTTGATTATGTTATGGCTAAGATTTTCGGATTCTATAAGGATTGCTTGAGCCTAGGACGGAATATAGGACCGATTGGGAGAGGATGAACTCTTAGAGAAGCGCATGTTAGGGCACTTCTACAACATGGAATCCCCATTAGAGACCGTCAAGAGGCGGTAATGAGAAAAGCGAGGAACACGACTATGAGTCTAGCTACAAGACTCTTAAATAAAGAAAAGCGCTTCGTGGGAGGCAACCCATGTTTAATTGTTTGCTTGTTAGTGATTTATCTTTTATTAATTGTTTATCCTCATGTTTAAATTTGTAAAATGCTTTATTTTATTTTTAACCTCGTCTTAATTGCATATAAAGGTATTTTACATAAGGGATAAGTGTAGGAGGATTACACACGTTTTCAAAAGAAAGCGTAAACATGAGAATAACAATTAACTAAAAGATATTTATGTTTGTTTGTTTGAGTCAAATGCTTGTATCGAGTCATAATGGATGTTTTGCGATATTTTATCCGATTCTAAAGATGTAAATTTTCCGAAAATCGAGACCGGTTTTTGTCGGGATAACTGACGGCGTCGAGAAGGAGTAAAAACATCATTACTTTTTCTCGTTTTCGAGCTACTTATAAATTTTGGAATTTTCAGGTCTTAATTTTTTTAGAAATTTGTAAACATCCATTCCACAAGCATTATATCCTAGTTTAAATCGAGTCTTATATATTATTACCGCCGATTTTACGCGAAGGTTTCGTTTGTTTTTTCAAGTGTGCAGGTTTAGTTTGTCGAGAAGAAGTTACATAAGATTGGAGGAGCTTTTCACGCAATAATTCTTCTTGAAAAGGATTTAACCACCACTTTACGGATCCTACCGAGCTAATCGGAGGAGTATTAGTTTCTTCGTTTTTAATTACCTTCTTTTATCATAACTTTGATACTTTCGGGAACATTGGGGACAATGTTCGGTTTAAGTGTAGGAGGAAAATAAAGCGGAACTTTGAAATTATGCTTATCCTTGACTATTTGCTTTGTCCAATTGTGATTGTGTAATAAACCATGAGAAAATGTCGGTTAGGGTAATTTTGGCACCAAATTTAAAATTTTTATGACATATAGGAGTGGGCCATTAGTCTTAACAAAAGCGTCTCACGGATAGGAAGTTATATGACTAGCACAAAACCCTTTACCACCCAAATTCCACCAAAATGTGAGGATCGCCCTTAGATTAGTAGGAATAAAAGCATTCATCTTTAATGCTTAGAGTGTGAACCGTAGTATATTAGATTCTAGAACTTGTTTTGTGATGTAGTCCGAGATCATAAGTGAGGCTACACTTGTGTAGTTAGGAATAACTAAATGATAAGAGGCATTAGGATAACCCTTGTTTGATACTGTAATATAATTACTTCTTCCACATCGGTTGAGTAATTCCCCACACCCTTTGCGTTGTACTCATCTTTAGTACACGATACCCTAGTTAACCCTCAAAGCCTATCCTTTTCGCGGTTCTCGTGATGTTTCGGTTTTCGGAATATCAATGAAAACATTGTTTACACCCCACCCCAAATATACACCCAAATCGCCTTAGCCTACCCCTTATGCACTCACTTTTAGTGCAAATGTTTGTTATCACCCTAAACCCTTAGTTCAATTATCTAGTTGCTTGCATAAGTTGCTAAGTCGAGTCATATCCTTTGTATACGCTTTGGGACGATTGGGATTCATGGGAAAAGTTAAAGTTTATGAAATGACGGGAAGGGCGTTAAATTCAAATTCCCTTTGTTTGCGTAATAATGTACCCCAAGTGTTTTGATCTTTTCAATTCGGGTCAAATTCTTGTTAGAATAATAAAAACTCAAGTGTAGGGATATGCTTATAAATCCCTAGTATTTTGATGTTATCTTAGAGGATGGTAGAGTAAAGTGTATGAAAAAAAAAAAAAATCGAAAAAAAATAGAAAAAGAAAAAGAAAAAAAATAGAGTGATAAAAAAAAAAAAAAAAAGAAAAAAAAAAAAAAAAAAAACATACATGGCTACCATCCTACATCTATCCTTTAAATTTATGTTTGTTTATTTGGGTTATCTAGAGTTTAGAGTGTCGAGTCTTGGCTTAGCAACGCCATTCTTCATATGCTTGTAACATAGAGATTTTGACTTGCCACCACTAAATAGCCTATCCCACCAAACCTTTATTTCCTACCGTAAGCCTAACATTACAACCCTTTAAAAGACCTCTTTGATAGTCTTTCCTAGGTGCTTCGCCAAAGCGATGGAGGTTTGATCTATTCTCAAGCCTATGGTAATCTATGTACTAGGACCGGTTAATGAGTGTTTATCTTCCATTTCCTATTTGTTATATTTCATATATACACCGAGAGAGATGTGAGTATCCAAACACCCCATGTGAGGTGCTAGTATGTAATTCCGTGCTTGTTACGACTTTTTTGGGGCTTATATGTGTTGTGAACCGTTTTGAATTAATGCTTCATGACCCCTAACTTATAAATTAATTGGCTAAAAGCACATTTGCTTGAGGACAAGCAAATAACAAGTGTAGGGATATTTGATAAGGTTTAAAAGGTACCATTTTGAGGGGTCGTTTAAGTCCTTATTTGATCACTTTGTATCCGTTATTGCTTAATATCGTTCCTTTTCACTTTTTAGGTCTCGTGAAGGCAAAATCTTTGGAATGGCACTTATTTGGACGAAAAGGCGCGAATATATGAAGAAAATGGCCAAAGTCAAAATCGAGACACTCACGATTCTTTGAAACTAGAAAGCGACGGCGTCGGGTGCTAATGGCGACGCCGTCCAAAATTATTGTGATGGTCCGGAACCCAAAACTCGTATTTTCAAGTGACGGCGTCTAGTTGTGAAAGAGTAGGCCGTCGCTACTCGGGCGGCCTAGATGCAATCGACGACGACGCCGGTGAAAGACGGCGTCACGGACATAAGGTGACGCCGTCGCAAGGTTAACGTGGCCAAGGCGAAACCCTAATAGCGGCGACACGACGGCGTCACTAAACATAAGGTGACGCCGTCGCAATTGTAATCTTATATATAGAATCCGAATTTTTAGGTCTTTGGTGGAGAGTCTTTGGGTAAAACCTAAACCGAACCTAAGGTGTCTTGTACAGTATTTTAGGGTTTTAAACCCTATCTTACATCAAGATAAGTCTTTACTTCATTAATTCAATTATGTCTTTGATTATTTGTGTGTATGCTTGCATGTTCTCCATGTCCGGCTAATTTATTTGTGTGTTTGCTTAGAAAGTATGAAACTTAATTATTAAATATTGATTGGTTGTTTCTTATCTTAGTTGATTAATGATCTAGTAATGCGATAGGTCATTCGTTGTGTACTTAATGCTTGATTCATCTTTGTGAACCTTAGAATATAATTACGAGTAGTTGTAGGCTAAACCATCCAAAGCGCCTTAGAGTAGGAGTTTATAATCCTAGTGGGTTTGTAGACAAGACCCTTTGGTAAGTTAAAGAGTTAGGAGAAAGCATACCCTACAACTTTAGACACACAACGCAACTAGGAATAAGGGCGTGACAATTCAACCACCAATAGGAGATAATTAAGGAGTAATACAAACTAAGTAAACACATCTTTAAACTATCATACGAGCACACATTAATTAGACATAGACTCCTACAACCTTAGTTTAGATAATTAGATAATAGTAGAGTAATAGGTGAAATACCAAACCCCGAATCAATACCCGAAATTCGTACCTTTCCATTTAATAAAATATAAAAGATACAAAAATAATCTTCCTCAATCTTAACCTTAGCGTAGTAACTCCTTACTAGCATTCCTATTCCCCTAGAGAACGATATCAATACCCGTGGCTTACCCTAATTACTACACTACAACGATTAGGTTCACTTCCTAGGGTGTTATAAAACTTGCTCGAAGAAAAGAAAGTTTCCTTGACCCCGAACGACGCGTGTAGCGTTATCATTGGGTCAGACGCATGTACCAGCTACTTCACTTTTCGGATCCAGGACCATGATACCACCTGGATTCACACCAACATCCCAAAGTTGACTCTTACTCCACAACAACAGACTTTGTACGCTGCTGCAGTTCAAGGTTCGATTTCCTCGCCCACACCTTCTAGTCAAGCAACGGTTCTACCTCAAGCCTTTAGCACCATGACACTTCAAGATCAGTCAAATTCGAATTGGAACATGGATACTGGTGTGTCCTCTCATCTTAACTCCTCTGCTACTAACCTTATTAGTATTTTTAATTCTTGTATTTATCCATCTTTTCAAGTTGTTTTGATCCCAGTTGAGCAAACGATCTTGTATAAAAGCTGACTTAAACAAATACAAACTGTTAAACACTACACGAAATTTCATGTTTAACCTTAAGAAGAATAATCATTGATTATCACTAAACACCTCAATATATTATTATACGAATACTCTGAATAGTATTAGGGTTTTACAACCTTGAAGTGTATCGACTTTTAGATATAACCAATACGTATATCTAACTCTAACCTAGGACCTCCTTTTATAGGCTAACGAGTCATTTACAATCTATATTACGTATTCTACAAGATAACTACACTTTCCATACAATACGACCTACTCAAGATATTCTAGAATATTACAATTTAAACCGACCTAAACAAACTAGCAATGCTTCATTGTATTAGCAGTGGTATGACACTTCTAGTAGCCGTGGTATATCTTTAGCGATGGTTCCAATCCTTCTAGCCGTGGTTTCTTTTATCTCGGCAATGGTTCCATACTTAGAGTCATTCCTCTTAATAGAACCAAAACCCAACAATCCTCCCTAAACTCGATATTTTCTACCAAAATCATCAAGTTTCTTTTAAGCCCACAATACCTTCATTTGGAGGATGTATCCAAACACCAAACAACCTCTTCTTTCTCCTTATCGAGATCCGGGCTCTTCATCAATGACCTTTGATCTATTTGCCTTTCTTTTCATCCTTCCTTGAGGCTTGCCTTTTATAGCTAGAGGACCTTCCATATCAACAATCTTCTCAATTTTGATAGCGGTGAATTAACAATAGGATTTGTAGGTTTAGTACCTGCTGAGTAGTGCTTAGCTTCCAACATTTTCTTGCTACATTCTTTGTCAGTGGGTAGTCTTTATCAATCAGCATAAATATCTTCTCTTCTGGAGTCTTAATAGCATGTACTCTACAAGGCTGATATAACATCCATTCTTCAACCTCACAATCTTCCCAAAATTTATCTTCTGGATAAGGTTGGAACATATTCTTCAAAGCTATCCACATAGACCTAGATAATGTTCCTGTTGGTCCAAACTTACCACATCTGAAATCCATAACCTTCCATAGCTGTTCTAAATCAAGCTTAGTCAGAGAGAACAACATAAACCCAAAGTTAAAGTATTGACTCTTCCATCCATCTCCTCTAGTAAGCTCAATAACTTCTTTTTCATTTGTTGTGACAATCTGCCAGTCTACAATTGGATGTATAGATCTTACAGGTGTAGGATTGATAGGCTCTTCAGGTTTATCACATACCATAATGTCTTGACCTAATCTTTCTTCCTCATTTACCTCATCATCTACGTTTTGTCTCTTTGAACTAGAATCCTCAATTACATATCTGTTCTCTTTTGATTGACCTCTCGGCTCTTTCTCTCAAACATCTCGGCTTCCTTTCCGAATTCATGGGGATGAAGTTAGCAAACCTTCTTTTGAAAATGTTGTAAAGCTCTTCAATCTTTTCATAAGAACAGTTCTTCAAATTTACATGATTCATTTCCATATGTTTGATAAACTTCATCATCTGATTCCTCTTCTGCTGCTTGGTTGGAGGTTTGTTCTTCATTGCATGATAGGCTTTATATTCTGTTTTGTTTCATCTTCCTCATCATCTCAACCACATCTTAGACCTTGTATCAATATCTAATTGACCCCATTCACCTCTGTCAACTCTTTCGCATCCCTCTCGAAGCTTGAAAATAGCTCATTCATTGCTCCACTCTTCTCGGTTTCAAAGAAGCTTCTTCTTGCTCTTGCTTTTCCTTTTCTTTAGCTTTCGGATCTTGAGATTTAACTTCTCTTGTAGCCTTCTAGAAACTTCTTCATCATATGAAAACTGCTCCTCCCTACATTCAAACTCAATTTCTTCTTCTTGTGGTTCTACAATCCCTTGCCTTTTCCAATATCGGGTTGAGTAGCCATAATTCTTTGACTTGGCTCACCGTCTTCAAACTTTAGCCAAAGGTTTAGGTGCGGTTGGTTTAAATACAGTGAGGGATAGGTACATTGATGGGTTCGAGGATAGGTAAAGATTGCTTTAGGTTGAGCAGTTGAATAGCAATCTCCTTCTGACTTCTTATTTAGGTGTTGGTGTAATAGTGGTTGTACTTACAAGTGGCGATAGTTGAATATGCGGTGGGAATTTACGTGCTAGCGATGACAAGAATATCTCGGCGGTGGTTGTAGCGATGGGTTCTGCTTGCACTAGCGATGGATGCGGCAACACTAGCGATGGTTGTTGCATGCACCACTCCTCCTCCTTTTACGCAACTCTGACTTTTAAAGCATCATTTATCACCGCGACTTTTCCTTCCATGTCGGTCACGAGATAACCATCACCATTATCTCCACTCTCCAAGTCCAATCCAAATCCTCCCCTGAATCTGTGCCTTTACTCCTCCCCTGTTTGGATGCATCCTCCAAACTCTGATTACCTGAGGAGCTTGCCTTCTTTCCCATCTGTTTAACTTTCCTGAATGCAGTAATCCCTGGTCTCCTGAGTCTAGGGCTGAGCATCAGGATGAAACTGACCCGTCCCGACCCGATCCCGACCCATCCCGAAATCGACAAGGTTGAAAATCCTAACCGAATCCCGACCCGATTCTAGTTCGGGTAATCCCGAATCCCGACCCGAGTCTCGAAACAAACCGGTTTGTATGGTTTACTTTGTGTTATCCCAAAACAATCCCGACTCCCGACCCGACCCGAGTCCCAACAAGGCTGAAAACCCAAACCGAGTCCCGACCCGAGTTAAGGTCGGTTTGTGTCGGTCATTGTTTAGTCGGAGTTGGGCGTCGGTCGGTCGTCGGGCGTCGGTCGGGATTGCTCAGCCCTACCTGAGTCTCTCCAAAACACTTACCCTGTGCTTCAACCTCCTAATTGTACCAGCCTGAGAGGTTACCAAATTTTGAAGACCAGTGATCTTAGATTCCATGTTGGTGCATCTAGCCGTCAATTCAAGTATAAGTTCCATTTTATCCTCAGCACTTCGACCTATGTTAACTGGTCCGAGAGGTGGATCCTGGGAAAATTCATCATGTACAAATTCAGTACCCATCAATTCATTTTGTTGTCCCAAACTGCCCTCATTACTTCGAGTTGTGTTAAATACTCCGAGAGGTGAATCATAGGGTGTAGTAAACATGGCATCAGACCTAGCCTGAACATCCATGTCCCCCATATTAGCCAGGTGGCTGGGGATTCCTCCACCTGTGTTGAGCTCAAGATAACTCTCCACATTAGGAGTTGCCAAGGTTGGGTCTTACTTATGATTCCACCGCCACCTTTCGACTTCTAAGCACGAGGCGATGGTGGAAGCCCTTCCAATCATGTCACCTCCCACACCTGTGACATCCTCATGTCCTTCACCACTAGCACCAGCCTGAGGTAGCTGAGTGCCCTTCTTCCTCCTTGTAATAGTCCCTGAAAAATTCGGATTCTTCTTTTTCATATGAGCAAACACCTTAGGGACCATATGTAGCACATCATACTTTCTCTTATGAGGGATGGGGTCTACTATCTGACTTTCTACTATCAATTGAATAAACCTAGGATACAAGTAGTATTTACCTTGTTCCTTAACATTCTTTTGTAAACACTCAAAAATCATTCTTGACCGATTAAAACTCTTGTTGAGAGAGGCACATGATAGCGATTGCAATCTTTAGGAAACTCATCAAACCCGTCGTCTTATTACTTAAACACATGAGAATGGTATGGACTAAGACCTTCCATTGGGAGAAAACATACCTTTCGAAACTTAAGACAATCCCTCTTCTCTCATACCCCATTTGCTCTAAACCTTCAAAATATCCTCATTTGACGGATTAACTACACCTTGACATCACGAAACTTCAAAACACTTCTAATCACTTCCTCTGTGACCGAACCTCCTTCTCATCAATAATGACCTAACAACATCTACTCCACCCTCTCTTGAATCTCATTAGTCCACCAAAACCGATGAATGCGGATTTAAGAATGATAGGTTCAACAGTTAATGCATAATGAATGGGACTATGTTTGATGAATTCAATCATGTCATGAAAGCCTTGAATGGTCATTCTTAACTAGGTATGCAACTAAGTTGTGGGTAGTGGAATATTGATCGCTATTGCGAGTTGAAAGTGAATGAGATGTGGGATTTGTTAAAATTAAGGTTGTGAATGATTAGGGTTTATGTTGTGCGCCAATCGAGAGTGTTTGAAAGACCAATTTAATGATCGGCAGTGAATTGGGGAATAAATACGTTATCACCAGAATGTTTCAAAACAGCCCCTGTAGATTCCACATTCATCAAAAACTTACTAGCAGTGGATTGCCCATAACTAGCAGTGTTTTGATTAAGCCAGCAGTGGAAACAGCACTTGCACTCCAATCTTTTAACCAAGACTTCCGCTGCAAAATCTTTGGCAAATTTAATGTGACCATACATATGTTTGAAGAATACTACAAAGTTACATTTTTTATTTTATTTTTATTTTTATTTATTTATTTTTAATCATTGCTCCTAAAGCTCCAAAGATCCATAATGTACAAAAGCTTCTTCAAACATGCATGTCACAAACACAAACCAAACACTACAAACTTTTTAAGGTTAGCGGGACATAAAAGAACTAGCAGTGTTTACAAAATATGCACTAGCGATTGCTTTTCCAAGTTGTTAAGCACTTAGTCAAAAGTCAACTCTAGTCATTTAATCGTCCACCTTTAGTCAAATACTTCATTAAATCCTTCAACAACTCACACCTTCCAAGCATTTAACCAAGCGATCTCCTCTTTAAGTTTATTTAAGAACCATTTACCCACACACACACATATCTCTTACTTTTCCAAAATCTTTCTCTCTCAGAAACCAAAATACCATCAAAATGAGTAACACCCCAAACAATCCCATTGAGATCTCCTCTGATTCATCTGATGGTGGTTGGAATTCCTATTTTCCACCAAAAATACTACACTAGCAGTGAGAAACACCAACCCTGCTCCTAGAAACACCAACGCTGCTCCTGCTCTAGTTGGACCTTCATCATTGCAACTCCCTGCTCAAGCAACTATTGTGGAAGGTTCTGGTTTTGAGCTCAACTCCATGCCAATCTATGTGTCAGCTTATGAGGACACGGATGATGAAACATGTGGCACCTCCAGAGTGTTGATAGTGGCTCCCCTTGCAGAGATTCCACCTCAAGCACCACTTTCATCTCCTCCTACTTTAGCACTACTCTCGGCTCCTTCCACATCAGCTCCACCAAAGAGATCTCAGGTGTTAGCACTCCCTAACCCACGAGTTTGGTCTGTGGTTGGGGGAAGGGGAAGACAAAGCATGCCAGACTTTGGAAAGGGACCTAGGAAGTAGGGGTGATTGAATGCCAATATGTTGTAGTCTTTTGATGTTGTCTTTTGATGGTGTAATCTTTTCTTTTGCTATGATGATGTCTTGTGAGTTATGGTTGTACTACTGCATCTCTTGATGCAGTTTATGTTATGAATAAACTTTCCTTGTTTCCTTTTCTTTCAAGTTATACTTTATGTGTGTGACTTGACTTTTTGATCTGCAAAATTGTTAGTGGGAACAAAAATAACAAGCAGTGGTAATAATTAAACTAGCAGTACTAAGATTTACCAATAGCAGTACATTCTGTTTACAAACTTTTACAAAATAAATTAAAGACTTAGAGATTGATCATACCTATACTAACTACTAGGTACCTGAAACCTCCCACATCAAAAGCTTTAGTGAGTAGATCGGCAACATTATAATCGGTATGTATCGAACCATTTGGATTAACCTTTTCTCATTACAATCTCTAATAAAGTGATGTCTTATCTCAATATGTTTAGTTCTAGAATGCATAACTAGATTTTTAACAATGCATATTGTCTGTTATTGTCAATGTAAATCTTAGTATGCATAAAATTGTACCCAAAGTCCAAAGTTGATTACGAATCCAAAGCACTTGACTACAACAACTTGCGTGACCACATACTCGACGGTGGTAGAATTGACCACAATAGTCGCTTCTTACTTTGCCAAGAGATAAGCATGCTTCCTAAAAGCGACACCCTCCGGTAGTAGACTTTCTATCAAGACTAGCCCCAACATAATCACTTTGTCGGTATAGGCCACCAAATCAAAAGGTGAATCCTTAGAGTACCAAAGGCCCAATTTAGGATGACCTTAAGGTATCTTAAAATTTTCTTCACAAGCATTCATGTGTGTAGTGTTTGGTGTAACTTGAAATCTTGCACACACACACACACACTAAGAACATTATATCGGGCCTAGAAGCGGTGAGATACATCAAAGATCCAATCATGGATCTATACAACTTCACATCAACTCGGGACTTCCATCATCGTAGTGATGGTTTTGAGTTTCTATAGGTGTACTTGCACTCTCGACATCCTGAAATCCAAACTTCTTCAAGATATCTGCTACATATTTATCTTGACTAATGAAGATTCCATCAGTCCTTTGTTGAACTTGTAGCCCCAAAAAGAAAGTGAGTTCACCCATAGAACTCATCTGAAACTTATCATGCATAAGTTTCTCAAAATCTGTGCACATCTCCTTATTTGTTGAGCCAAAGATGATGTCATCTACATAAACTTGAACCAGAAAAATATCATCCTTGTGCTTCTTTATGAACAATGTATTGTCAATCAAACCTCTCTTGAATCCATTGTCCAGCAAGTAAGTAGAAAGGCAATCATACCATGCTCTTGAAGCTTGATGCAACCCATACATAGCCTTTTTCACCCTGTAGACCTTATCAGGATGACCAGGATCTTCAAATCCAGGAGGTTGACAAACATAAACCTCCTCTTCAATAGTACCATACAAAAAGACACTTTTTACATCCATTTGATACACCACAAAGTTTTTGAATGAAGTATATGCTAAAAAAAAATCTAATAGCTTCAATTCAGGCTACAGGGGCAAATACTTCATCATAATCCGGACCTTCGTTTTGTGTATCCTTGAGCAACCAACCTTGGTTTATTCGACCACAATACCCCTTTCATCCTTTTTGTTCCTGAATACCCATTTAGTTCCAATAGCCCTCTTGCCATTAGGTAGATCAACCAATGTCCAAACCTCTTGAAGTTTGAATTATATGACTCCTCTTGCATTGATTCAATCCAACATTCTTCTCCTAATGCTTCTTCAACTCTTTTGGGCTCATACGTGACAAAAGCAAGCAAACAAACAATTTTGCAAGTCTTGATAACTGTTCCTTTTGTGAAGTGACTTGGCAAATAAACCTTGTTCGATGAAGGTTTTATGAGTCTTGCTTCTTGTTTGCAATGGGGTATTCAAGTTTCAAATATCTGCTCTTTGGGATGATTTGTGTGTATCACGGTGGTAGGCTGGACTTTCTATGATATTGTCTCCAAATTTGTAACATATGCATCCTTGAAAAAGTCATCCATGTTCTCATCATCTGTAGGAGTATCCATATCTTCCAAATCAGGCATGTTAGGATCATCTGGATACTCATCAGAACTAACTAGTGGCTTAGCAGTGTTGCCAAAGAAAGTACTGCTAGTTGAACTTGTGCCAGCCGGGGTTTCAAATGAACTAGCAGTGGTTCCACTTGGCTTAGAAGTATTTTCAGCAACTCCCTTCTGCTTGTCGATTTCTTCTACCGACACTGAGTTATCTCCAGATAACTCTTCCTTATCTTGATGATGATCTCCCTTGAACCCTGAATCCAAATCATCATCTTCTGAGGGACTCTGCTTTTCAATGTATGGGTTTGACAGAACCAGCTTTCCACTTCTCAATCAAATAGAATTCTTTTTGAGGTTCAGCTTCCTTAGAATTTGTTCCCGCATCAGAATTCTTTTGTGTACCTGTATCAACATTAGTGGATGTACCTGCATTGATAGGCTCATAATTCATTGATTTTGTTACCATATCAATATTAAAAAGCCACTCTGGTCCTTTGGTCTCAACACTAGGAGTCTCTTCACTAAACCTAACATGTAGGTTTTCTTCAACTATTCTAGTCCTCCTATTGTATACTCTAAAAGCCTTACTATTGAAAGAGTAGCCAATAAAGTATCCATCATCTGCCTTTTCCTCAAAATTGCCTAGGTGGTCTATGGTATTTAAGATAGTAACAGGACACCCAAAAGGTTTTAGGAAATCTATCATAGGCTTCCTACCATGTAACAGCTCATAGGGGGTCTTGTTATGAGGCTTAACTACCTAACTTCTATTCATAACATGCAGTGCCTACAGCTTCAGCCCAAAAGGTAGTTGGTAACTTAGATTCAGATAACATTGTTCTTGTAGCCTCAGTTAGTGTCTTATTTTTCCTCTCAGCTACACCATTTTGCTGAGGTGTCCTAGCAACACTAAACTGTCTTTCTATACCATTTGCCACACAAAACTGATTCATTACATCATTTTTAAACTCAGTTCCATTATCACATCTGATTACTTTGACTTTATGGTTTAACTAATTTTCTATCTCAGTTATGAAACTCTTAAGGATCTCACTAGTTTCACTCTTAGATGCTAAAAAGTAAACCCAAGAAAATCTGCTATAATCATATGTGATAACTAGGCAATACTACTTATGATTCAAACTTCTCACAAAGGTAGGGTCAAATAAGTCCATATGTAACATAAACAGTGGTTGAGTAATGGTGTTCACAGTCATGGTCTTACAAGAGGCTCTATGTTGTTTACCTTTTTGACAAGAAACACAAAGTTTTTTACTTTCAAAAACCTTAGAAGGTTGCCCTCTCACTAAGTTTCCCTTTACCAATTTATTGATTGTTTTAATATTTAGGTGACCTAGCCTTCTATGCCATAATTTTAACTCATCAACTGATGCCTTTGCAAACAACCAGGTTAAGGTTCTATTAGGAATTACTTCTTTCATATTAAAGCAATATATGTTCTCTTTCGTAGGAACCCTAAGCTGCACATACTTATCATCAGGCATTTTAAAATCAGGTGACAACACCACACATTCAGTTTCCCCAAAAAGTACCCAATTCTTTTTATCACACATTTAGGAAACACTAAATAAATTGTACTTCAATCCCTTTACCAGATATACCTTCTCAAAGTCCAACTTCCCTGTCCTGATTGTTCCTCTACCAACAATCTTTCCTCCCTTTGAATCATTGCCAAAAGCCACATAGCCTCCATCAAAAGCTTCAAAATCCTCAAGGTTGCTCCCATCCCATGTCATGTGTCCAGAGCAACCACGGTCAAATATTCCTTTATCCTTAAGCTCATCCTATAGATTACCCTGCACATGAAGTAAACAAATTAGTTTCTTTTGTGGACCCAAGCCAATATTGACTTGGGTCTGCCCTGCGTATCAACATAGTCAAATTTCTTTAAGTCCATTGATGCCCTACTGGCATGATGTAAAATATTTGTTTTTGGTTTCCATTGCCCATTATTGAGGCCTTTCTGACATAAAATGGCTTCCAACCATCGTATCATTTATTACCTTAGGCAATTGTTAATAAATCATCTTTTGCCTTAGCAGTGGTAATATTTTGCTTAGCGATGGAATTGTTTTGCTTAGCGATGTGATAACGCTTACACGCGTCGTTCGGGTCAAAGGAACTTCCTTTTCTTGAGCAAGTTTTATAACACCCAAGCAAGTGAACCTAATCATTGTAGTGTAGTATTAGGGTAAGCCACGGGTATTGATATCGTTCTCAAAGGGAATAGGAATGCTAGTGAGAAGTTACTACGCTAAGGTTGGGGTTGAGGAAGATTATTTTTATCTTTTATATTTTTAGAAAATGGAAAGGTACGAATCTCGGGGTTTGGATTTGGGGTTGGTATTTCTACCGATTACTCTACTTATCTAATTATCTAATCTAAGGTGTTTGTAGTCTATGTCTAATTATTGTGTGCTCGTATGATAGTTTAAAGATGTGTTCACTTAGGTTTTATTACTCCTTAATTATCTCCTATTGATGGTTGAATTGTCACGTCCTTATTCTTAATCGCGTTGTGTGTCTAAAGTCGTAGGGTATCGTTTATCCCTAACTCTTTGAACTTACCAAAGGGTCTCGTCTACAAAACCCTCTAGGGATTATAAACTCTACCTCGAAGGCACTCTTTGGATAGTTTAGCCTACAACCGCTCTAAGTGCTATAGCCTAAGGTTCACAAAGATTAATCAAGCATTAATTACAAAACGAATGACCTATCGCATTACTAGATCATTAATCAATTAAGATAAGAGACAACCAATCAATATTTAATAATTAAGTTTCATATTCCTAAGCAAACACACAAGTAAATTAGCGGACATGGAGAACATGCAAGCATACACACAAATAATTGAAGACATAATCGAATTAATGAAGTAAAACACTTATCTTGATGTAAGATAGGGTTTGGAACCTAAAATCTTGTACAAGACGACCTTGGTTCGGTTTAGGTTTTTACTCCAAAAGACTACACACTAAAAGCGAAAAATTCGGATTCTATATATAAGATTACATGTGCGACGACGTCACCTTATGTTTTGTGCGCCGCGTCGGTCGCCGTCATTAGGGTTTCGTCTTGGCACGTTAGTCTTCTTGACGGCGTCACCTTATGCTTGTGTGGCCGTCCTCTTGATCTCGGCGCCGTCGGATCAAATCTAGGCCGTGCGAGTTGCGACGGCCTACTCTTTTAAAGCGACACCGTCACTTGAAAATAAGAAACTTTCAGGCGTCACAAAATGCTCGACGGCGTTGCAATTAAGCGATGGCGCGTCACCTTGTATTCAGCTGACTTGAGTGTCTCGATTCTTGACTTTGGCCATTTTCTTCATATATCCGCGCCTTTTCGTCCAAATAAGTGTCATTACAACAATTTGCCTTCAAGAGACCTAAAATGTGAAAAGGAGCGATATTAAGTAATAACGGATACAAAGTGATCAAATAAGGGCTTAAACGACCCCAAAAGGTACATTTAAAAACCTTATCAAATATCCCTACACTTGGTATTTGCTTGTCCTCAAGAAAATGTGCTTTTAGCCAATTAATTTATAAGTCAGGGGTCATGAAGCATTGGTTTAAAACAGTCCACAACACATATAAGCCCCGCAAAAGTCATAACAAGCACGGAAATTACATACTAGCACCTCGCATGGGGTGTTTGGATACTCACATCTATCTCGGGTGTATATGAAATATAACAAGTTGGAAATGGAAGATAAACACTCATTAACCGGTCCTAGTACATAGATTACCATAGGCTTGAGAATATATCAAACCTCCATCGCTTTGGCGTAAGCACCTAGGAAAGACTATCAAAGAGGTCTTTAAAGGGTTGTAATGTTAGGCTTACGGTAGGGAAACAAAGGGTTTGGCGGGATAGGCTATTTAGTGGTGGCAAGTCAAAAATCTCTATGTTACAAGCATACGAAGAATGGCGTTGCTAAGCCAAGACTCGACACTCTAAACTCTAGATAACTGAAACAAACAAACATAAATTTAAGGATAGATGTAGGATGGTAGTTTTTTTTTTTTTTTTTTTTTTTTTTTTTTTTTTTGAACACTCTATTTTTTCTTTTCTCTTTTTCGATTTTTTTTCATATTCATACACTTTTACTCTACCATCCTCACGGTAACATCAAAATGATAGGGATTTATAAGCACATCCCTACACTTGAGTTTTTATTACTCTAACACTAATTTGACCCGAATTGAAAAGATCAAAACACTTGGGGTACATTATTACGTAAATAAGGGAATTTAACGTTCCCTTCCAGTCATTTCATAAACTTCAACTTTTTTCCCATGAGTCCCAATCGTCCCAAAACTGTGTACAAAGGATATGACTCGACTTAGCAACTCATGCAAGCAACTAGATAATTGAACTAAGGGTTTAGGGTGATAACAATAATGCACTAAAAGTGAGTGCATACAAGGTAGGCTAAGGCGATTTGGGTGTACATTTGGGGGTGGGGTGTAAACAATGCTCTTCATTGATATTCGGAAAACCGAAACATCACGAGAACCGCGAAAAGGATAGGCTCGAGGGGTTAACTAGGGTATCGTGTACTAAAGATGAGTACAACGCAAAGGTGTGGGGAATTACTCAACCGATGTGGAAGAAGCAATTATATTACGGGTATCAAACAAGGGTTATCCTAATGCCTCTTATCATTTAGTTATTCCTAACTACACAAGTGTAGTCTTACTAGCGATCTTGGGATGCATCACAAAACAAGTTCTAGAATCTAATATACTACCGGTTCACGCTCTAAGCATTAAAGATGAATGCTTTAATTTCTACTAATATAAGGGTGATCCTCACATTTTGGGTGGAATTTAGGTGGTAAAGGGTTTTTGTGCTAGTCATGCAACTTCCTATCCGTGAGACGCTTTTGTTAAGACTAATGGCCCACTCCTATATGTCATGAAAATTTTAAATTTGGTGCCAAAATTACCTTAACCGACATTTTCTCATGGTTTATTACACAAATACAATTGGACAAAGCAAATAATCAAGGATAAGCATAGTTTCAAAGTTCCTATTTTATTTTCCTCCTACACTTAAAGCGAACATTGTCCACAATGTTCCCAAAGTATCAAAGTTATGATAATGGAAGGTAATGAAAAGCGAAGAAACTAGTACTCCCCGATTAGCTCGGTAGGATCCGTGTGAAGTGGTGGTTAAATCCTTTCCAAGAAAAATGTATGCGTGAAAAGCTCCTTCCAATCTTTTGTTTCTTCTTCTTGATAAATAAAACTTGCATATTCGAAGAAAGCAAAGCGAAACCTTCGCGTAAAATCGGCGGTAATAATATATATAAGACTACTAAACTAGGATATAATGCTTGTGGAATGGATGTTCTGAAATTTACGGAAAATTAAGACACGGAAAATTAAGACCGGAAAATTCCAAAAATTTATAAGTAGCTCGAAAGCGAGAAACGATGTCTGTTGTTTTACTCCTTCGACGCCGTCGGAGTTGCGATCTGACGCCGTTAGAATCTGGAAAATTTACATCCATTATGAAAAATTTTACATCTTTAGAATCTGGAAAAATTTCTGCAAAACATCCATTATGACTCGATACAAGCATTTGACTCGAACAAACACACATATATATCTTTTAATGAATTGCTATATCACTACAACAAAACGGATTTTATAGGACGCCCATAAGTGTCTTATTAGACTAATTTATAGGACCTTTAACATTATAGGACCAATACTATAAGTGTCACTTAAGAAGGCGTTGTAATAGGTGTAGAATAGTATTAGGACACATTTAAACATCCTAAAAGAGACATATTATGAAACAAATAAAGCGATCGTATTAAATTGCTTTATAGGACGCAAATAGTGTCCTAATAGGCCACTTATTAGGATGGTTTATGGCGTCTAACATGACACATTATTAGAGCATGCTTGTCCAATACTTTTAAGGACGCCACGTTTCTCATTGAACACATTTGAGGCACAATATATGAGATGATTAATGAGCCTAAAATTATATCAATTCCAAAAATTAATGGCAAATCAAAACATGTCATTTCCATAAGACCATTACAAAGGAAGATTTTCCACATGATTGAGTTAACATCATACACAAAAGTTAACCCCATCTAAAATAAAGTCTGCTAAATTTTGTTACATACATGCATAAACTATAAATAAAATAGAAGCAAATAATCTCGAGTCATAGTAGATGATCCTCACGTAACATCCTGCAGTGCAAACAAGCATGAAACAACTCCTTTATGGTTCGTTTAAGTCCACATAAAAATTCTGTTACAACCAAATTATTTTCAATACATATGAATATTTTACATTAACAATTACACAATTATATATAATTACCTTAAACTCTTCACGCACTGTAGCATAACTTTTTATCCATGATTTGCACAATCTTTCTGTTGCCCTATTGGTGTTATTTTTCTCACCAATTATCTAGAGCAGAAAAGAATAACATGGATAAGCAGCCAAACAATAGCAAAAAAAAAAGTTCAGATTTGCAAACAAAAGCATTAGTAGGAACAAAGGCTAGCCCATTTATCAAAAGTGTATGGATCAAAAGCAATTTTATCAAATAAACATTTTAGTAACTCTAATAATCAGTAGGCAAAATTAAGAAACTATAACACAAACGGCAAAATTAAGATATAAAAACTATTGGTACATAAGTAAAAAAAAAAAGAAAAAGAGCAATTATATATTTACCCCTTGTTGCTGCTTCGAAGTTCATCATCATATCCGGAATCGTAACTATTAAAAAAAATAAAAAATAAAAATTAGTTCAATAACAATAAAAATTAATTTAAAAGAAATTACTTATTCGATTATCATGTGCAATTGTTACTTCACCTGTATCCAGATTACGACTCACCATTCTTGGGACCACACCTTCTTTGATTTTATTTGATTTGTGATTTAAGTTATTAGAGTTTGTGTCGAAGAAACAGGTAAGAAAAGGGAAAGCGTATATCTTTTATAATTAGACTCTTAGCCGTAGTAATAATCGAGAGATGAGTGAGGGGTAAAAGAGAAAGAAAAGAGTTTTTTCTTTTGAAAGAGTTTTAAGTGTGTTGTTGTATGTGGCAGGCAATAAAAGTAGGGCAACGAAAGAATTTGGGGGAAACTTTTACGCTCAGTTCTCGAGTTGAAATGGAAGAGGAAAAGAAAGGAAATGGATAGGTTTTTGTGTTATTAAGTTTTTTTTAAAGGAGGAAAGGGAAGTGGAAAGAAAATTGAGAGGAAGTTTTGTTAAGTAAATTTTCCTCTCACTTTTGGGAGGAAAGGGAAAGGAAATGAAACCTTATTTTGTGTAAAGACTAGTATACCCTTTAAAAGATTTAACATCAACAACTAAAGGGCATATATGTAATTTGACTAAGTAATTTTCCTTTTCCTCCCACTCAAGAACATGATTATGATTACTTTCCTTTTCCTTTCCTCTATCTCAAGAACATGTAACTAACACTTACTTTCCTTTTCTCTTTCTTTTCCTTTCCCATTCTTTTCCATTTCCATTCACTCAAAACTCGAGAACCGATTAGGGGAACTTTTTGAATGGGAGGAAATAAAAATTGGGTGGGTGGGAAAAAATTTGCTAAGATATTTTCATTTATAAAAAGTAAAAGAAAAATTAGTTGTAAATAATCTTTCCGTCTTAAAATAAGTGTCCAATTTGAAGTCTTTCTTTTAAATTTTGATCTTAAATATTTTGCTTGTGCTATACAATACTTAATGCAAAATATATAAATGAATTTTGTGTTAAATGTATTTTCTTTTGTATAATTTTTATTAAATATTAAATAACATAAATAAAAATATTTAAAATCAAACTTGAAAAGAAAGATTTCAAAACACAAATTATGACACTTAATTTGAGGCGGAGGAGTATAAAACTAAAGTCTTTTGATAATCGAAAGTTATTATGTCACTCGATAAAATCCGTTATTATAATTTACTATGCTAATATACATTGGTAAAGTCAATGACATCGTTTAATTAATATTGACTTTATCTAGTTATTTGATTAAAGCGTTAGACATTGAATTAGTCATTACAATTATCAAACACGATACAACTCATCACAATGTTTTGAACCACTACAAATATTACGACATACATATAATAATTTATTTTAACCAATAAAACTCAATATCAAGGCTATTGAGATAAGCATTTTATTATATATCGTTTTCGTGTACGTATCATGCTCGTGATATCGAAACAAGGTTGAAAGATCATATCTCCCGTATTTCTTGTAGCACGTACTCGTTATTAATATGGTAGATAAAATTTGACCATAGTAACTAAAATAACCTCGTACGAGATGTTACTAACTTATAATCTCAATATAACCTAGCTAAGGGTGTAAAAGAGCCCAACATTCAAGAGTTACTCGAGCTCTTTTCGTTGCAAGCTTGACTTCATCTCAAGCTAAAACCCCTTTTTACGCAATTAGGACTTAATACACCTAAAAAACCATTGCAACCAATTAAACATATCAGAACGAGTTATGACAAATACCAACTCAGTTATACTTGTGGAAGCTTTATTCCATAACACGCTATAGATAACCCGGTCAAACTCGTCTATATATAATGAATGTATCTAGGATTTTACAGGCATTTATAATTATAACGGTTAAAGAATCTCCACCCGTCACGTTGTACTGATTGTACACATGAAGTATAACGAACAAAAAACATGCACTACAAAGTACATCACAATGATAAAGTTCCTATAAAATTTGTGATAATAGGACCAAGATATCAAGTGTCAATTAGGTTTTCTTTCTTAATAAAACCTAAATAAATAAGTGTCCTATAAAACTAATTTGATAAGACCTATAAATGAAGTGTCCTATTAAGTTACGTCATTATAAGACCACATCATACAAGTGTCCTATAAAATCGAATTTAATAGGACGCATATACTGTGTGTATTAGACTATATATATCGACCCCATGGCTAAGAGTCCTATAAAAATTTAGATAATAGGACCTAAGTGTAAAATGTCGTATTATGTTGGGCGGCAAATCACCTAGAAATGTAGCTAACTTGACATTTTTTCCCATTGTATGTAGCATTCTTTTTTTTTCTCATTCTGTCAATAAACTTCTATCGTTAGTCATTTGTGTGTACCCGTTACCAAAAAAACCTGCATCGTTAGTTCTTTACGCTAACGACCGTTAATAAATAACTTAAAATTTGGTTATCTTACGCTAAACTTGCATCGTTGGTCCTTTATACTAACGATCGTTAAAAAATAACTTAAAATTTGGTTTTCTTACGTTTCCATCCGTTTTTTCACGCCGCCCATTTTACGTTCTCGTTCGTTTTAACACGCTTTTTATGCTTTTTCACGTTTCATACGTTTTACGCTTTCATCCGATTTTTCATGTTTTCGTCTGTTTTTACACGTTTTCATCCGTTTTTACATGTTTTCATCCGTTTTTACACGTTTTCGTCCGTTTTTCACGTTTTCGTCCGTCTTTACACGTTTTCATCCGTTTTAGCACGCTTTCATCAGTATTTTCATGTTTTCATCCGTTTTTACACGTTTACATCCGTTTTTGCACGTTTTCGACTGTTTTTGCACGTTTTCATCCGTTTTTACACTATTTCGTCCGTTTTTGCACATTTTCATTCGTTTTACGGTATTCATCCGTTTTACGTTTTCTTGTTTTTCACATTTTCATGCGTTTTACGTTTTCATCCGTTTGAACACATTTTCGTCCGTTTATGCACTCTTTCATCCCTTCACATGTTTTCGTCCGTTCTAACACGTTTCGTCCGTTTTTCACGTTTCAATTGTTTTGCACGATTTCGTATGTTTTGTTGGGAATTATATTTGAGTTGATTATGACAAAATATGAAAGATGAAAGACTTATGAAGACTATTGAAGACAAGGGACTTATTTGTTAAAATAATATTTATTATATAGTCCTTAGTAGTATTTGTACCCTAGACTCTCTAGTATATAAAGAGAGCGGGAATTAGATTTAGTGTGTGTCAAGATGTGAACACCAAAGGTGTATGTGTCTGAGCGTTTAGGGGCGCTTAGGGTGATGGTTAGTTAGTTAGTTCCTAGGCGTATGTTCATGTAAACGCCTAGGTTAGTATTTAGTCGATTAGTGTTTAGTATGATAGAGATGTTTAGTCGATTAGTAGTTTAGAGATAATGACGAAGAACCTTTAATAATAACAAACGATGTTTTTCTTATTCCGCTGTGCATTATAATAATTGTTATTATTATCCCCTAGAGCTCATAAACGATTTTCTCAATTGGTATCAGAGCGGGGAGCTCTTGATATAGGGATCTACAAGGTTTTTCGAAGAAGAAGGAAGAAAAATTCGAAGCTGTAAAAAATCCGTAAGGTTACTACAGCAGTGTTTTGAAACGGTCATAACTTTTTCGTTAACTGTTGGATCGGGACGAAATTTGGACTGGAGATTCTTGGTATATCAAGGAAGGTTTTGACCGGAGGGATCTTTAATTGGAGGTCTGAGTCGAAAGATATAAGGTGTCGAAGTTGGCTGCTGAAGGATTTTCAAAGTACTGCTGAAACAGTACTTTGGGTTTGTGTTCGAATTTTTAAGGTTTATTCAAGGTTTTATTGGCAAGATGCAGCTTTAAAGATGATCAGACTCGACTTTATGGTATCGACTATATTTTACCTGGTACTATTCTTAATTATGGCGATGATATATTGAATACTTTGTGGTGTTACGCAAGTGATATAAAGTTCTAAAGTTTTGATTGGATATGCGATTTCACATGGGTCGGCATAATCAAGTGATGGTGATGTTTTTAAAAGGTTGGGACTAGCAAATTGAACAGATTGTCGTGTACTATAATGCTATCAAGAGTTATATTGGCAACGTGGGGAGTATAATTTGATTGGTCATTATTCACATATCATTATATTGAAGTGGTCACATGAGAATGAAATTTTATTAATCTGATTGGTACGTGGGATTGGTATACGTTTCACAAATAGTTTTTGTACTATGGCTATCAAGAATATTGCTATCTCACAGGGACCCACGTTGGAGAAGAATTGGCTTGGAGATCACGTGGTTCTAATTTATTTGTCAAGATATTATACACGATGGGCTATGTTTGAATTTACCTATAAATACGAATAGGAGTTTGTTTTCAAAGCATCTTGTCATGTTCAAGTTAGAAAATCTTGTTGATTTGAAAGTACTTATAATTCGTTAAAATCTGCTGCTTGCGATGCAAAATCTTGCTACTCATGTTTTGAAATCTTGCTTGCGCTAAATCTTGCGTTTAGATTCACGACGATACATCGACGGAAAAAGTGTCACTAATTTCAATAGTGACGAGGTTGGTGGCAATTTGTGATGATTATGTGTCGCTAACAATGACTTTGTGGACGGCTTTGGGACGAAAAAGTGTTGCTAATAGGACTGATTTGGAATTAAGGGAAGTCGAGCATGAAGTTTGTTATGAATTTTTAGCGACACACACATGAGATTTCAGTTCACACACACACACATGTTATTGAAGTTGTTTGAATGCTCAATTTGTTTGGTTTTCGAAGCATTTTTGTGATTAGATTACACACACTGTTTAGATATTGGTTCGTGGTGGTTGAAATCAAAGTTGCTTCTACTTAGCTTCTCCTAGTGGATTATGACAAAAAGCGGAAGAAAGGCGACAAAGACGGGTTTGCAACTTGAAGATTCTTGGTGATTGCATGTTTAAGGGGAAGTTCTTATCTTTCATGACATCTTAACTTCAGGGGAAGTTCGTGCTTAATTGGTGTTGTCATTATCAACTAGGGGAAGATTGTTGGGAATTATATTTGAGTTGATTATGACAAAATATGAAAGATGAAAGACTTATGAAGACTATTGAAGACAAGGGACTTATTTGTTTAAATAATATTTATTATATAGTCCTTAGTAGTATTTGTAACCCTAGACTCTCTAGTATATAAAGAGAGGCAGGGAATTAGATTTAGTGTGTGTCAAGATGTGAACACCAAAGGTGTATGTGTGTACAGGCGTTTAGGGGACGCCTAGGGTGATGGTTAGTTAGTTAGTTCCTAGGCGTATGTTCATGTAAACGCCTAGGTTAGTATTTAGTCGATTAGTGTTTAGTATGATAGAGATGTTTAGTCGATTAGTAGTTTAGAGATAATGACGAAGAACCTTTAATAATAACAAACGATGTTTTTCTTATTCCGCTGTGCATTATAATCATTGTTATTATTATCCCCTAGAGCTCATAAACGATTTTCTCAGTTTTTACACAATTTTTTTTTGTTTTAACACGTTTTTGTCCGTTTTTCTCGTTTTCCTCCGTTTTACGTTTTCATCGTCTCTACACTTTTTCGTCCGTTTTACGAGTGTGCAAACACGAGCGAATCGTGAAACAACGGATGAAACGTAAAACGGATGAAAACGTGAAACAACGGATGAAAACGTGAAACAACGGACGATAAAACGTGCAAAGCGGACGAAACCATGTAGAAACGGATGAAAGCGTGAAAAATGGATGAAGCGTGAATAACGGATGAATACGTGTTAAAATGGACGAAAACGTGTTAAAACATACGAAAATGTGTAAAACATACGAAAAACGCAAGCGAGCGAAAACACGCAAAAGCGGATGCAAGCGTGTAAAATAGAAGAAAACGTGAAAATGTATTTAAACCGTGTTAAAACGGATGAAAACGTAAAACAGATGAAAACGTGAAAAACAGACGAAACCGTATTAAAGCGGACGAAACCGTGTTAAAACGGATGAAAACATGTAAAGCGAACGAAAACGTGCAAAAATGGACGAAAATGTGTAAAATGGATGAAAACGTGTAAAAGCGATGAAAGCGTGAAAAAGCGAGGCGAAGCGGGAAAAGCAAGTAAAGCGAAAAAGCAGAAAACGTAAAACGAATGAAAGCGTAAAAGCGGATAAAAGCGTGAAAAACGGACGAAAGCATGTTAAACGAATGAAAACGTAAAACGCATAAAAGCGTGAAAAAGCGGATGAAACGTAAGAAAACCAAATTTTAAGTTATTTTTAACGATTGTTAGTATAAAGGACCAACGACGCAAGTTTAGCGTAAGATAACCAAATTTTAAGTTATTTATTAACGGTCGTTAACATAAAGGACTAACGATGCGGGTTTTTGGTAACGGGTACACAAAGGACTAACGATGGAAGTTCATTGACGAATGACAAAAAAAAAGGAATGCTACATACAATGAGAAAAATTAATAAGTTAACTACATTTCTAGGTGATTTGCCCTATTATGTTATATCATATTGAGACTAAAATGAGTAAGTGTCATATAAACTTCATCTAATAAGACCTAAACTTGAAATGTCCTATTAAGTTTCATATGATAGGACCCATATACTAACCCGTCATATTAGATAGTCTATTAGGACACTGCTAGAAAAGCGTCACAGGAAAAAGGTCCTAAAAACCCCCTTTTGTTGTAGTGATATTCTCATGTTTACGTTTCTTTGAAAACGTGTGTAATCCTCCCTACACTTATCCTTTATGTAAAATACCTTTATATGCAATTAAGACGAGGTTAAAAACAAAATAAAGCATTTTTACAAATTCAAACATGAGAATAACAATTAATAAAAGATATACGACACTAACAAGCAAACAATTAAGCATGGGTTGCCTTCTACGAAGCGTTTTTCTTTATTTAAGAGTCTTGTAGCTAGACTCGTAGTCGTGCCCTTACGTACCGATATAAGTAAGCTTATCCTTAACAATGTCATAAGGATCAAACTTATCATTTAGGTTCCTAGTAGTACGTTCGGTTCGATATGACTTTTCAAACTTCTCTCCATCGGGATCATAGATTGTTATCCTAATGTGCCACTCTCCATTACCATCACTAGGTGGTCTATTCCAATCCCACTTATGTTTAGGCTTTTCAATTTTCCACCTATTCATGACAAGGTTGATGGGCAAACTTCCTAGGAACTCGGTCATCTTCCCAAATACTAAGGCGTCCTCGAATGGGTTTACTTCCATGTCCCTAGCCATCTCTTTTTCATGGAAAGTTGCTTTACTAGCAAAGGCTTCATATAAATAGAAAGGTCGTTGGGGACCCATGAGGTTCTTATCTATCCAAGGTCCATATCTAGAGGCGCCTATCCAACCTAATCTCATGTGGGATTTCCTCTTCTTTGTAGTATGTATGCTTTTGACATCGTAGATTGACCTAGCACTTCCTCTCCTACCACTATCTTGGACATCTTACAATTAATGATAGCACTAGCGGTAGCTAAGAATCCTCTTCCTACTAGTAATGGGCATGTCGGGTCCTTATTCATGTCTAACACATGAAAGTCGGCCAAAAGAATCAACTCTCCTACGTGTACTACCATGTCTTTAATTATCCCTACCGGATGTGCAACACTACCGTCCGCTAGACCCAAGATGGTTTCCGTTGGTTCTATCTTACCTAAGTTAAGGCTTCTATGGAGGGACAATAGAACAAGATTGATGCATGATCCTAAGTCGGCTAGAGCATCGAGAGGTTTGGAAGTTCCAAGCCTACATGGAAGAGTAAATAGCCCGGGATCGTCTAACTTTTTAGGTAGATTATTTCGCACAAAAGCGGACCCATGTTTTTCAAGTTTAAGTTCTAACTCATATTTTTATTTTAAAGCATTATAATAAGGTTCATGAGCTAAGACTTCAAGAACCGGTTTTTCTTGATGGAGTTCCTTGTACTCCTCCTCTAGACTAGGGTTGGGTTCTTGGTTGAAGGGTTTCTTAAGAGTAGCTTCTACCAATGGTGCACGGCCTTGGTACCTCATTTTGGATGGCTTGGAACCCTTGTTGATAGCATTAACCGAGTGAACCGTTGGGTGTGAGGGCATGGATGTGCACTCTCCCATGGTGAACAAGAACATGAAGTCGACGAAATCGAATTCACTTTTGGGTTCTTTATAGTATCACTTGGGAGTGCTCCAACTTCCCGTTCATTAAAGGCTTTTAAGAGGGCATCAAGCTTGTTTGTCATCTCGCCTTTTCTTCGCTTAAAATCGGCTTCAAGCTTAGTCAATCGAGTCTCTTGAGATGACATGAATCTAGATGCAATTGCCTCAAGATTAGTGGGGTTCCCGGTGTTTAGAGAATTGAACCTATTAGGTGTACTAGATGAGCTTTGGGGTGTGCTTGAGTTTTGGTTCCACTTAAGGTTAGGGTGATTTCTCCATGAGGGGTTGTAAGAGTTTCCTAAGTTGTTTTTCGGGCTTGAAAGTGTACCACTTCTCTCCCGCTCCGTCGGTGCGCATGGGGCGTAGTCCGCAAAGCTTGTTCGGGAGTCTTGTGCAATCACGAGTGTCATGGGGACCACTACATAACTCACAAGGAAGAGTGATTTTATTCACTTGATGTGAAGACTTAGGATTTTCATAGGAACTCATTAGGAATTTTACTTGATCTTCAAGTTCGATCATCCTACGGTCAGAAGGTTGTGAGTCAATGGGAGGCAAGGAGATTGCCTTAACGGTTTTGGGCAACTCACGGGGGTCATTCCAACTTTCGTTATCATAGAGAGCAAGGTCCTCTATTATACCCCATGATTCTTCCGCGGTGAGATCACTAAGTTTTCCACCGGCCGCTTGGTCAATGGATCGCTTTGTGGGGAAGTTGACATGATCATAAAAGATTTGGACTTGAAGCCAAAGATCAATGCCGTGATGAGGGACTTTATGAAGTAAGTCCTTGAATCGAGTCCATGCTTCGTAGAGAGATTCACCTTGACGTTGTTGGAACATCAATATGTCATTCCTAAGTTTAGTGGTTCCCCCGGGTGGGAAAAATTGAGCAAGGAAGCGAGAGGTGAGATCATCCCAACTTGAGATGGAGCCGGGGAAGAAGCTCAAGCCAATTACTAGCTTGGTCCCGTAGAGAGAATTGGAAGAGACGCAGCGTGGTCTCCCGAGTAGTAGCATCAAGGTCGATGGAATCGACAATTTAAGGAAATCCTTAGATGTCGATTAGGATCTTGAACGAAGTCCATGGAATGCACATCCGTTTGCACCAACCGGATGGTGTCGGATCGCAGGCCGTAGTTTGGGCTTGGTCGGAAGCTCAATGGTGTTCCTATAGCCTAGGTGGCTTGGTCTCGAGTATTCACCAAGAGTACGGGCTCTTGGCGGGTCATTTGGTGGTAGGTTGATGAATGGTGGTTGGTTATCACCTTCCATGATGAAAAGTGATGGGATTACGAACAAAGGTCACGAAGAAGGGGATAGACTACGAAATCTAAAATTGAGAAAAATTTACTTGATAGGAATCAAGCAAAGAAACCTAAGCGAGGTGGACTACTAACTAGCTATTCTATTCCCAGCGGCGCCTAAAACTTGATAACGCTACACGCTGGTTCGGGGTCAAAGGAACTTCATTTTCTTGAGCAAGTTTTATAACACCCTAGGTAGTGAACCTAATCGTTGTAGTGTAGTATTAGGGTAAGCCACGGGTATTGATATCATTCTCTAGGGGCATAGGAATGCTAGTGAGAAGTTACTACGCTAAGGTTGGGGTTGAGGAAGATTATTTTTATCTTTTTATATTTTTAGAAAATGGAAAGGTACGAATCTCGGGTTTGGATTTGGGGTTGGTATTTCTACCGATTACTCTACTTATCTAATTATCTAATCTAAGGTGTATGTAGTCTATGTCTAATTATTGTGTGCTCGTATGATAGTTTAAAGATGTGTTCACTTAGGTTTTATTACTCCTTAATTATCTCCTATTGATGGTTGAATTGTCACGTCCTTATTCTTAATCGCGTTGTGTGTCTAAATTCGTAGGGTATGCATTTATCCCTAACTCTTTGAACTTACCAAAGGGTCTCGTCTACAAAACCCTCTAGGGATTATAAACTCTAACTCTAAGGCACTCTTTGGATAGTTTAGCCTACAACCGCTCTAAATGCTATAGCCTAAGGTTCACAAAGATTAATCAAGCATTAATTACACAACGAATGACCTATCGCATTACTAGATCATTAATCAATTAAGATAAGAGACAACCAATCAATATTTAATAATTAAGTTTCATATTCCTAAGCAAACACACAAGTAAATTAGCGGACATGGAGAACATGCAAGCATACACACAAATAATTGAAGACATAATTGAATTAATGAAATAAAATACTTATCTTGATGTAAGATAGGGTTTGAACCCTAAAATCTTGTACAAGACAGACCTTGGTTCGGTTTAGATTTTTACTCCAAAAGACTACACACTAAAAGCGAAAAATTCGGATTCTATATATAAGATTACATGTGGCGTCACCTTATGTTTTGTGACGCCTTGGTCGCCGTCATTAGGGTTTCGTCTTGGGGCCACGTTAGTCTTGCGACATCGTCACCTTATGCTTGTGGCGCCGTCCTCTTGATCTCTAACGCCGTCGGATCAAATCTAGGCCGCCCGAGTTGCGACAACCTACTCTTTTAAAGCGACACCGTCACTTGAAAATAAGAAATTTGGCTTCGGCGTCACAAAATGCTCGACGGCGTCGCGATTAGCGATGCAGTGGCCGCCACCTTGTATTTCAAAGACTTGAGTGTCTCGATTCTTGACTTTGGCCATTTTCTTCAGATATCCGCCTTTTCGTCCAAATAAGTGTCATTACAGACAATTTGCCTTCAAGAGACCTAAAAGTGAAAAGGAACGATATTAAGTAATAACGGATACAAAAGTGATCAAATAAGGGCTTAAACGACCCCTCAAAAAGGTACATTTTAAAACCTTTTCACAGTGAAAACAGTTTTTAATCTAGTGGTTGGAACTCCTTTTGGTGCAACAGTGATTATAGATTTGGTTGTTCCATTCCTCATTAGCACTGCTCTTGGAACCATGTTTTTGTTAGGATGAGGGATTGTTTGCTTTAAAATTTTTTGAAGATTTACCCTCCTCCATTGGTTCCAAACTGGTGGTTGGTTTTTATTACAGTTTCTCTAAAGATGCTCAAAACTACCACAGTTAAAACAAGCCTTTTTAACGCACTGAAAATCTCTCCTTAATTTGTTTGAGATTATTCCATTAAAGATTCTTTGATTACCCCTAGGTCTGTACTTTTTCATCTGGTCCCTAGGAATCTCATTAATACTCTACAACTTTCTTAGAGATCTGTGTTCCAAATCTAGGCTTCACAAAGTTGGCTTGTTTAGTATCAACAGTTTTAATATTTTCTATCTTTTCAGGTTGTGTTGACTCAGACCTCTCATTCTCAAAATCTGACTCCCAATCTTCAATGATTGGACCATCAGATGACCTATCAGAACCTACCTTGGGTGACTCAGACTTATTATTCTCACCTACAGGTTTGTTAAAGCTAAACTCACTGCTAAAGGATAACTCTGTTCCTGGTGGTGCATAACCACTTTTCATTGGAGGTGGAACTTCAGTGTATCCTATGCCAGAGCCCATTTTCATTAATTGACATCCAATTGATTTATTCACTATATCAGAAGTAAAAGTAAGTTTTCAAACCCTAACTACATGTTTTTCTTTGTCATTTAGGGCCTCTTGTTTTACACTTTCAGCTTCTTCAAGTTTCTGTTTAAGAACCTTGATTTCCCTATCTCTAATGTCAACTTCACCCCCTAGAATGTTAATATGATCTACATATTCAAATTCACTCTTTTGATAGAACTCTAGCTTTTCTTCAACATTTTTAAGACCAACTCGTGGAAAACTAGAAGGGGGGGGGGGGTTGAATAGTTTTACCAATTTAAAACTTTCTTTTAAATATTTAGATCGACTTATGTCAATCTATTTGTTTGTTTATGTTGGACGTTGATAGATAGATATATAAACATGTAATGAAAGATAAAGAGTAAGAAGCACATCACCACGACACAAGTTATTTATAGTGGTTCGGCTACAAGGACACCTTCCTTGCCCTACTCCACTCCCCGAGTCACCTACTCGAGAGTTTGTAAGCACTACACCAATCTCCTTATGGCGGAGAAGCCTTCACAACGTCGCTTAACCTTTTTCCGGTACAAAGCTAAATACCGAGTTCTTTCACACCAAGGCGAACCACACCTAACACAACGTCGCCTACCCTTTATACGGTGCCAGGCTAACCACCGAGTTCTTTCACACCTTAGGAGAACTAATCCTATCACAACGTCGCCTACCCTTTATTAGGTACTAGGCTAAGCACCTAGTTCCATTACTATGGAGGAACTACTAACCTTCGCGACACAACACCTATTATCAAGGAGATCTACTCCTTGTTACAACACCATCAAGGATATCACCATCCTTGTAAATAAACAATACTTATATGTATAACGATGCACCTCATCGATTATACGACCCAAGCATTCTTCCCAAATGCTACTTGATTTGATTCTTGGCATCCTTCACTAATGCCTTTGACACGCAGCTTGGCACCCTTCACTAATGCCTTCGTCTTGACACCTTTATAATTCTTCACTAATGCCTTGACACGAATGATGAGCATCTTTCACTAATGCTTGCATCTTTACACTTTCGGCATTCTTCACTAATGCCTTCAACCCAACGTCTATGGAGAAAGGTAGATCTATCAACAAGAGAACCTTCGTTGTCTTGATGATGACGAAGCATGGCAACTCATGGACTTGAGCTTGCACGACTTCAAGAAGTGGTGATCTTTCCTTTAAGAGGAACCTAGAAGATCACACAAAAACAAAAGACAAACTACATAGATCACTTAGATATGAGGTTAGAGGGTTAGAATACTTTGGGAAGTATATATGAAAAGCACACCTAGAGAGGAAGAAATGGCTCTCTATTTATAGAGGAAATTCTCTACATTTCCCTGATCCCACGGATCCCTACCACAAGGATTCGGCTAGCACAAAGCTAGGGATCCGTGGTCCTCCTCTTTGCTCATGGGTATTTTTGGTTAAGGGTCATGGGTCATGGGTTAAATGGTATCCATGGTTTTCTTTCTAGATACAATGAACTTGGTTAAGTGGTATATATAAAACCATGGGTTATGGGTCAAAACCATTTGCTAGTATTTACCCATTTAGTATATACTTGTATTTACCCAATTTAGCATACACTTAGTTTTTACCCATTTTAGTATACTTAGTTTAAGTATATGTTTAACCCAATATGCAAACACTAGTTGTTGTACATATTTATCTAAATCATAAAATCACTTATACTTGTTTTAGTGTTTTATGTGAAAGCGTAAGTGTGTTAGAAAACTATTAACTCAAACTATTCACGTACTCTATTTGTTTCGTTAAAATGATTTTATATTTGTTATCGACAAAACATTATAAGATCGTAAAATATAAATAAACGTTTTCACGGCTTATTTGTATTAACAAACTCTATAACCTAAGTTATCTAGTTCAAGTCTTTCTACTTCTTTCCTAAGACTCTCTACCACAGCTTTGAGACCTTCTAAGGTATCTTGAAAAGATTTATAAGAACAAACAGAACTATTTGAACCAATGTTGCAAAAATCGCGAATCGGTAGTCGGGCGGTCGACTTCCCTGTAGCTTGTAATCGGTCTAGGCGGGATTAATCGGTGATTAATCGGATTGGCATTTCCGACGAGTTTTTAGTATTTTCGACAAATTTTGGGTATTTTAGACAAGTTTTAGGTATTTTCGACAAGTTTATGTATTTTCGGCAATATATTTCTTGAAAAACATCTTGTAATAGATATAAACAATGACCATAAGTTATTCAAACAATTTTATGTGTAGTTTTAAGTATTTTCGGCAAGATATGAAGGTTTTCGACAAATTTAACTACCATTAACCGTCATTGATAACCATTGACCACGGTTGACCGATTTGTTTGACCGATTTACATAAATCGGAAAGGTTGGTGACCTTGCAGCACCTAATCGGCGATTAATCGGCCTTGTAGGCCTTATTTTACAACACTGATTTGAACTATTAGATACCCTTTAATCGAACGGATGATGATGAAGCTTAGGCCATGAGTGCAAAGTTATGCACTTTGAAGCTTCACTTGCAATAAAAGCAAGATTGGGTCCTTCTTCAACTGGGTCACCTCGGTCATAGTTACCAAGTCCATCCCGAGCTACCAATGCGTAAGAAGGCTTGATCTTGATTGCCTTCTGAAGTTTTCACCAATCCTCTTTGAGCCCTACATTCCCTTACAAATGTCCTTCTTTTACAGTTGTAGCACTCCATCTTGCTTTTTCAAACCCATATTTACTTTGACCATTGTACTTGATCTCTCTACCAGTCCTCCTCAAAAATCTCCTAGCTTGCAAGGTGAGCATCGCCATCTGCCACTGAAGATTGATTTCATCAAGATCATCAGGATCAATTTGATCCAAATCCTGATTCAACACTATAACACTGGTTGTGAGATCAGATAGAAAAGCACAAATAGCACCATCACAAATGTTGTCGTATGCAGTGGAAACATTAGCATTAGCAGTGGAAACTTCATAGGTAGCAGTGGTAGTTTCCTGAGTGCTATTGTTGTTGGTAGACACAAAAGAAATATTATGTGTAGATGAGGATGAGCCAGCAATGTTCTTTTCAGACTCATAGACCTTTAAGTTGTTGTAGAGATTATCCAAGTTCATCTTTTCAAAGTCATCTTTGTTTCTCCAAACAACTGTGTGCATAGCCCATTCAGGTGACAAGCTTTTAATGAACTTGAGATTGATGTCTTCTTGAGCAACTTTATAGTCCACCAATTTCAAGTGGTGATGAGCTTCGAGTCCGTTGTAAGTTCCATCAAGACTTTCTCCTCCGAGAGCGGTGAAGTTTTCAAGCTGCTTGAGCATGTTCTTCCTTGATTTTTGGTAGCATCATTACCAAAGAAATCTGCTCAATAGCATCCATCAACTCCTTAGCGCCTCATATTCTTGAAGTCCAATGCATACTTATTATGTATTCCCAACCGAGAATACTATGAGCCTTGATCTCCAACTCCTTTGAGCCTTATCAATCTCACTAACAATTCCAATGATTTTTCCATCGACACCGGCCTTAGGTAAAGTATCACCCTTCTCAATTACCTCCCAAATGTTGTAATCAATCATGCGAATGTATTGCCTCATTCGCATCTTCCAAACTTCATACTCTTCCCGCTCAAAGATGGGCACCTTGGAGGTAGAACTATGTGAGTTTCATAGACATCTTGAACTTATAGAATTAGAACAAATCTGAGTAACACGACTTCTTCTTGATCACAGCTTCTAGATCACAAGCTCTGATATCACTTGTTGATCCCACTTGAGCAAAAGATCTTGTATAGAAGCTGACTTAAACAAATACAAAGTGTTAAACACTACGCAGAATTGAATGTTTAACCTTAAGAAGAATAATCGTTGATTATCACTAAACACCTCAATATATTATTATACGAATACTCTAAATAGTATTAGGGTTTTACAACCTTGAAGTGTATCGACTTTTAGATATAACCAATACGTATATCTAACTCTAACCTAGGACCTCCTTTTATAGGCTAAGGAGTCCTTTACAATCTATATTACGATTCTACAAGATAACTACACTTTTCATACAATACGACCTACTCAAGATATTCTATAATATTACAATTTAAACCGAACTAAACAAACTAGCGAAGCTTCATTGTATTAGAAGTGGTATGACACTTCTACTAGCCGTGGTATATCTTGAGCATTGGTTCCAATCCTTCTAGCCGTGGTTTCTTTTATGCTGGAAGTGGTTCCATACTTAGAGTCATTCCTGTTAATAGAACCAAAAACCCAACAAGTTGGTGACGGGAAATCGATTCCCGTTACCAACTCGGGCTATAGCACTTTGATTACACCTCACCGAACCCTTCACATAAATAATGTTCTTATTATCCTTAACATTGTAAAAAAATTAATTTCGGTTCGTCAGTTTGTTCGCGATAATAAATGTACTATTGAGTTTGACGAGTTTGGTTTTCTATGAATGATTATTGGACCCGTCAAACCGCCTCGATGTGACAAGACGGGTGATCTCTATCCATCACATTCCCATCTACTCCAAAAGCCTTTCTTGTAAGTCAAGAAAACGTGGCACCAACGACTTGGTCATCCCGAAGTGGCGTGTTACATTCATTAGTTTCTAATAATTTCAGATATGTAATAAGACTAAGTCTCGGTGCTTTGTCATGCTTGTCACTTGCAGCACATGCGACTTCCTTTTTCGCATTCTAAGAAAATTGTTAAGTCTCCTTGATATTGTTCATTCTGACTTGTGGACTCTCCACTTTCGGGTATTAAGTATTATGTTTTGTTTCTTGATCATTTTCGCATTATTTGTGGTTGTATCCTTTGAGAAACAAATCGATGCATTGTCTAAATTTATTCATTTTCGTGCTTATGTGAAGAATCGCTTAAACTGTGACATTAAATATTTGCAATGTGATCATAGGGGTGAGTTTGACAATAATGCCTTACACCAACTATTTGCTACTAATGGTATAACTATTCGTTTCTCTTGCCCAAAAACATCACAATAGAATGGCAAATCTGAGCGAATGATTCGTACCATAAACAACCTTACCCGAGCACTCTTGTTTCAAGCACACCTGCCGCCCATTTTTTGGGTTGAAGCTCTCCACATGGCCGCCCATCTCTTAAACATTTTACCCTCCACAGCCATTCATAATGAGATTCCTCACACCCGCCTATTTAAGACAATGCCGAATTAGACGGATCTTCGTATTTTTGGTTGTCTTTGCTATGCACATCTTCCCACCAACCACAAACTTGAACCCCGAGCCACTCCTTCCATTTTTCTTGGATATCCGACCAATCATCGCGGATATCGATGTCTTGACTTAAACACCAATAAAATAATACTTTCTCGTTATGTGACTTTTGACGAAACAATATTTCCCTACAGGTCTATGCCTCCAAATACCTCGACCTCTTACACGTCTCTAGATACATCCCCTAACATCATACAACAACATATTCTCACTACACCCACCTATACAACCCCAGTGGTCTCGTCCACTTTTTCGACCAACCGCCTTCACCAATCCATAATCCCACCCAACATTGGCCTATTCATCGCTTAGATGTCAAGAATGCTTTTTTGCATGGTTTGTTATCGAGATCGCTTATATGCATCAACCTCCTGGCTTTTGGGATCCGCAACATCCTGATCATGTTTGTCGCTTGCAGCGGTCTCTTTATGGGCTTAATTAGGCCCCACGGGCTTGGTTTCATAGATTTGCAGCTTATGCTACTCGGGTTAGTTTTTATCATAGTCATTGTGACTCTTCTTTGTTCATCTACAGACATAGGAGTGATAAATCTTACTTACTTTTATATGTGGATGATATTGCACCGATCAATCTTCTATGCCTTTTCTTCATGGGCTATTAGTTCTTCCACCAAGAGTTCTCTATGGTGATCTCACTACTTAATTATTTTCTCGGGCATTTACGTGACTCAACTCTTTAGGGTTGTTTCTATCTCAAAGAAAAATATGCTATCGAGTACTTGAGCATTCGACATGCTTTCTTGTAATTCTTGTCGCACTCCAGTTGATACAGATTCCAAGCTGGTTGCTGATGGTGATCCGGTTTCTGACCCTACATTGTATCGCAGTCTTGCAGGTGCTCTTTAGTAACTTACCTTCACTAGGTCGAATCTCTTATGTTGTTCAGCAGGTTTGTCTTTTTATGCATGGTCCTCGAGAGCCTCACTTATAGGATCTCAAGCGGATATTACCATATGTTCGAGGCACATAGAATTGTTACAACTTTATTCATCTACGACATCATCTTTGATTGCTTACTCAGATGCAGATTGGGCTGGTTGTTCGACTACACGCCGGTCAACTTCAGGATATTGTGTTTTTCTTGGCATCAATCTTCTCTCTTGGTCCTCTAAGCGCCGCCACGATTTCCGCTCCAAAGGTCAAGCCGAGTATAGAGGTGTTGCCAACGTATTCTTGAGACTTGGCCGGTTATGCAACTTATTACGGAGCTTCATACACCACTTATTATGGCTACGATTGTTTATTGTGATAATGCGAGTGGTCTATCTCTCATCTAATCCCGCAAAGATTAACGCTGAAGCTTATTGAGATTGACATTCATTTTGTTCGTGATTTGGTTGACACCGGTCATGTGCGATTCTTCATCTTCCGTCTCATTATCAAGATGCATATATCTTCACCAAAGGCTTACCTACAGCTGTTGTTTGATGACTTTCAATCCAATTTGAGTGTTCGTTCCTCTCCGCCTAATGCGGGGGTTGTTAGCAGACATATTTCATAGGCCCACGTATTAGCTTGGTTTACATTTTTAGTAGGCCCATTACTTGTACAATGTATACTCATTGTTTGTAACATTATGCACATACGAAATATACACAATGCCCGGTTTACACTAGATAGTTCCACACATGTAAATTTGTAAGTTATGCAACAAATCCTTGATGCCTCCATGGGTCAAACTTCAAGAAGGTGCATATGCATGCCTCAACAACCAAGAATAACCTGATGGACGTATGTTAACATAAGTACTAGTTTCATACTGTGATTAAATTTAAACATATAGATATTGTGGTAAACCACCAAGAAGGCAGCCTAGTGCCCTAGTGGTGAGCTAACCTGATGTTCTTAATAACTTCTTATAAAAGGATTCAAACCTCACTAGTGGCGTAAACCGGCCGAGCCGAGCCTGAGCTCGACAATGTTCGCACTCGGCTCGTTTAACATTGGAGAAGCTTGAGCTCTAGCTCAGCTTGTTTCAAACCTAATTTGTAAAGCTCCAGGTTGGCTTATGGGTTATTTTTAAAGTTTGAGCTCTTTAATATATTCATGAATTTTACGAATTTTGGATATTAATATTTTGTTGAAAGAGAAAAAGCATTAGAAAACTTGAGCAATTTTGAATCATTCCAACAACAAAAGAACTATTTTTTCTATAACTTAGAAGATTATACATAAGTGCAATGAAGATGGTCAATCTACCTCCGTGCTTTTATCATTTTTTATTTGAAAGGTATACAGAGCCGTATATGAGGGTGTACGAGATGTGTTGTTGTAAAAGACATCCAAATTATAAGGGCCACAAATATTTTACTCCATATATATCTTCTCTATATATTTAAAAAAAAGTGACTACAATTATATATTTTGAGAAGTTGCATTGAAAAATGCTAGCCAACGTATTATTTCTTTAGAAAATTATTTACTTTATATTTTAAGCCCCATTTTTGTTATTAAACTGAATTATGTGCAGAGCCTCTCTAAATTCAAAGATGGCACTAAATGTATGGCCAACAACTACGAAAGTACAAGGAGATTTTTGACTACATAATCAACCAAAGTATAAAGAGTAATCTTATTAGAGTTTATGGCCAACACCAACCATAGTACATAGAGTTAATTCATTGAAAAATCACTTCGCCGCAAGATGTCAGCCATGCATATATGTATTTGAAAAGCTTACAAGGAGTTATTTTCCTCCATCAACCACATATTTTACTTGTTTCTACTGTTGATGACCTTAGCTCTAATTTCTCTTCAACCAAATATTTTACCTTCTAGTTCTTTTGCAACTAACCTCTTAAAACATGATCGGTTATTTTCTTCCAACAACCTTAATATCATCTTGAAAATTCAAAAGTAACA
Source organism: Chrysanthemum lavandulifolium (assembly GCA_022545495.1). NCBI lineage: Eukaryota > Viridiplantae > Streptophyta > Magnoliopsida > Asterales > Asteraceae > Chrysanthemum > Chrysanthemum lavandulifolium. The sequence goes on from CM040243.1 coordinate 20,504,459, forward strand.
AAAGATGACAAGTCTCGATCATCTTAAATGATTACTAAAATGTCGACTCTATGTGTCTTGATAACGGTCTTATTCGTGGACTAGACTACTTTCATAATTATTTGAACACAGGTTATTCATTCGTTTAACAGGTTTGTTTGTGTATATTATCTTTGCTATTGTTATTTCGCTAAGTAGATGTTTTGCCTATGTTGGATTTTGAATCAAACTTCGGATCAATCTATATCCATCGACTGTTTTGTGTCCTCGGATATATGATAAATAGAAAATTTTGTTAAAAGACACTTGTAAAGGCAAACTTAACAACCGACTTTGGATTTCTTTTTATCATATCTTGTTCTGGTAAACCATTAATCTCTTCTCTAATTGTTTTGAGTTTCATGCTCAATATAGATTTTACGTGACGGTTTTAAGAAACAAAGCAAAACAAAACAAATCGAGGGTGTATTAGTTGTGGGCACAACCGCACAAAACACTCTATTATTAAAGTTCAACAACATGTAACTTTGCATTCATTACCTCCATTTATACTGGCAACTGCTCCCTTCTACAACACAAAAAACAAACATATTTTCGTATATTCATAATGACTCACGAGTCTTGAATGCACGTCAGAAAAAAACCCTAGAGGTAGCTACTTGGCAACTAGCTAGCTAGCTCATGTATTGTCATTCATGCATTGATTAAGTTGTCCAAACTTAACTACCATGGGCATTGCATGTTTCTATAAGTAAGCTAGTATCTGTATAGGATAGTTATCAAGATAGAAATATATCTCTAAAAGTTTTACCTATCAACCATAGACTAGTATGTAGTTTCAAGAGTTGATCACTCAAGTAATCTTGTTAGTTCATGGAACATTTGAAACCGTAAGCCT
>CM040243.1:20505435-20805435 GCA_022545495.1 Chrysanthemum lavandulifolium
ATTGATTTTAGCAAAGTTAAATGTTACAAGTGCAATAAGACTAGTCACTATGCATCTAAGTGTTATTCAAAACCAAACACTAGTATGCAATCTAATCTTGTCGAGGAGGACTTAGAACCTACCTTATTAATGGCAATATTAGAAGACCCACATGTAACAAAGCTAGAAGATCAAAAGGTCTCGCTACACGAAGAAGATGTAGGATATAAAGAGACAAGTGTTGATAGTCAATGGTACTTAGACAATGGAGCTAGTAACCATATGACTGGGATAAGAGAACACTTTAAAGAACTAGATGAGAACGTTAGTGGAAAAGTAAGATTCGGAGATGGATCTCATGTAGAGATTAATAGAAAAGGTTCAATCCTATTAGAATGTGAAGACGAGAAACAAAGAATCATATCTCAAGTCTATTACATTCCTAGCTTGAAAAACAATCTATTGAGCCTTGGACAATTTACCGAAATAGGTTGTAAAGTTGTAATGGACGACGATGAACTACGACTTTATGACATGGACAACAAAATATTCTTGAAAGTCACAAGACAAAGAAACCGTCTAGATAAAGCAAGTCTGAAAATAGGCACACCTGTTTGCTTATTAGCAAACCTAAGTGACAATACTTGGTTATGGCACGCAAGATTAGGACACCTCAACTTTGAATTATTAAAATCAATGACTCAAAGAGAGTTAGTTCAAGGAATACCTGCCATTAAACATACAACACAAATTTGTGATGTTTGTTTAGTTGGTAAACACAGCAGAGCACCATTTCCCAAGAAAGCAAAAACTAGATCAACATCACCATTAGATTTAGTTTACGGAGATTTATGTGGACCAATAACACCACCAACACCATCTGGAAAGAGATATATATTCTTGTTAGTAGATGACTACTCAAGATATATGTGGGCGTATTTCCTAAGTACGAAAGATCAAGCTTTCGGTACTTTCAAGGAATACAAAGAAACAATAGAGAAGGAGCTAAGGATAACATTGAAAATTTTAAGAACTGATCGTGAAGGAGAATTCACATCTAACGAATTCACTCAATACTGCAAAGAGAACGGCATAGCACGACAACTAACCACACCTTACTCACCACAACAAAATGGAGTTGTTGAACGAAGAAATAGGACAATTATGTCTACTACGAGATGCATGATGAAAGCAACTAACATGCCACAAAACTTTTGGGTTGAAGCTGTTAGACACACAATATATATTCTAAACAGCGTTCCTACAAGAGCCTTAGAAGACATTACTCCATATGAAGCAATTAAGAAGAAAAAGCCAAACTTAGAAACTTTAAGAGTTTTTGGCTGCATAGCATATGCAAAGGTACCATCACAACATCTGACAAAGTTAGATGATAGAAGTAACAAAATGGTATACTTAGGAAGCGAACAAGGATCAAAAACTTATAGACTGTTTGATCCAACAACACAAAGAATATGTGTTAGTAGAGATGTGAAGTTTAAGGAGGATGAAGCATGGGACTGGAAGGATTACCTAGATGAACACACTAACGATGAACCCGAATGGTTTGACTTCAAAGTCGAAAACCTTGAAGCCACAGATGAACATCAAGAAAACGAAAACCATCCAGATGAAGAAGACGATGATATCCCTGAAAATGATGATCATGAATATGAAACATCAACAACTGACTCACCCTCACAATCACAAACACTTCGCACACCATCTACAATTTCATCAAGAATAAATACTCAAATTTCACCAACTACCTCAAGACATTCAACCAATCAAAGTAACTCAACTACAACCCGGAATTTACATCCAGACTTTGATCATACACCACTACAAGGTTTTAGGACATTGAATGATTTATATGAAAATACCGAGGAAGTTTTACCTGAGCATTTATTATTAGCTGAAGATGAACACAAGAATTACAAGGAAGCATCAAACGATCAAAAAGGATCGAAGCAATGAGGGTCAAATTAGATTCCATCAATAGAAACAATACATGGGAACTAACCACACTACCAAAAGGACAAAAAGCCATTGTTTTAAAGTGGGTATTCAAGACCAAGAAAGATGCTAATGAAAATATAGTCAAGCATAAAGCTAGACTAGTAGCAAAAAGCTACATACAAGAGCATGGCATAGACTTTGAAGAAGTCTTTGCACTGTAGCAAGAATGGAAAGCAGTCAGATTACTATTAGCCATAGTCGCTAATAACAAATGGGAAGTACATCACCTAGATTTTGCACCAGAGCAAGAATGGAACAACCGATTACTATTAGCCATAGTCGCTAATAACAAATGGAAGTACATCACCTAGACGCCAAATATGCATTTGCATGGAGACTTAAAAGAAGAAGTGTATGTTACACAACCCGAAGGATTTATAAAAGAGAATGGAAAAGTCTACAGATTGATAAAAGCTCTATACGGATTAAGACAAGCACCACGTGCATGGAACATAAATTTAGATAATACCTTGAAGTCCTTAGATTTCAAGAAGTGCGCTTTAGAACAAGCTGTCTACACAAAGAAGTCAAAAGACTCAATACTTCTAGTAGGAGTCTATGTGGATGATTTAATCATCACAGGCACACCAAAGAAAGAAATAGACAAGTTCAAAGCTCAAATAGAAGAAAAGTTCGAGATGAGTGACCTAGGATTACTATCCTACTACTTAGGAATCGAAGTCACACAAACTGGAGGTGACATATCAATAAAGCAATCCGCCTACGCAAGCAAGATCCTCAAAGAAGTTGGAATGCTAGATTGCAACGGAACTTTAATACCTATGGATCCAGGAACAAGACTAACAAAGAACAATGAAGAAACAATGGTCAACTCAACTGAATATAGAAGCTTGATTGGATGCTTACGATACTTGTCACATACAAGACCCGACTTAAGTTATTCCGTTGGATTACTTAGTCGTTTTATGCAAGAACCGAAGGAACAACACATGAAAGCTATAAGGCAAGTACTACGCTATGTTAAAGGAACAAAAGATTATGGAATCACCTACAAGTACAATGGAAGAAAAGCAGATACAAGGTTATAGTAACAAAGACTACGGAGTCAACACTCGAGAAGGCAAAGGCACTACGGAATTATCTTCTACTACGGTGAATCACCAATCACCGGAGTACACAAAAGCAAGCCACGGTAGCTTTATCATCATGCGAGTCCGAATTCATTGCGACAGAAGAAGAAGAACACAAGCATTATGGTTAAAGAGATCGCTTAGCAAGCTTACACACACGGAAGAAGAAAAAGTTACAATACTAGTCGACAACAAGTCCGCCATCGAACTAATGAAGAATCCGGTATTCCAAGGAAGAAGTAAGCACATTGATATAAAATACCACTTTATAAGAGAATACGTCGAAAGAGAAGACCTACAAGTCGAATTTATAAGTGGAGAATTTCGTATATCGACATCTTCGACAAAGGCATTACCAAGATCGATTCCTCATGATGAGACAACTAATTGAGTCAAAGATCTAAAACAAGCCGATTGTGATTAAGGGAGAATATTGGGTTAATCACCATCGACCCAACTATAAACCCGTCACAACCCAAATGACCCGGTCAACAAAATTCAACCATTAGAAAAGTCAACGAAGCAGTTACAACCGTCACATAGCAGTTATCAATAACTGCTCATATCAACGAACCAACACAACGGTTCAATGTACCCTTTCATTACAGTATATATATACACGATACATTTGTTTGTAAACAATGATGACATATTTGATTAATACATAAACACATTTACAGTTTATTTAATCTTTGCACAACATTCATTCGGTATACTTGTGATTGAAACGTTTAGACCATAGATCCCGTTATAAAGGCCAACAATACCAAAAAGTAACGTGGCATGCAAAAAATACAGTAGTATTTGAGGGTGTTACATGAGGTCATGAAAAAAATTGATATCGGATATTATTGTAAAATACATGTCCGAAAGACTGTCTGCAAACTTGAGAAGCTGCTACGGGTTTACCCCATGATTTTCTTCGTGTTTCTATAAGAGACTTTCCACATCATATCTTAGTGCCACTTTTTGCTTTATGATCATACTAGTCTTAATCCATCTATTGTCTGGCAATGCTCTACAGAGGTGCATACGACAATCAGTGATATATAAACATGATGATTGGTAGAATGACCATAAAGCTGACTAATCCGACGGAATGGTTTGTCGTTATTTTCCTTTTTCATGCATTTCCATATCCATTAAACAACACATATGCTATCTTTTGTCGTTATTTGACTGCTTTAGATTATGGTGCTAAATCCATATAAGCTGTCTTGTAGTCATGTTGTGCTATCAACAGTGGAAATATAACACAAAGAACATAAAGACAAAGGTTACTTTAGAAGATAAGACAAGATTATACATTCATATTCCATGCTAGCTATTCATTGTTTATTCTCTTATACGCTAATAATTTATCTATTTCTGATATCGAATTGCCACATACGAATTTAATTATGCCATCATGACTATTAAAGGTTACCTTTTGACATCATAGTGGATATTTATCTTTATTTTAGATTAAATTTGTATCATTGTCTATCATATTCTTAGTGGCTAGGTGGTTTTCTTAGTTGAAAAATACTAAAACTTTGTGGATCACCTTTTCCGGATTCAGAATTCATGATAACATATGATTATGAGGAGGAAAGACTAGATAAATCGTGATATACATTTAGTGCATATTGCGGCTGAGAAATGACTAATTTATCTTTGTCAACCATAAATCATGTCACTTTAAACTATGATGAGCCGGCTATCGATCTGTCATTTACTAGTCTTCTGCTTCAAAAAGCCAACCTGTTTGTGTCATCTTATGAATATAACGGCCTTATAACCATGCTAATTTTAGCAGTTAAGATGATTAATCACTTACAATATTATCAAAGAACATGTTTTAGTAATTTAATGAACTTAGAACACTTGTTGGGCCTCCACTCATTAGAAAAGTAACAAACGAAAGGGCGTAATATCCACCTTTTGAGGCTGCTCTAACCTTTAGTTTTCTTCATATTATTAAAATTGTTGTAATTCCAAGAGTTAAAAGTGAATTTGGTATTATATTGAGTATCCTTTGCTCATTTCAGTATATCAGCTTCTTTTGTATTGTGAATATTCTGTAAGCCAAACCTTAGTAAATCTATATGGGATGAACAACATAAGTACGTACTTGACTGGTTTTCAGTTTCGTTGTCTCAAGATTGCTAGTCAGGCAAAAAAAAGCCTAGCAAAACAGTCAAGTATGTGAGCCCAAAAATATATCAGTAAGTGTTTAAACCATACTATATATGTTGAAGAAGAAAACTATTTCAGCACTATAATCATATCTGATTATTTAATGCAAGTCCTATAGGAACTTGTCCTTTCTATGGAAAGTCGATGGTGCTCCTGTTATCTTTGCTCTTTGTTTAATCAAGCCAAAAAAAAAAAAAAAAAAAAAAAAAAAACTATTGGCCGTACAATATCCACTTTGATGTGCCCCTAACTTTCCATTGTCATTTTAGCAATAACACTAGCTCTGTGGGGTTATCCTGGTATGTATAATTAACATATAACAGAGAAAAAAGTTTGAAAGAATTTAGTTATGTTTTCGTTTTTATTTTTCTCAGTTATTCATGAGATATATTCTGTAGTGTAAGGCCGGTGAGTTAAACTGAAAAAGATGGAATCTTGTTTACTGACTTTTCAATTTGTTGAAATTGTTTTCTGTAAGGGGAGTTAAAATCTTATATTGGGGCTTAAGCTCTTTAGTGAAGTCAAAATTACACCTAATTTGATTTCCTAGATGGTATAATACCTTCTACATTTGCAGACATGAGTTTCATTGTTGAATATATCTAATTATGTAGTAGTTACAAGAAATTAATATTTCTTATATCAGACATTGTGAATTTCTCTTTCAAGACTAATAATCGCTGATTGGTTGGGCGGTGGATTAGATTATAACTTGATGTACTGTAGTATAATGATATGCAACCTCGTATGTCATGAAATTTAAAGTTTGAAAAGCCAATCTTTAATAGCTCTTTAACTCATTTATTTTATTAGACCCTCGTGCAAGGTTTGTCTTCATATGCTTTTCGAATTTCATATGTTGATGTAAAAATCATGCTTTCAGGATGACAAGAAAGTGTAAGAATTTAACAGATTCTTTGATTGATGATTGACAAGTTTTAAAAAATAAAATCTGTCAGAACTTAACTGGTTAAGAAAAGGATTATAGTTTTATTAATCGTTCTGTTTCTTCGAATACCACTTGTTTTATCATTGGCTAAATGTCTATTCCGAATGAAATGAGTTTTTTAAATCATTTACAAGGCAAATGTCGCTGGATGTATTGGCTTGCAAGTTCTTCCAAATAATCTTACAGTGAGATAATTTAGGACTGCATATGAAAAATAATGGCGCATTCGTGGGCCATAAACAATGAGGGCATCTTGCTTCAGCTCGTATCTCAAGGTTTTCGCTCTTGAAGAAAGTAATGAACAAAAAGACTGCTTTCCAGTACTTAAGGTACTTTTTTTGCTCCTTAAATATACCAAAATACCTTACCGTCCTTACGTAGTTCATCATGTATGTTCTTGTAAATTATGACTTTCTATACCATGTGAACTGTTTGATGAAGTTGCACACCCTTAAATATTTTAATCAATGATAGTTGATCATATTGATAGCAGTAGCACCCGGGAAAAGAAGGAGCATATGTTCAATTTAAATTAGTTTCTTTACTCATCTGATCGATGGAATATCGACACGTGACTACACCTTATTAGATGTGTTTTAGTAAACAACTGACACAAACACTCTTTTAGAAATATTAGTATATATAATGTTGATCAAATAGTTTCTCCAGAAATGCAAAAAGGTCCCTCTAAAGGACGTATTTACCTAAATACAAACGCGTAATTTTTAAAAACATACTGAATTAGTGAATTTCACGTGATTAAAGTAAAACAAGGTTATAGGAATTCTAATTAATTTATAGAATTCGAGGAAAATTGAAATCCGACATTAATAGATTTAAAACCTAACGGTGTATTGGTGTGCCATTGTGGTAAAGCCTTGACATGCGAATCATCGAGACCTTTCTATTCACCATCCGTAGACATCGGAGTGCCTGGATCATATGTTATGGTTGTTTGAAGTTGACAATTTTTCTACGGATTCTCACATTAATTATCATTCTTTTATACACATAGCGGGCGGACTTTTTTAATTTACCATATCACAAGCTAGACTGTTGAAAATCTTCATATACTTTGTTCTTGGTCAATCTTTCTATTGGGTTGTACTCAACCTTTTGGTACCCACTTAAAAAAATGAACTGACTATATATTTTATAGGCACTGCAATATCCACTTTAATATATCTATATATCATAAAATTCTCAAACTTTTCAACGTCCTTTTCATGAAATCTATTTGCTTATTTGTGACATAGGATGAGCACTAATTACAAGAGCATAATTTTCCATGCATAAACATGCAATCAACGAAAAAAATTGAATGTGTTTTGGTTTACTCAAAGTACTCGTAGTTTCTTTTTAGGAAAATAATCATCTAAAAGTCTAAAAATCGTTCATCATATGTTTGATGTTTTATTTCATAAAGTACAGTATCAGCTGTTGTTAGTTTACAAAATTATTTACCCTGATAAAGTTTACAACAAAATCAGAGATATGTTGCTTAGAAAACTTTGTGTTTCATAATGTCTAAAGGAGTTGTTTGTACTGAGATCTTCTGAGCCTCATCATGTCAATCATGATGTTTTCCACATCTAAGGTTCTTCACTGCTTGAGTTATCTTATATGAACTTTGTTTTAGCTTATTTAGCAAATTTTGTACATTGAAGGTAATTTCCTGATCATAATGAGTTTGTAGCAACTTGAAATTGCTTAGTAACGTTTTATGGAGTGTTAACATTCCAAGATGATAGCCAATTTAGATAGAAGACCTACCCTTGGATAAAAAAAAGTGTAGATTGGCAGGGACACCTCAACCCTGTGTACCATAATGGTACCCATCAACCCTACCCAGCAAATGTTTGATGCTTGTGAAATACCTCCACCCAATACCCAACCATGCTGCGGAACGGATTCGAACTCGCGTCCTTTGTTGGATCAAGACATCACATGGCTGGCCAGGCTTCTAAGGTAGCTGGTGGCCAACTGCGCTAGGCAGCTGGTTGAAGACCTACCCTTTACTCCCATAAAATTGATATATCTTCATCATGATGTTATTATATAAACTAATTTACAAATATGAAAATGACACTGATTTTGATCTACAAAAAATGTCCAGTTTTAATTCTTATTAGTTATTTAAATTCAAAAATCCATTTAACTTAGATATACTGTAGCTATTGTTGTGTACTAGCATATACGTGACGACTTTGTGAATGTACATAGAGATTTTTAGAAGTGAAATTTCTTTTTTTGGGTAAAAAGTTTTTACACCCGGTGAATATATTACTCCAAAAAACGTTTAAGTACATAGGATGCAAGTGAAATCTCGCATCTCAGCCCGTTATATAGGCGGTAAAGCAAACATAACAAGGCACTACGTACCATTCTTCAAATTTACTTGCATAATAATGTTTCCCATAGTAAAAGGGTACATAAAACTTTCCTTATACATGCATGGGAGTGACTTTCTGTGCTAGACGCTTGGTGGTACGGCTCACCAAACATTCTTCAGCCTTGTGTGTCGGGCTGCTAGTGATGCTGACCATCTGGTCCTCCGGGTGCTACTCTAGCCGTATCCACCATTTTCCGCCTATTATTGTTCTTCAATTTAGACAACTCTAAAACTAATTCATTAAGAAACTGGTTGCTATTCACCCCTCTTTCCATACCCCTAACCCCACGATAACTAGTTGTTTCCAAACTTCTTACATTTGCAAATAGAAGTAGTAAAAGGCATAATGAAATTAGCTTAGAAGCTGATGTAGACATTTCAATTAAAGCAGTGAGTTAAAAAGCATGCAAGTTAATGAGCTGAAAATCTAAAGCTTATTGAATGAGTGTTGTATAATATAGCGGAATCTATATATAGTGCATCGAGTCTAAGAAGATGTTAATAAAATATTGTTTTATAGTAACACGTACAAATGCAACACCTCACATGCCAATGATAAAAGATGTAGTGACAAAGCCGTAAAGCATAAATCTCTATGATTCTTGGTGGCTTTGTGTAGAGTGACAAATCCAGCAGTGTTCCTTGTCAATATCCTTTGATCGCAATCTTTCTCCTTGTTTTTCATATTTTAATATTGTGATTTTGAAACGGCCAAGATTTTATTAGATATACCAACACCTTGATTGATATAGTGATCTAATAACTTTAAAGTGTTATAACCTATATTTATGGACCGAACTGTATATTAACTCTCTTTGTTCCATACTACAGTATAAGATACCCTAGATGACTTGTGCATCAACTTTGAAATCATTATAATTTTGGAACTCCAGAGATATATGGGAGGACTAGAGTACTTCAATATTTATAAGCCGTTCAAAAAAAGAAACTGATATTTATAAGATGATACTGCAAGCGCACCAAGTTTAGCTTGTGAAAGTACTAATTTGCTTTCCGAAGTCAAACTTTACGGTTAATCTTCATCCCTGTTTGTTTGTGATATTATTATTCAAGATGACCCAGTATAGCCGTATAGGTATTCAGAATATTTTTGAGATAGTGATGAATCATAATTATGTCTATGAATGATGAATCTGTAGTTATGCAACCTACTTGAATTCTTAGAGAATTGGAGAGAAATAATATAGATCAAGGGTATATTAGGAAAAATGACACAAGGTTTCTAAGAATTCCAAAAGTGACAAACATATATATTGGAAGAAAGGGAATCTCATCTGTTAATGTGTGTCCTCAGTGCTTCTCCAGTGACATTGTCTTTAAGTTGTCTATCTAGTCATCTTAAGTCACTTAGTATCATATGATGATCATGGACATAGATCATAATCTAAAGTAAACTTTGTTTTTTAATGCCAAAAAAGCCTACTTTTCTTCCTCTTATGATGAACCCTGTTGCCACATGCAAACCAAAGCCACTTGACCTCACCTTTTCGAGTGTGTCACTGTTTCTAAAGATCCAAAGTGCGTCGTTTAACTGTTTCCTCATCCAATTTGCTGACCCAACTTACAATTGTTTTCTTATTTCTATTGGCTCGTGCAGATAGCTGATGCGATACATTCGTGTACACTAGAGGACAGTGCCGACAACATAATACAGTAATTGGATAGGGAGGTTATGGAGGCCTAATCATAGTTTATCTTCATAAAAGTTTACTACTTTTTTTAACTTTCAACGGTCAACATAGTATTTCTATTAGTATTTTCTTGATTACTTTAGAAATAAGATCTATTGCAACCATGTGATCTATGTGGAAAGAAAAAGTGGAAGTCAAAATGGATGTTCTAATCCATATATTAGTAGTATTTTCATCACTGTTACATAATCTTAATTGATGGTAAAGCTAATGATTAAATATATTTTTTATATTCAATACATGGGTTAGCTTAATAATAATTTACTCCCTCCGTTTAACAAAAAATGTCCGCCTTACTATTTATGTTTATCCTAAAAAACATGTCGAGTTTTTATATATGGATCTTATGACTATTTTTTTTCTATTTTGCCATTTCAATTAAAACTTGCATTAATTGGCAATTGCTCATTTTTAATTGGTGAAGGTAAATGTGACTTTTTATCTTACAAAACTTTCATTAATTACGTATATCATAATAATTTGTTCATGGACACTTTTTTCAGGACGGAAGGAGAATGTAGCCTTCAAGACATATGTGAGTTAAGTTGATGAAAATCTCTTTTATCTTTAAGACATTGTTTGAGTTAATGTTTGATCTTTAATAAGCTGGTTAAGTTGATGATTTAAGTAAATCTTCAAGATGCCGATGTCGGTTAAGCTGATGATTTTGTAGTTCTTCAAGATGTGGTTTAAGTAAATGATTTCTGTAACCTTCATGACTTGAGTAAATGGTTGCTTTATTTTAGCTGTCAGGTGACCTTGAGCATACAGAGTTATATACCTTGAAAACAAAATTTCATTAGGATATTCCATATTGATGCAACTCAACCGTTACATGCGAACTAGTATATATATATATATATATATATATATATATATATATATATATATATAGGGGCGTTATTGTGGTGTACACTTTAAAGTGGGATACAATAGGTACAGTTGTGGACCGTTGGATCAAGATGCTTAGATTAAAATGAAAAATAAATGAGGAATGGCACATTTGTAATTAAATAGAAAAACAATGGCAATTGTATCAAGTTTAATATTAAAAAATAGCGGATTTAGGTAGGAGTAACATCCATTTTTCCACAATTTATCAAAACGAATCACCAAAACATAAAATCTCGATCCGTGCATATTCAAAACTCAAATGCTATCCCTATAGTTCACCTAATCCCGTATTTCATTCTCCTCAAATCAATCCCCAATCAGATATAAATTAGGGTTTGTGTGGTGCATATATTACTAACAATTATAGGTGATTTTTAAAGAAACCTATATCAATAATTAGGGTTTATCGATGGAGATATTGTCGGTAAGTGACACAATATTTTTTAGTTGTTGTACGATTTTGTTACACGTAAGTGACGATTTGATGTTGTTGTTGTTTATGTAGTCCGCCAAGTGGACGATTGTGTAATAGAAGATGGGGAACAAGGAGAATGACGATGTGGTATTAATTGACCTAACAACACCGTAATGGAATAATGCATCAAAAGGTATAAAGTACATTTATTTGGGTGTAGTAGTAATCAAAAAAATTAGGGCTTTTCTTAGTATGGGTATAGTACTACATATGATTTGGGGATTGTATGTATAAGTTTAATTTGAGTGATACAAAATTGATATAGTAGGGTTTTAATTTGATAAGCATTATTTGTGTGATACAAATCTGAAATCATAGATTTCATAGTTTGAGGGATAGTTTTTGTGATGAAAATCCAATAAGTGTAATGGTTGTGAAAAGTTTAGGTGATACAGTACTATTTTGGGTGATACAAATCTGATAAAATATGGTTTTTAATTTGATAAGTATAGTTTGTGTGATACAAAAGTAAAAAGCATGTATTGGATGGTTTGTGGGATAGTTGATGTGATACAAAAGTAAAAAGCATAATTAAGGGATTTGGTAGTTTGTGTGACACAATAATGAAATTAGTTATGTTGGCGTAATTTGTATGATGCATTAGTAAATTAAGGTGTATTGTAATTTGAACAATGTGTGATAAAGTAGCAAAATTCAGGGGTATTGTTATCTGAAAATTGTTTGATAATACTCTGTGTGGTAGCAGAGTTTATCATGGATAAAGTAGCTGTACATGGTGATGGTGGACAAGACACGACATTGGAAAAGGTGGATAATGGGGAGGACGATATGGGGGTTGAAAAAATGGACGTTGATAAAACGGAGAAGCACATAGGTAACTCATTATATGTATTAGAATTATCAATTGTTATAGATTTAAAGGTAAAAATGAAGCATGTGTAGTTAATTAGAAATAATTGTATATGAAATGTCAATGTGTCGCTTGATCGTATGCTTTTAGTAAGGCGTAAGTTGGATGCATTAGTGGAACAAAGAAGGAAGCAAAAGGTGAAACATTTAAATGACATATTGTGTGTAAAATTTATGTAATGAATCATTAACGGTAATGAATATAATATGTTCGGATATCCCGTATCGAAGGTGAACGTGGTGGATTGAAGGGAAATTACGCACTAGTTTTGAAGCCAAGAAAGAAACAAAATGAAAAGGTAAAGGTGTTTGAAATGTGATATTAATTAATGGTGTTACGAGTACCAGTAAAGTATATTTTTGAAATTTAAATTTATGTAGCATCAGGTAAACGTATGGCGAGCAAAAGGAAGAAGGTGCTACTAGCAGATAAAGTTAATAAAAAACAGGCTGCTGAGAATACAATTAGTAGAGGTATTAAATTTTGGTATTCCCTGTTTTAGATATATAACAATTTGTGTATGTGGCTGAACTCGATTCAGTTGCTGTTTTAACGATTTTTTATGTGTGTGTTAATAGATAAAAATGCAGCGGATGAAATAGGCGAATCAGATGATGACTTTGTCTCTAATGTGGGGAAAGAAGGAAAAAGTGGATGAGCCTAGTATGGTATCTGTTGAAGGTATGATACATTTCAACTTTTAATCGTTATTTGATTATGATGCGGTTTGATATCAAGAAACGATATGCTACATTCCAACTGATATTTGTTTGAAATGGTCAGAGTGGGTCCGTAAACCAAAGAAAGGATTTGAAAGACGACAACAAAATTGATAAGAGAACCGAACGAAATCCGCCAAAGAAATTGGTATCTCATAAAGGTATGATGCATTTCAACCGTTAAACGTTATTTGATTATGATCCGTTTGATATTAAGAAACGATATGCTACATTTCAACTTTTAATCGTTATTTGTTTGAAATGGTCAGAAAGTGGTCCGTAAACCAAAGAAAGGATTTGAAAGACGACAACAAAATTGATAAGAGAACTGAACGAAATCCGCCAGCAAAATTGGTATCTGTTAAAGGTATGATGCATTTCAACTGTTAAACGTTATTTGATTATGATCCGGTTTGATATTAAGAAACGATATGCTACATTTCAACTTCTAATCGTTATTTGTTTGAAATGGCTGTAGGTGGGTCTGGTAAACCAGCAAAGGCTTTGAAAGACGACAACAAAATTGATAAGATAAATGTACGAAATCCGCCAGCTAGTTTGTTTAAGGTGATGACGCAGTTGACTCCGAGGCAAAAGAAGGATGTAATTGATATTGGATTTGGTGATATCTTGAGTTTAAAATCAAAAGCCCAACACGTTTAGCGTTTTGGTTGCTGGAGCAGTTTGATGAAATTACGTGTTCGATTAAGCTTGGTGATAGGATAATACCGATAACTCGAGATCTGGTAAGACAATTACTAGGTGTACCAATGGGAGAGGTACATTTAGATGCCCGGGACGATGCAGATCATAGGAACGAGTTAACACGGCAATGGAAGGCCCAGTTTGGGAATGCACAGAAAAGGCACTATTGCACACATGTTGCAAAACTGATTGTGGAATCAGGACGCAGCGGGTGGTTGTTCAAGATTAACTTTCTAGTGTTATTTTTTTCGACTTTGGGTGAGTTGAATCTGAGTAACACAGTTAATCTGAAGTTTTTACATTTACTCACGACTGATGAAGATATATTGAATATGGACTGGTGCACGTACATAATTGAGTGTTTGATCAAGACAAAACGCTCATGGAAGCGGGATGGGTTTTACAATGGTCCTATAGTCCTTCTTCTGGTATGATAAATGTTATATCTGGTTGTATAAATAATTAAAATGTTATATCTGGTTGTATAAATAATTAATATTTGTGAAACAGGTACTATATGGCCATTCGGAGACACCTATTAAGATCTGGTCTACAGAGATGTTGCACAAATTAGAATCGGACATGTTTTATAATGATGTGGATGATACATGTGTTGGTGAAGAGGAAGAATATGAAGGTAAGAATTGTCGATCCGAAGTTGAATGCATGAAAACGAGATTCTTTGATAAGACTAAGTGTATTGATTGTAGAATTTTAATTGTTATGCAAGACATGATGAGGAGATAGGGTTGGAAGAAGATGATGTGAATGATGATTATATTATTGAGGATGTGCCAATGACTATGAGGTACTAATGTTGTAGTTTAATAAAATTATATAACGATAACTCAGATGGATACAACACTAGTATCACACCAAACAAAATTCAATCAAAAAGTGTAATACTAAGATAAAAGATATTTTTTTCTTATGTAGGGATTAAAAAAGTGTATCGCGGAGTTGTTAAAAAAGGCGGGAAAACTAGTTGATCGTGCAGACCAACTTATAGAGGAAGGACTGGACGTTGACCATAATGATGCTGCATTATTGGAGTTGAAAGAATTGAGGAATGAAATGTTTGCGGTTCCAACTTATTCTAAAGAAGACATATGTCCAGATGAGTATGCAAATTATAGTTTCCATACACCAGAAAATGGTGGGAAACCGTTTCCATGTACGCAAGTTTATGGAACGCCAACTGGATATGGTGAGTTATCGGATAAGGTGTGTGAAGAATGGCGTCGGGCAAATGAACAAATTCCAACGAGGTTGGATTTTGATGATACGGAAGAGTTTGATTTGAATGTGACACAACCACCCGCGACTCAAGGGAAAGTGGTTGGGGGATTGGATGACGGAACGGCTATGGAAGAAGGTGAAGGTGAAGAGCTGCTGGAAAGTTTGCGCAATTACAACTCACAAGATCCAACTGATGCAGATATGTTTAGAACACCGGTTGATACAGGCGTGTGAACAGGATAATGAGAAGCACAATAATACGTCAAGGTTTGGTAAAGAAAGTGTAAAGAATGAAATGAAGGAAATTGTGCTCGCTATTCGGATCCTAAGCCGCTAAATGTAATAGTAGGAAACCCAATTCGAGCGGATGAAGAGGCGTACATTCCTTCCGTAAGTTTTATGTCACCGTATGTTGTCAGGGAAGTATCATTGTGTTCACCACTGACTCAGCATGAGATAAGGGTAGCCGAATGCTTGTTCAGTGCTTGGCTTCCAGAAACGTGAGTTTTCATGTTTCTTTAAGTGTGTATACATTAGAAATATATTTAAGATATATTTTTGAAATATGGTCATCAACTAACAAGTGTATGATGACAGGGATATTTTGTTCAAGAACGAGTATGGTGATGGAACAAGAGGTGAGCTGGAAACGTTGTATCCAGGGATTGATATAGCTAGTGGAGTTATAAACATGTTCACACATGTCCTCAATAAGGCCGAGAAAAACAGGAATAAGAAAACACCTACAAGACTTTTCTGTCACACAAGGATGCTCGTAAGTTCAATACCTTCTAATTGTAATTTTTGGTGATACTTTAACGGTTAGATCCGCCATTATAATGATTACTTTAAAATGAA
This sequence comes from Chrysanthemum lavandulifolium, assembly GCA_022545495.1. NCBI lineage: Eukaryota > Viridiplantae > Streptophyta > Magnoliopsida > Asterales > Asteraceae > Chrysanthemum > Chrysanthemum lavandulifolium. The sequence goes on from CM040243.1 coordinate 20,521,517, forward strand.
CACAGACAAATGAGATGGCTAAATGGGAGTACGATAAGGCATCGGAAAAGTTTACTGAGAACATGAAACTAGTATTGGAGGAAGTGAATATGGGAGTCACGAGGCGTAGATATGGTAAGTATCGGATCTTTTGATATGGTATAAATGAGCATGATAAAGGAAATGATAGCATATAGTGTATAAGAAACCAAGATGAATGCATTGTTAGAAGCCGATACATTTGCTAATTCAACTTAACATGGGTTGATACATTCGAATAAAATCGAAAATGCATTACAAAACAGTTGCTTTAGTAATACATTTTATATGGTGACAGATTTTTTTGCCGATATTAAAAGGGAGGCACTTCTTTCTTGTGTGCATGAATATGAAAGACAGTGAGGTCCAGATTTTTGATAACATATGTGCAGAGACAATCGATGATGTTAAAGGTCGATATGGTGGATTGCCAGGTGTACTGGTATGTTTTGTAAAACACATAGCATGCATCAATGTAGTTAGTATTTTCGTAAAGGAGGCATAAATTTAATGTTGTGGTTGTTTTTTTGTTACAGGTACTTTTGTTTGAAGACTACATGCCGCACGAGAACAATCCCGACCATGGAAAATGAGGAAAGTCCCATAAATATAATGGAAACAAACCGTAGGACAAAGAAGAATTATGTGGATTGTGGGTATTTGTAATGCGTCACATGGAAACGCTCAAAGGGAAGAGTATGGGACCACGTCGATTAAGTCAAGAGGGTAAAGAACATACGAAAGAACTGTGTGACCTGCGGAAAAAGTATGCTTGAAAGATCCTGCTATCAGACTGCAACAAGGCAAAAAAAGATTTTGAGATAGAAGTTCAACGGTTCAGGCCAGTGCATGAAGAAGAAAAGAAGCGGTTAGAGGCGAAGGCATTCAAGAACATCAACCGACGTGCTAAGCAGTTTCTAGATTGATATATGGTTTTACTGTTCTGATTTGAATAAGTACGATGAAGATGTTTTTGTTTTTTAATATTCTTAGTATGGACAAGGCTCGGGTATGATGAACGAGCACTTTTGTTATTTTTAACTTATTTCTGGTTAATGTAAGACATGATAAATTATGCTCGATAAACAGTTATGGTTGATGCATGTGTTAATGTAATGACAGTATTGGATTAATGGTTTTAAGTTTAAAAGTTTGGGTTTAAATTGTACTTAACGGTGTTGCATTTATATGATGTTTTTAAGTTTAAAAGTTTGTGCTTAAGTTAAAGGTGTTGCAAGATGTGTATGTTCGTGTAATAGATAAACAAAACAAACATGTGCGTATAAATGTGCGATAAATGTGATGCATATTCGTAATAGATAAACAAAACAAACATGATAAATGTGATGCATATAAAGGTAATAGGTAAATGACGGATAACTTAATAGGTAACAACGGAAATTTCCGTATAGGAGGAAAGAAGCATCAAAACCAAGTAAGTACTATAAATGTGAAGCATATGGAGAATGGAACAAATGAAATTATCTAAATAAATTGGATAAGAGAAGCAAAGCAAATGGCTAAATAAATTGCAAGATATTATTGAAACACAAACCGCACACTTTAAGTCCAATACTAAACAAGAGCAAAGTTAATCGAGAACATAAAAGTTCGATTCAAAAGAAAATTATATAAAAGCTAAAGTAACTACTAATTTTCCTTTAAGAAAATGATGAACACATATTTTCCTATATTCTTCTTCCTTTCGTGGCGCCTTGAATCATGATGCGCGTACTTCCACAAAGAATCGCAAATCCTCATTGGCTTGTTGGCTTCCACAAACGTGATAAACATATTTGGTTTGATCGAATGCAAGATCACCACATGTACCTTTAAAATGAATATGATAAAGGGACAAGAAGGTTTGATTTATTAAGTTTAAGTATCTTAAACACGATTCAATTTAAGAATGTAGCAACAACAATCTACATATGAAACATAGTATTTACCTTGAATGGAAGAAATGTGGATCTAATACATTATGAATGATTTGTTGACAATTTGGTGAAATCATCAATAACCGGTATATATACGATAGTTTAAAAAGTAGGATATGGCCTATTGATTAGGGATAATGGCTATTAAGGTGGGGAATTTTTTTTAAATGATCGATCATGTATAATGGGAAGATAATGATACACATTAAAAGCAATGAATGGACAGGATAAAAGTATTTAATATGAGTATATCATATATCACGGTAATCATTTCTATTATGCATCGAATGATTTTAAAATGACATACGCTTTTTAAAAACAAACAGTTTAATATAAACCGATACAAGCATAATGAAAGCCACGATCCGACGTAACATAAGCAATCGATATAACAAGCAAAATGATACAAATGATACAACAAGCAATAATGAAATCCTATATCCGGATGTGTTTACAAATGATACAACAAGCCATAATGAAATCCTATATCTGACAAAACGTAACTAACTGATACAACTGGTATGCAGTTACTAAATCCTGTATCTGGTTCTGTTTGCAAAGGATACACACATACAACATCTACGCTAGTGATACTAAATCACTTTAATACCTAAGAATATGATACTAGATAACAAGGTTAAACTGTGTTATTAGAATGCATATAGGATAGTAAATGAAAATAGTACCTGTATTAACGGATTGTTCCAAACATAACCATTTAATCCAGAGTATAAAACACAAATGTACCTGCATTATATAAGAGACAAATGAAAGTTTTAACCACTTACTACAGATAGTCAATAACAAAGTATAAATGAACATGGCATGCGACAGTTTAAAGACTAGAATAACACATAAACAAAACATGAAATAAGATAATCAATTAAAAGACAAATCTGTTTTACATTACATAAAACCAACATGACGAAAGTAAAATGAGGAAACTAAAATGACCGGAACAAATGGAACTAATGGAACAAATGGAACAAAGGAAACTAAAATGACTTTATTCGGATAGATGTTTGCAGACATAAAAAAAATAACAAAACTAGTCACTATAGTAGCAATCCATGTCTTCACCTCGAACGGTTCAACGTCGCCCACGCCATCGCCTTGTAATCCCTCCTTCTTTGTGGGACAATTCCTTGAATCATGGTTTGTGTACTTACCACATGTCCCGCACAACCTCTTGGCTTGTCTCCTAACTTCATCGCTACTTCACTCTTTGATTTATGCCCGCACGTATTCTATTACCTTTGTTATTAATATCCGTAGGAGGAAAATATCGATTTTCTCGGTTCGATACACCAAGAGTTGTCGCATAAACCGCATTTGTATTCATCTTAGGCGGGTTGGGGACATCAATTTGAGCTTTATCCTTTAAAGTTGATTGCGCGTCCTTGTATAATTGCGACTTTTCAAAGTCACCCACCAAATGCGTAATGATTGTTCAACATTCTTGTAAATTTCCTAAGAACAGAATCTAAATTGGATGCAGTTGCATCATCTTTGCTCTTTTCGACATATTTAAGGATCAAGGATTCTTTGACCATCTAGTTTGCAAGTATTGCATGGGAAAGTGGTCAACCTTGCACATACGCAACACGTAGAAAATATGGCGACACAAAAGACCATAACACTCATACCTTAAACAACTACATTGAACTGAAGAATCAGATGGTGTATACTTAACCTGTTGAAAACATTAACAAAGTGTTGACCATTGCTTAAAAATATTATATTTAAAAAAAATTAAAAACATATTGACAGTTATTGTTACCTCATAATTGACTTCAACTAGCGAACGATTTATTTTGTAATCCGCTTCTGTGTCACGGATGAAAAATGTACAAAACGTTTCCGATTCTTGCACACTTAGTGAACAAAGAATGCATCGTCAAGACCAAATCTCGTCCTGAACATCATAAAACAGTGTGTTTGTGTACAACTTGGCGGCATCCTTTTCAATTTGCAGATGAGTTTTGAGGTCCGGGGTAGTGTAATTGGAGTAATGTGTATTCTTGTTATATTTGTATCATTGTGAGTCAATTGCGGTATCATAGTGGCTTAGAAATTCAACCAAATTCAAATCCGGATTAGTGAGCTGACCAAGAAAATGGTTTTCACTCTCAGAACGAGATGTCGTTCGCATGAGGCCAGACATCGGTTCATGATGAAAGTATGCAGGTATCCACTTATAACGCAGAGCAAACATATCCTTTAACCATTTGTGATCATTCAAATCAAAGTCTTGCATGATAGAACTCCATTCAGACTCAAACACATCAGGTTCAATTTTATCAGTCCAAACTATATCACACAACCGTCTTTTGAAATCTGTGTTGCTACATAAAGCAGGACCAACCTTCATGGGAAATTAAATAAAAGAAATTTATACCCTTGTCGTTGAAAGTATACTTGAAAAATAAATCGTTATCAAACTATAAATTATAACGATTCGTGATAAATTCGGAATATATATTATAACGATTCAGAAACTTAAAATTATAAATTAGATACAAGATTAGGTGTTGTTAAAGGGTGTTTTTCTACATTTCAAAGTGTTTCGTTATTTTCTTTTTGTGGTCCTGGTTGTTGGTCTACATTATTAGATGTGCTCAATTTTAAAACCTTGATTTTGCATTGGTATATAAAATCCAACTTCACCCAAATGTATACAATGTATCAAGCAATGATAAAAGTTTAAAATTTTTATTAATTGTAAAATATTGTAAGTACCTTTCCAGTTAACTTTTGCATAATGTGCCACATACATAGCCGATGTCTTGAATCAGGAAATTTCTCTTCAATTGCTATCTTCATCGCCGGGTCTTGGTCAGTGACAACCACCTTTGGTGCAGATCCAAAAATTTTGATGAACCGTTTCAACAACCACGTATACCTCTTGCTAGATTCCCTAGCTAACAATGCCGCCCCAAAAAGAATGCACCGGTTGTGGTTATCTATGCCCGTAAATGGAACCAATACCATATTGTACCTACATTAAACAAAACTTTAGACTGGTTTGTTCAACTATATACTGACGTGCCTACTGGTTACGAAAAAGTAAATACATTTAACAAACATGTTTGATCGAAAGGTTGCATCAAATGACACAACATCACCAAAAGTATCATAGTATCGCTTATTGCTCATCGCCCGTAACAATCCAACCAATGTTTTATCAGCTTTGTTTCGTTTAAATTCAACCGTAAAATTTGGACAAAACTCTTGCCGACTCAAAAGCTTCTCAACAACCATTTGTGCATAGCGTGTACCAATGAAATTGTTCAAACCACGTTTGTAATTCCTACACTCAACATCAGTAACACCAATATTCTCAAAACCACCATACATCTCTTTAAATACCTTCCAAGCTCGTGTTGGACCTAGATTAGCATTAGATAGGTGATACAACAACTGTTGTTGTGGGAAACTAACCTTACGGGCAACCTTAAGATACATGTAATCTTCTTCACGTACCAACCTATGATTATGTTTCCCTAAGAACTTGTAAACTACCCACTTATTTTCAAGGGTCCTTCTAATACGAAGTTTGGCTTGACATCCACATCGCTGCGATGGACGCTTTCTCCTTTTATCACCTCATTAACAACATGAGATTGTGATTCATTAGTTTGTAAACTATTGGTCTTTTATTTAAATTGGTTGGTGAGGTTTTACCCTTCCCTAGCACAAACAAAATACTTCAAAGTTGGATCATCGTTTTTTTGGTTTTTTTGACCACCTCTCCTAACCTCAAAACCACCCTCCCTTGCATAATCTTTATAAAATTTCGAGCTAATTCAAGTGTATCAAACTCGCACCCTCAACAGGTTTATTCTTAGCATCCGAACCCAAAACTTGCTACCTTCGGTGTTGGTTGGTAACTACCGACTTGTGGGACACTTTGATCATCATGAATATCGTGATGTTGCACATTGTGATTTGATATTGGAGTTGATGGCTCACCTAATAGCATAAGGATAGGTTGTTATAACATTATGAGTAAAAGTTTCAAATACATGATCTTATCGATGATGCTACGCCTATAACATATCATAAAAGAACAAAATTAACAATCATAACTAATCGATATCAGTTCAATACACTCAGTTCAAAATTAACAATCATAACCTTTGATAAAACATAATTCAATCCATTCTTTTAATCCATTCATATGCAAATCAATACACATATAAAAAACAATATAAACAAAACAATATAAACAAAAACAATATAAATCAATTAAGATATATTTAATTAAATTGTTACATACCTTGCAAATCGATGGTGTGTAGTGTTCATAATTAAACTATTCGATTTCGATTTGGTTCGGTTTTGGCAAATTTCGATTAGAAATTCAGATCGATTTTATTCGATGTTCGAGTTCGTTTTCGATTCCATGGGTGTCACCCGATTTGTGAATACTTTGGTTAAAGTTAGTTGAGTTTGTTGGTAGTTAGTTTAGTTAGTGTTCTAATTAGATTAAAATGTACATCTACTCTTATCTTTCTGATTTATAACATTTAAACACAGTTTCCATTCCCTTTTGTTTCAAAACGACTTAGCTTAGTGATACAAAAATAAGAACTTGCATAGTATATATACATGCATCATATGAAACATCTCAAATATTATTATAACTGTCTCGATCCTTACACACGCACGACTCCCCATGTTTACACAAACATTTTTACCTACTAACGTGTTAGTGATGATGGGGGTCGGGTCCTCCTGGTCCTGTTCTCGTTGGATACATGTTCTTTCCCATTGCAACGTCTCTTCTAAACTGGTCTTCTAACGCTCTTCTAGCAATCTCGATTTTTCTTATACCAATGACATCACGGCTTGCACTTGACGTGATCAATAGCATTATAAACACCAAACTAAACATTACTCTACTAATCGATTTCATACCTCCCAAATGTGGTGTAATACTTGTTTGAATCTCGATACTTACTACTACCTACAAACATGAACCTATTTATATAGGTCATAAAGCACTTAACTTTTAAGGCTGCAAAGAAGATGATTCATATGACATCAAATTTGACAATTTACACGTCGTTTTAATTCAGAGATTGGAGGTTGAACAGGTAGATAAGAACAACATTCAACAAGTTCATTGGTTGGTATTTTTGATGTTGACATTGAAGCTAATCCTATATAATCTTTTTTCGTAAAGTCATAATATAATATAAAATCATCATATTGATGTTTCTTTTATTTTATATTTAAAAAAAAGTATTTTAGATATTTTAATATTAGTTTTATCATCTTCCTATAGTATAGTTTTTGTGTATAGTGATAATAGTTATTAAAGTAAGTCTTGGATTCCAGGCACCCCTTGGTGTAACTGAAAGGTGTTTGCTTTCAAACATAAAGCTCAAATGGTCTACTAACCGTTTTGTTTATTGCCCGAAATAGAGATTTATATGATTCGGCTTTATGTCGTTGATATCTGAATCGATTCTCAGTTAACCGAGAAATATAGCATAATGCATCTGTGTGACGTATGCATACATTCATAAAACTGGCCATTAATTGTCTCTTAATGTACTTGTAGGTGTACTACTTTTCCGGCCATATGCTACATATGTGCAGTTCCTCTTATCTCTAAAGTTTAAAGTTTGTGATAGTAGTCTTTTCAGACAATTGGTTTATCACGTTATCTTTCACTGAAACAACTAGATCCGAGGCACATCTAATGTCTACTTTTGTGTGTAACGGTGTAGTGTGGCTCTTTTCTTGTTTCCACGTGCCTTTGCTTGTCAAAGTAGTTATGTTTGACCATCGTGGTGCTTGTGTAATGTATTGTGTTTCTGTGTGCATAGCATACGTCTTCCTTATGCCCAATATTTTGAGTCAAGAAATTAGTCTTTCATTGCACGTGTTGAAATACTAAACAATAGCTATACCATCTTAGTCATTTTGTAACAAACTACATACTCTAATACATTGCATATCATAAACGTTGAGGTACAAAAACTAAACGATAACTCAGGGACTGTTACATAGCAATAGTGTAGATTTCCCATTGTATCTAATTATCGTCAAGTAGGTTATTGAGCCGAAATTGGCCGAAATTGTATCTAATTATCGTCAAGTAGGTTACTCTTGCTAGTCAGAAGAACCACAATTTCTAAACATAGTGATAAGTACACTAGCATAACTACTTAGATGCAAGTTTAATGGCCATGAAACATTAGAAAATAGGTAAGAGTATATTGCAAAAATCATCCATGTGGTGTAGCCAAATTTTAGGTTCAGTCCTTATCCTTTCAAAAGTGCACTCATCGTCCCTGTGAAGAACTTTTAGTGTACATAACGATGGCAATACTCTAAAGTTTCTGACAATAATGTGAACCATAAAAATTTGCAAACAACGATGTATTTTGCGGTTAAATCATAAATTTATTTGTAACATCTTAAAAAGAAATTATTTAAATTTTAACAAATGAGAAAATTAAGTGAAAGAGCCTATGCAAAAATCACATAGAATAGACACATGATATAACAACAACAACAACAATAAAAGCAAGCTTGAGTTTGTTAAATCATATAATATGTCTAACTTAAATGATTTATAAATGCGATTAGAAATTAATTAAAATATTATTAACAATTTTGTTGAATGCTAACCATTTCTAAAGTTATAAATTATGTTTGCAGTATGCAATAAACAATAGAAGTAAAAGAGTAGCAGTTGGAGTAGTTGTTTTTTTTTAACGTGTTTGATAACGTAACTGTAGTTATAATTATAAAGTGTAAAATAAGCAAATGCGTACCGCTTGTCGCTTGTTGTCAACATGCAAATGCTTATCGCTTATCGCTCCTAAAAGCTTGTTGTCAAACATGACCAATATTCAGAATTATACACATCTAATAACTATTAATGAAACACGTGTTGTAGACATAGAATGTTTAGCGTCTATGAAATATTGTTTTTATAACTATGGTAAGTTTGGACATACCCGAACTATGATTAGCAAGACTCTTGTTTATCTCAGTTACCACCGTCCTCCTTTGTTTGTCTACTTCACTAAAAACCCAAATCAATTTCGCATGGGCAAAAGAGACATGGTCCATTTATTCATCTCTTGCAAGGTTGCTAAAGAGATATGATCCAACGTCTTCAAATGGTGGAAGCTTAATAACCTTCAATTTTCGAGCATCATAGACATCGTCACCCTTGCGGACCAAGCAAGTCTTACTCCAGCTTTGTCTCCTATATTTGATGCGTTGTTCAATCAGCAATATGGATCCTTTGGCGCTATAGAAATGAGTTTACTTTTGTGTCCAAAAAACCCATGATCTTATCCTTAACGATGTTAAACTGAACTCTTTTATTTGGATTTCCAATAGACATAGGATGAATTTTTATTGTTGGGTTGAGTGGTTCTCGAACCCTCGCAATTCTCTCACTTCTTCTTTGATATCTTTTTTTCCTAGCTCCGGTGTTATACATATTGCCGTTCAAAAAAAAAAAAAAAAAAAAAAAAAAAAAAAAAAATCGCATGGGCAAAATTAATGACATTGCTAGCTAAAACTCTAAATATCTGTTTGTAATCGACTCAACACATATCTAACACCTGCAACTACCGTTGGGACATTCATAATGACGAAAACCCCCTCACACGAGACCCACGTTAGCATATAACGGATAAAAATTTGCATTGACAGTCCCTATATACCGTTTCATGGATGGTGATAGCCTAACATTTTAGACGCGGTTGTACGTAAACTCTGAAAATTTGCAAATGATGTATTTTTTGCAGTTCACTCTTAGAAGTAAGAATGGTAATTCTGTTGGTAAAAATTACAAAAATATTACACTCCTAGTATAAATATTAAAATCTTAGAACTGAAACGTTTCACAAATTAAAGACCTATCACATATAAAACATAACAACTTATAGCATAAATTACCATAAGAGGTGAAAAACGGGAGGTTGGGTTGTTTCTAGATAGTATCATCAAGCCAAAGACTAGCCTAAACGGGAGGGCTACCTTGTTCACGATATTTGAGTTTACGGGAAGAGCAGGGTGTTGATCCGATGAGATGGTTTCCTTCACCTGGATCTTTGCCTTCATCGTATTATGCATGGTTAAAGGTGCTCTTTATTCATTAAGAATAGACATGCAAATATTTAAATAAAAAGAAACAGAACAAAACTATTTTCATTGATGGTTATTTTTTACTCATTTATAATGAACTTGAGAGTTCTGTTTGCTTACTTTGTTTTGTTTTTGAGCAGAACATATTGTAGGAACATATATTACAGTGGGTTTATGGCAAATTTATACAGGATACCTGACTTATAAAATAAATAAAGGATATGAATAGACCAAACTACAATCTTATTGGTATGTTAAGATATCTCACCTGGAGTTTGGACAAGATGTAGGGTGGATTCATTCTGAATATAGTAGTCGGCAAGAGTAAATTCATCCATAAGCCTCTTTTGGGGCAAATAGAGAGTCTGCTGGTGGGAGGGAATGTCTTCCTTGACTTGAATCGTGGCTTTCACATTGCCGATGGTGTCAGAACTTTTCACTTCTAGATCAATGGTGTTTCTGGTGCCAACAATATTTATATGTATTTGCAGCTTCCGTTCCCTAGTAATAGATGGATCATCATCATTCAGAAGGAGGAGAAGGGTCGACGTGTTCTGGACGCAGTAGCAGGCAAGGGCACGAGAGTCATCAAGCTGCTGACCGCCATAGGCTAGCGTCTGCTTGTGTGAAGGAATACCTTCCTTTCTCTGAATCAAGGCTTTGACTCTGCCGATGCTGTAGCAGCGAAGGACATATACAGAAAATGTCTTTCCAGAGATGGTCTCGACGAATAGATTGAAGAAACCAGCAGGGTCAACGAAAAGATCAAGAGTAGAGTTCCCACAGATGTTGTAGTCGGCAAGGGTACTGCTGTTATCGAGCTTCATTCCGGTAAAAAAGAGTTTTTGGCAGAAGGGTACAAGATCTTCAAGTTTAGATATCTTTTGCTTGACTTCGCCAATGGTGTTGTGCCTTACAACTATCAGAGGGTAAGCATATCCATTGGCAACTCTCCGGACCAATATCTTGAATGGTGGATCCCGTCTAAACTTCTGGTTGTAGGGGTACCCAAAGTTAGGTGTCTCTGCAGGTAGAATCCCTTCCATGTTTCTGACCTTGGGTGTCTTAGGCACGATATGCATCTGTACGTAATGATCCAAACAGAGAAATCAGATCACGGGGAATGTGTAGCTTCCAACAAAAAATTTCAAATCTTTCACGCGATACTTGGTAAATCCCCATAACAAGAAAAGTCTAGATTTTAAAGTCCATCAAAAACACATATCATCATAAAACTCTATATATCACATAACACTTTGGACCTATACATTTTGTTAGTCGATCAAAAATATTTTATTAGCACTAAACTATTCAAATATACACAAACTTCAGATTTTTATTGTCTACCGCAATTTCATATTAGAATCAAAGACTAAGTATCACCTAACCGGTTTTAATACAACATAAAGTTAGCATCTTTACGGTCACTTATAATCTCAGGTAAACGGGTTAATGGATTAGGTTTTCTCTATTCAGATTACCCGAGAGGTAGGTTTTTTCTGCTAATTAACTCAGATGTACGTGGCCTAATCGGGGTATCCCGTGACCGTTTCCGACCCTTAACCTAGTGAGGTTTGAACACTTATAATCTCAGGTCCAATACAATAAATTCAGTTACACTATAAATCACCTATAAGGGTCGAATACAGCATAAAATCAACACATTCAAACTACACTAAAAGTGAAAGAAAAAAAAAATCCACAAAAACAGTTGGACTCAACACAATTAAGCATCAAACATAACATAAAGTTGATAGTTAATTATTATCAGCAGCGAAAAAAAAAAAGCTAGGAAGATACCGTGTGAGATTAATAAGATTTCCAAAACGTTAATGGATGTGCCCGGCCTTGAGTTTTATAAGAATGAACGACAATAGTCGGTTACACTTAGACAACATCTTTTCCTTGTTACGTACTAAAGATTTGGTCCAACACTTTGGAACACTTTTTATTTTTTGACCTGCCCTCAACGATTTTAACTTTTTTTCTATTTGTCAACCAAGTTTCATTTTTTACTTTTTAAAGGAAAAAGTTCTTATATTAGTATTTTGGAACATTTAAAGTTTACAACTTTTGAAAAGGATATAGATCAACAATAAAATCATGTTTCGGTATTACCTCTATGTGAAATTAATAAGAAATATTTCACCTAATAGTAAAACCACTTAAGGGTGATTTAGTGGTTAAAGGGCTTGTGACTATTATTAAGTTGTGTGAAGTCTCAACTCTCAAGTTCAATACCTCCTAAAAACCCAACTGACATGCATGTTGGTGAAAGGTTGTAACCTTTGGATTTTAACCAAAATTGACCGCCATAACTGCCAAATTGGTCTGTTATTTAACAGACAGAAATATCTGGTCTCTTTCAAACATAAGAAAAACACAAGTCTCTTTGTCTTCCTTTGTTCTTTTGTGATTGGAAACAAATTGTTCTTCTTGAATGATCTCGAAAAGGATTTCGTGATACTCAGGCGCCAATATGGTCGAAATACTTTACACAAAAAGTAAACGCTTACACGATTCAACAAAATACAAAAATTATCATCACCCTAACCTCAATTTATAATACCAAGCACGTCACGAGTTTCGGATATCATAATCATAATGGGTGAGTTTTAATTTTGTTAGTGAAAATATTACAATATTTAATCTATACAGTCTCGTTTATTTTGTTGATGACAAATCATGTATCTTGTAATACATAACGTAAAATGTACAAGTTACTCGTAATCATATTTTTTCTCAACATACTTTCAACACCTCTCGACGTCTCAAGTCCTTGTATGCTACAACACAGGTTCGTACATGTTTATTATGTTGTGTTATGATTAAACCCTTAATAAAGTATTAAACACATTTAGTAAAATAGTTTAAATAAAGCCAAAAACATTTTTATTAAACACTTATAAGTAACTTTTGTTCCTTACACTTTTATAAAAATATATAGTTGTAAACTAGCTAAATAAATGTGTAAGTAAATAGAATGGATTATCCATGACCCATTACTCATGACTCATAACCCCAAACTCATTGTCCATGTACACTGTATCTAGTTGGGTATCCATGACCCAAAGTCCATGAACCATAGTCCATTAGCCATGACCCGGAACATAACCCAAAATATGGACTGGTTTACCCAGTGTGACGGATCCCTTGGGTTGTACTTAGGGATGACAACGGGGCGGGGAATATTGGGGATTGTATTTACCTTCCCCATCCCCGTTTTCACTCTCCATCCCCATCCCCATGGGGAATTACTTTACATCCCCATCCCCGCCTCAAATGGGGATCGGGGATCCCCATGGGGATTCGGGGATTTTCAATCCTTATGAACTAACATAAATTTTCCACCAACTCATCGAAAATATAAAGAATGTTAACTCATAAAGTGTTTCAAGAAACGTGCGTGCATCATACATAGTAGGATTCATTACGATTTCAATTCAACTTTAAAGCATCTTCAACAATGTAACATCACATATAATATAAAAACAATATGTATCATGTGTCTATTCGGACAAAATAATAAGTAATATGTTGTTGGTGCTTATGCTTCTAATTATAAAGGTACTTGATTCTATAAATATCACATATGCATATAAATATACATGTCGATACTCATAAACATATATACATATACATATACAAGTTAATCGAGTATGGATATAACATATAAATTCTAAATACTTATACACTAGAAAGATCGAATTAGGGGTCGGGTTCGGGATTTATGTTATCCCTTCCCGCCCCATCCCCGATTTCATATTTTAGGGATTCCCATCCCGTCCCCATCCCCGATCGACTCGGGATTCCCGATCAAAATCGAGTTTGGGGATCGGGTCCCCATCGGTCTGGATTTTTTGCCATCCTAGTTGTCTTGGCTAGATCCCTTATGAAAGGGATCCGCCGGAACCGGGCCACAATAGCCATTCTTTGCCTATAAATAGCTTGTCATTTCTTCTTTGTTTACCACCTCTTTTTCACACACACTTTCTCTCTGTCATTTTTAACACATTTAGATTAATAGGAATGCTTCCATAAAACCCCAAATTAACATATGATCATAATGCTTATAACTTTAATTTTTGTTGTTAACATATTTTCGAAGTGATCCTTCATAACGAACTTAGAGATCTTGCATCCCTATTCACCACAACCACACATATATGAAGATCGATCACAACAAGCTTAGGGAACTTGTGATCTTCATCCATTGAAGGCTTCCTATCAATGGGAGTTCATTTAGATTAGTCATACATATCCATTAGACACATTGTCATGGATCATCATTGTATTCATCATATCATATCATAGAGTGTTGTGTTAGATAGTTGTGATCGGATTGGTTATTCTGTTTGTGTCAAAAACCCGGTATCTAGATTTGTATCTGATAAAGTGTATACGGCGTAGGTTTGGTTCGACCTTGTAGAAGAACCCGGTATCTAGCTTTGTCTCAGATAAAGTGTAGGCAACGTAGGTTTGGTTCTATCTTGTGGAAAGACCCGGTATTTAGCTTTGTACCGGATAAACTTGTAAGCAACATTGTGTAAGGCTTTCTCCGCCGAGAAAAGAGTTTATTGATCTAGTAAAGTAACTCTCGAGTTGGGTACTCGAGGAGTGGAGTAGGGCGAAGAGGAGCTTCGTGACCGAATCACTATAAATCATCGTGTCCAGTTTGCATATCTTTTTTGCTTAATGCTTTACTTTTATTCTTGCTATATATCATTGATTGTCTTTGTGCTTGATATTTATGATTGTGTTGCGTACTTATTTTATTCTATGCTTTCTAAGTATTCATATAGTCATAGACTGTATTTGACACTTTACATATTATGATAAGCTTGATCGGCAATTTAATACAAAAATTTTAAGTTTTTAAATGAAAACGTATTCACTCCGTTTTACGATTTCTACAAATTTATTTTACTAGACAGGTTTCCACACAAATTTATTTTACTAGACAGGCTCAACTAAACAAATTAGAGAGAGTAATTAAATTTGTTTGTTCTAACAAAGGCCCAAGTTAAAAAATATAGTCGGTTAAAAAATATAGTCGGTGTTTTATAAATTTTATGTATAAATATAAACCCACCACATCATTCATTCAAGTCGATCACCCGGATCCACTCAATCGATCTATCGATTATTATTTTTCAGGGTATTCGTAATTTGCTTAAGGTTTATTGTTTTTTATTTTCTATCCTATTTTAACTCTTATTGCTTTTACACCTTGTTTTAAGTTTTTTTTTTTTTTTTTTTTTTGGTTTTACTGTTAGACCGAATATCTCATATCATTGATTAACATGATTCACGTAATCATCATAATGTAATTGATTGTGATTGACTTGATTGTAGGATTAATTACAGGCATTTAATCAGTTACTTTTTCAATTCCAATCAATTGTACATTCAAGCTTTTATGATCTACACATGACTAATACAAATATGTCGGTCTTCCGAGAGCTTCAAGAGGTAACTGAAAGCTATTTTAGCGGAATTCCAATGTCTTGTTTGTCTTGGTTAGAGAGAGGTTACCAGAATAAGTTTAACAAATCACTAGACTATAAGTCCTTAGGTGTGAATGATACTAAGGGGCTCGTTGATGAGATGCACAAGAAAGGCATGGTGTTTTTTCAAGAGCGAGGGGGGCAGGGTTTCTACGTGATGTCTGCTCGTGTGGTAAAAAGGAGACGAGAAGTCGTTTTGAAGGTTAAGGTTCAAAAATTACTCGACATGCATTCCAGTGGAATCGCGTTCGATTCTTTTGAGGGTTTATACAAGGATCAGTTTGCATGGAAAATCGACTATGGTTACTTTGCTTTGACCGATCTTGATCATCTTTGTAAAGTCTTGAACGATATTCTGGTGGTGGAAGTAGCAAATCCCTCAGGAGAGAAGGTGATAAAGGCGGCGGTGGCGGTCAATATCAACAATTTATGAAAAAGGAAGAAATGAATGAAAAGATAGAGGGTTGCCGGACATACGAAGAAGATGATGATATTTTACTTTCTCGATCTTTGGGTAAAAGTATTTTTGTTGGTAAAAGTTAGAATGATTATTATTATTATACTTCCATGTCAAAGTTATCAGTTTATGTTTTAAAACCTTGCTGGATGGTTTGAGACTCTTTGTTTTGTTGAGTCAATTGTAAGTTTTGTTTGGAAACCCGTGACATCTTATTTGGTCAATATTAATGTTTGTTTATATGCCTTAAAAAAATAAAAAATAAAATGAAATTGTTTGTTTGTTAGTCGACTATTTGTACGGCTTTGTTACCAGTCGAATAAAGTTGATCGTTGATACTAGTCCCTAATGTTGACCGTTGATACAATAAGATTACCAATCAACTTAGCCGACCGTTGGTACCAGTCGACTAAAATCGATCGTTGGTACGGTTTTATTACGAGTCGACTGAAGATATCTTTAATAAGGCTTGCCTACAACTCTGTTTAAAGAGTTTCGCTCCAGCCTGAGCGTCCGGTGTCCTTCTGCTCCGACTGCGGGGAGTGTTAGACCGAATATCTCATATCATTGATTAACATGATTCACGTAATCATCATAATGTAATTGATTGTGATTGGGTTGATTGTAGGATTAATTATAGGCATTTACCTTATTTAGCTCTCATTTTATTCTATATATAGAGTGCTTATTGTCAATGTATGATCGATCAAATAATAAACACAGTTTACCTATTATTCTACTCAACATTTACTTAATAAAAAAGCTCTTTGCTTTAACTACATACACATATGACTCAGGTCTACATTATATAGACTTTTAAGGTTTTGTTTGTTCTGCCCAATAAAATTTTTTCGTTTAACTACATACACATGTGAGATTTTGTTATAAAACTTTTTGCTTTGAGTACACATGAGGAGCAACTTGATTTATTGTTTTTAGCCCAGAATATGCCCACTGAATCTGGTGAGTAAAGAATTTAAATGAATGGGAAAAGCTTTTATATCAAATTTGTTCTTTATATTGAGTTTATATCACGTTCTAAGAGTAAGTTCCAAATATATATATTAGATTCATTTTTTTTCTTTTTCTTTTTCTATGATACATGTAATGACACCATCAATCCATCATGAATCATTGAATCATCTTTTTTGAACTCCTCACTAACTCACTCTAATTGTGTATAGACTGAAACATAACAAGATAAAGTTAGTGGTTGTGCCTTACTTTGCGGAAAGAACAAGAACATATGGACGGCATTTTCACTGCAGATGCTCACCTAATCCTCTACGGATGCGGGAAGGTAAGTAATTTTTTTTTACAAATGTTTTTTGCTGCATAAATCTCTATGATTTTGTTCATTATAACCTGCAACTTTACCACAAAAATCATCTTTGATTACGAGGGAATTCATTACGAGTATGATTTCTCGAGACAGGAAGGTAGTAAATTAAAGTATTCTGCGGTTTCAGAAAAGTGATAGGTTTACAAGCTTGCATGTTAGGTGGGTGTGACTACTTGTCTAATTTACCAGGCGTTGGCCTAATACCAGCCATTGACACCCTAAAGAAGCGTAGGGAAATGATAACATGTGCGATTATCTAGAGGTACAATACATATGATCTTCATGCAGTTTTTGACGATTTTTTGCTAAGTTTCAAACGTTTTAATACATTACATGTTACGGGTTCTTAAAGATTTGAAATCGATCACTGTTAATAAAAACCAGATATTGCGTTACATTGAAAGGTTCACTAAAGTTATGAATACGTATACACACCGACATGTTTATGACCCAACAACCAAAACGATTGTTTGTTTACGCCCTTTACCAAATGAGGCCAAAGATGATCAACTGTACATAAGGCCTCAGGTACTGCTACACCACTCGATACATCGAAGATATTGCTAGCGGAGTATCATCCCATTACCAAAGATAGATACTCCCGTGAGCAATATCTGCAGCAATATCGGGTGATGTAGCAATACCTACGGTTGATCATCTTCGGTCTCCATTTGGAAAACGGTGTTGTTGGGTCATAAACATGCTAGTGTCTATACATATTCATAAACTTAGTGAACTTTCCAATGTAATCCGATATCTTGTTTTGATCGACATTGATCGATTTCAAAGCCTTAAAAATCTGTAACATGCAAAGTATTAGAATCTTTTGAAAGTTAAAAATTGTCAAAAACCGCATGAGATAATATGTATTGTACCTCTAGATAATCAGTTGCACACGTCATCATTTCCTTACGCTTTTTCACGGTGTCAATCTTCAGGGTATTACGCCAATGCGTGGTAGATTAGACAAGTAGTCACACCACCTAACATGCAAGCTTGTAAAGCCATCTCTTTTGTGAAACCGCGGAACACTTTGCTATCTTCTAGTCTCGAAGAATCATACTCATTATAATTTCCCTCGTAATCAAAGATGATCTCTGTGGTAAAGTTGCAGGTTAGAAAGAACACAATCTTAGAGATTTATGCAACAAAAAATATTTGTAAAAAAAATACTTACCTTATTGCATCCGTAGAGGATTAGGTCAACATCTGCAGAGAGAATGGCATTTACGTGTTCTTTCAGCAAGAGAAACGCGAGTCTCAGATCAGCCTCGTAAGGGGCGACCACAAACTTTTTCTTATTATGTTTAGGTGTCTATACACAATTAAAGTCAGTTAGTGAGGAATTCAAAAGATCGATTCAATGATTCATGACGGTGTCATTACGTGTATCATAGAAAAGACGATCTCATGGGATTTTCTAGGGCTCTTGGTACAAAGGCTTTTCCGCAACCACTATTGAAGACCTCAATCATCTAAGAGAACAAAACTATATGATCATAAACATTTGTTTAATTTGGTTTCATCATTGTTTTCATTATGAATTTTTCTTTATCTGATTTATTATCTTTTGTTATCATGATTGTTATTTAAGGCTAAGCACCTTTGTGTTTTCCAGTTATGAATCTAATCAATGAATTAATTCGGATAGCTTATATGCTTGTTGCCTAGATCTTATGCCTTTATGAATGCCACGGATAATCTATTGATACATAAATCTAACAACAATCAGGTAAAAGGAGTAGAAACACCACTATGATCACAAAATCACAATGGCTCTTCTCATTGGATTGAAGCTTTCAAGTGAATTCTTTGTTTACTACTCCCCCGTTTCAAATTTATAGTTCACGTTCTTTTTGGATGTCTTAATTTAATTGTCCACTAATAAAAAAAGATAGAGAAGTTTGATTGAGTTTACCAAAATTAATATTATAAACTTTAAAAAAGACAATAATTAATTTGTTAAGGGTAAAACCGTTGTTTGACAAAAAAAGTAAGAAAAAGCGATAATAATTATGTTTTTTAAAGCTGTTTACTTTATGTCGGGGATAATTATTTTAAGACAAATGAGTAAGAATTTTATTTTGTGATATCTTGCAACAAGTGAAGGGTGTTAGTTAGTTAGTACCATTTTGTACCTACCAAGCAAAACCGTAGTTCAATCTTTACCACCAACATAATTTTTAGAAAAATTTTATGAAAGGTCTATTGGGCCTTACCATTCTTGTCAAGATACCCACCACATAAATAGCGTGAGCTGTAGGGAGTAACTGGAGAAGTTCTATGGCTAAAGTGAGAGGTCTAAGAAGTTTGAGGTCCCCCTTGGAAGATTTTGCATTATATTTACTCCCTTTTGTCATTAGGGTTAATCACCCAAAACACACACCGTTAAAGCCTCTCTTTCTCTCAAATATCATCTCAGCCTCCGTCCTCCAAAAATATCCAAACCTTAATCTGCTATTCACAACAACAACAACAACAAACCCAATCCCGCCTAGGCAGGGTATGGGGGAGGTAGAATGTAGACAGATCCTACCCCTACACCAGGGTAATTCTTATATTAATCGTAAAAATTTTCCCGATGAAACAAAATTATTGATAGAAATTGTTATTTGTAAGGAAAATAAGTGCTAGAGAGCGTTTTGTAAATATTGATGCAAGTTTAACTATAAGGAGATCAAATTTTTTTTTTTTTTTTTTTTTTTTTTTTAAGTAAAAGCCCAAAATCTTTCTTATTTATTCGATTTCAAGGTTAGAGAATATTTTTACGTTGCATTCTTAATTGTTTTTGAGATGTCAAAAAGAAGTATAATTGAGGAAGATTATCTTCCTGTGGAGTTGATTCATCATATTCAGTTATTGCTGCCTTTAAAAGAATCCGCAAGCACTTGTGTCTTGTCAAAGTCATGGCTACGCGCTTGGTATACCCTCCCTACCCTTAAATTAATACCTCATGAATTTGATAGCGACGAAAACGAAACAAAGTATAACAAGCTCATTCATACCACTCTGCAAAGGTACCACCGAGACAACATACCCATCGAGACTTTTCATCTTCACCTGAACATTAGAAAAAACAACTTGAATCTAGAGGATGTCAAAAATTGGATACGACTTGTAGTTTCCAAAAGCTGTCTCAAAGACCTTTCACTTTCTATCGACTTTTTTGTTGATGATCAGTCTCTCACCTTGCCAAATGAGTTATTCTCTAGCCAAAACCTACATACAATCAATGTAACGTCAGCAATTGATTATTTACATTTCCCTCTTCAAATTTGTTCCAATCATCCTGTCATCAACTGTGGGTGTCTACGTGTACTGGAATTAGAACGCGTCGTTATAACTGAAAATGTGTTTCATAGCTTGTTGTCTACTTGTACCTTACTTGAGAAGATTAAACTCTTGTGGTGTGATGGCTTGAAGAATATTAAGGTTAAAAACCTTCTTCGTCTTAGCGAATTGGAAATTTTATCAATTGAAGAGGATGATCATTGGGAGATCAATAATGTACCAAGTCTTTGCTCCTTTTGTTACCGCGCGTTATTTGCTTATAAGAAGCCTATACCATTTCAAATAGATTTTTTAGCAAGTGTGACACAATTATGTATAGAGGGTGTGATTATAGATGATTTGTTTTTTAACACAGTCGAATCAAAGTTTTCTATGCTCGAGAGTCTGACCCTTGGAATCAGCCGTTGGGAGCTTGAAAACATGGTTATCACTTGTGAGTCGCTCAAGTGGTTGACCCTAAAACTATTTCAAGGCTGGCAGGTCAATATACAAGTGAATGCTCCAAGATTACTTTCTTTCATTTATAGTGGAGGTAATATACGATCTGGTCTCCTTTTTCGAACCACCGCTCCCGAGCAAGTTAAGCTTACTTTCGATGCATGGGAAGATTTGGGTCATTCGTACTTTCTCAGGATGAGGGAAGCACTCAATATATCAAGCAAGTTTGACATCAACATAACAGGTGCTAACCTTGATTCAGTAGTGCGTTTAACATTGATGTTGATGATCTCAAAGAAGGGTTTTGTTTCCGGTTGGGAACGTTCAACTTACACTTTTACAAATTTAGATGAACACGTGGAAGCAAACACGATTCTTTGATGCATTTTCTTGATCTGCCATCCGAGTTACATAAGGTCCTCTTACCAGGTGATAAGGAAGATGATGGAAGGGAATACGACTCATCTAAAAGAAGTTTTATTGAAAAATCCTCATAATGAAAATTGGGAAGCTCTAACAAGTTCTTGGATAAGCATTCTTCACACATTCCCTGGTTACCTTGAGTGCAAACTAAATTGGTTTCCTCAATAGAACATGTGCAATATCTTGTTTTAAGCTCAGGTTCTTAGACTTTTATTTTCTTTTGACTTGGTAGATATATACATATAATTGGTTTCCCTGGCATCATTAGCATTATTTATCAACCTTTTTTTTGCAAAGATTCCTGAATATCACCTGTTTGATGATTGAGAGGATATTCATACCCTCCAAATTATAATAGCGCAAATCACATAATAATGTACTCAATGTATCCTACTTTTTTTAGTTGCAAACTCTCTTTACTTGCCTTACTGTTCCAGGTGCTAGCTAGCCACAATAGAAGCCCCTAGTCATTGATGACTTATTTTTAACCAAGGAGAAATGATGGAAGACATGACTGATCCTCGAAGCTTGGAAGCCCGATTATAGTGGCACTTTTGTGATTGTTAGTTGTGGTAATTTTACCGACTAAAACGCAATATTATGATTTTAAAAGTACTTAGAGTATGTAGTTCTCTTTATTGAAATTGCTCTCTGACGGTATGAGCAAGCCTCACGCCTTAACGGCTAATGAGAAGCTTTTGCAATTTTAAGACGTGACATAAGAGCGGCACAAAATATGAAAATATTTATATTTATATCATATTTTCATATATATTTACAAAAAACGTTGTACATAACGAATAAGGTTAAGAAACTATTCTTACATATAATATTTTTCATTTAAAAAAAAATTGTTATCGTAGTTGAATAAAAAAAACTCGCCACGCCTCATGCCTTATCGCGTCTTTTTCCGCCTCATTTCTCGCCACGCCTTGATCTATTTCGTAACGTGGAGTTCATGCCTCGAGTCTTAGCGACGCCTTTGCGCCGCCATGACGGACTTTTTAGAACCATGACAACACCATATTCTGCTAATTGTATATTTCATTTTTAAAATGAAGCATTAGATGATATAAATTTGTGCTTTACGATGAAATTTAGCTACATGTTTATTATTTGCTTCATTGTATTCTAAGTAATTTTTTCATAGTTTAGATTATTATTATGTGACACTATCTTTTCAAGATGTACTTAATGGGAAACTGGATGGTTAGGCTGGGGGTTGTTATTCTCTTCGTGAGATGATTCGAACTCGGGTCGAGAGACTTGGTGTCTTGGTGGCATGCAAGATACTCCACTCCACCAAACTGCTTTTCAAAAAAAAAAAAAAAAGATATACTCAATCCATATATAATTATGTAGAAGCGATGTTTAGACAGCTAGTACATAGAAAAATAGCCGAATTTACATCTTGAATATGAACCAAGCACCCATGAGGCCCCTTCATCACGTGTTATAAGATACTTTTGTGTTTAACAAAAAGAGACACAAAACCAATTTTAATAAACCAAACCTCATAGAGTGAACACATGAAATCATCAAACATGAAAAATATGGGTTAATGTTTTGAATATCTGTAAGTAAGAACTAAGAAACAAAATATAACACATTTTAGTATTTACTGATAATTACAGATCAGCGCAAGCCCACAACCAAGTGTGGCATGTATTAACCTTGTTTTAGACATTATTTTTTTGGGTAAAAGGGTTAATTCACCCCGGTAAACTTCAGTTACACCAAAAAACATTGAAGTACAAATGACATGGGTATGGACATAGTAAAAGGAGCACGTCTATGGACAAAGTAAAATGGCAATAACACATGAGGGTTTATTGATTGAGTTCAACTGATCACAATATCTACCCTTCAACATCTTTTATATAATAAAAGAATTACATCATTTCGGAGTATTTTTGAAAAACCATTCTTATTGAAAAAAAATTGGGCCAATAGGAGAGCTCGATTTCGTCACGTAAGCAAAATCATGTGATGCGATTGGTTAATAAAAGTCAAAATTAAATTGATTTTGGTCAAACTTTAATAAATTTGATGGAGAAATTTGGTTGATAAAACAAACACATAAAAATATAGGTGTCAAATTTGTGAAAAGAAAAACTTTAAAAAAATGAGGTAATTAATAAAACTTTAGTGATTGATTTTTTAAAAATTATATAGAGTTAAGTGTAATATTATAAACCTCCATGTTTTTTAATAACTTTGAATTATAAACAAATACCCCCTTATACTTTATACTTTTAAACTTTATATCTTAAAAAATACAATGTATATGTTGTTTTAAAATAACAACATATAAATTTACATAAGATTATAAGTGTCAATTTTTTTACGTTCAATAATAACTCATTTATTTCATTTTTAAAATAACTTACATGGACACGAGTTTACATTTTAAATACGGCTAAATTACTGAAAACGTGAATATAACTATCAAATTGTAAGCACGGTTTACTTTAATATAAAAATAAATATACGTGATTGTACTTATAACAATGATTCATGTAATTCTTATTTATTTATATAAGGCTATCTAGAAAAATATTTTTATAGAACATCAACATAATATCAACGCTCATTATAAAATAAGTATACTTTAACTTTATCAACGCTCATTATGTGCTATTAAACTTGCATCATGTGTACAACATAATATCAGTAGTGAAATTTAAATAACAACATCAACATCTTTATCGCTAAATAAAATTAAATCTTGAGTTACCTAACATAAATTTTTACAAATATTTTACCAAATTCTAATGGATATAAATGCATAATGAAAAACTCATGCATAAGTATTAGTTGTACTTATATCACAATTTTCATGGGCAAATTCTTATATGTGTATATACTTAACTAAAATGTTAAAATAAATTTGATTTATGTGTAAATTTAAATGCGTCTTGGCGAAACTTATAACTATATATATTATATGTAATTACCTTTAAAAACACAATATTCAGTATTAATACAGAGTAATTTTTTTTTTGTCAAAACCCTGTGCGTGCACAGATATTATAACTAGTTAACGACCATAGAATAAGCAGTTGATTATGAGGATAATTTTACCAATGAGGAGGATCGTATCCCTGCAAGCAAAACACGCAATCTTTTGGCTGCTTTGACTTTGACACAAGGTTTCATTCTTTAATATTTGTGAATGAAGGTAAAATAGAATCTCAGTTTTGCGGCTAATGTGCACAACACAATTTGTTAGGAACATAGCAATTCTCAAAGAGGACATTTTACCAAACTCTTATACACGCATATACTCAAAACATCATAACCCAAAAAAAACATAGATGACCTTAGAATCAAATTGTTGACTTGTTCATGGTGAGTTCCAGAACCAAACTACGCAGTTCTAATGCTCTTTGCACCCTTGGAAACGCCTCCAGCCATCTCATCGGTTATTTTCAATACACTTTGGCCAAGTGGTCCTGTATCTTTGTCATCAACGCATCATGCTTCTCGGATAGCATGTGTAAGACACAATACCACAATATATAGGTCATAAAGATCTTAACTTTTAAGGCTGAAAAGAAGATGATTCATATGATATTAAATTTGACAATTTACACGTAGTTTTATTTCAGAGATTGGAAGTTGAACAGGTAGATAAGACCAACATTCAACAAGTTCATTGGTTGGTATTTTGGATGCTAGCATTGAAGCTAATCCTATATAATCTTTTTTCGTAAAGTTAAAATATAAAATCTTCATATTGATGTTTCTTTTAATTTATATAATAAAAAACGTATTTAAGATATTTTACAATTAGTTTTATATCTACCTATAGTATAGTTTTTGTGTATACCGATAATAGTTTTTGTCTAACTGAAAGGTGTTTGCTTTCAAACATAAAGCTCAAATGGTCTACTAACCGTTTTGTTAATTGCCCGCAATAGAGATTTATATGATTCGGCTTTATGTCGTTGATATCTGAATCGATTCTCAGTTAACCTAGATATATAACACAACGAATCTGTGTGACATATGCACACATTCATAAAAATGGCCTTTAATTGTCTCTTAATGTACTTGTAGGTGTTACTACTTTTCCATCCATATGCTACAAATGTGCAGTTCCTCTATCTCTGAAGTTTAAAGTTTGTGATAGTAGTCTTGTCAGACAATTGGTTTATCATGTTATCTTTCACTGTAACAACTAGATCTGAGGCACATCTAATGTCGATTTCTGTGTGTAACGGTGTAATGTGGTTCTTTTCTTGTTTCTGTGTGCCTTTTCTTGTCGAAGTAGTTATGTTTGACCATCGTGGTGATTGATTTTAAAGAGTGGTATCGACTTGTGTAATGTGTTGTGTTTCCGTATGCATTGCATACGTCTTCCTTATGCCCCAATATTTTGAGTCAAGAAATTAGTCTTTCATCGCACGTGTTGAAATACTAGGCGATAGCTATACCATCTTCATACTCAATGCATTGCATGTTATAAACGTTTGAGGACTGTTATCTAATTATCGTCAAGTAGGCTACTGGGTCGAAATTGGCTACTTTTAACCGTTCATAAATAAAAGAGGTGATGAAATGACAATTATACCCTCATGTGCAAGTCACAAGAGCGGTGTTTAACGGTCAAAGCTGACGCTGTTTGATCAAAGGATCAGGAGTATCAAGGGTTTCGGAGTTAGGGACTATCTGCGCAAAAAAAGTCAAAGGACCAAGAGTGAAAGTTAATGCAAACCACAAGGACCATCTTTGCAATTTACTCCTAAAATAATTTAAAAAAAAAAAAAAAACATGTGTCTAGCACTCATAGGAGTCGACAACTGTATGATCGCACAAGACTAAAATTGAAAGATGGCCTTTGAGGTGTCTACATAGTAGTACAACCCAAAAAATTTGTCAAGGGATTTCCTCTTTAATAAAACATAGAGTAAACTGCAAAAATCATCCATTTGGTTTGTGGTTTTTGGCAAATATCATCTATATCTCAAACCTTTAGCATTAATCATCCCTAAGTTCGTTTTTATACGTTTTCGTCCGTCTTCTTACGTTTTTACACATTTTCGGCCGTTATTATACGTTTTCGTCCGTTTTAACACATTTTCGTCCCTTTTAACATGCTTTCGTCCATTTTCTTCGTTTAAATCATTATTTTACGTTTTAGATTCGTTTTAACATGTTTTAAATGTTTTACGTTCACGGCGTTTTATCGTTTTCGTCCGTTTGACACGTTTCGTCCATTTTTCTTATGTTTTTGTTTGATTTTTTTTACTTTTTCGTTCGTTTTAACACGTTTTCGTCTGTTTTTACATGTTTCGGCCGTTATTACATGTTTTCGTTCGTTTTAACACGTTTTCGTCCATTTTAACACTTTATCATCCGTTTTTCTTATGTTTTAGTCTATTTTTTTTACGTTTTCATATGTTTTACACGTTTTCGCCATTTTTATATGTTTTCTTCTGTTTTAACATGTTTTCGTCCGTTTTCACACGTTTTAATCCGTTTTCTTCGTTTTGTTAGTTTTTTTATTTTTTCGTCGTTTAACACGTTTCATTGTTTATACGTTTTGACCGTTTTATACTTTTCATCCATTTTAACACGTTTTCGTCCGTTTTCACACGTTTTCATCCGTTTTTCTTATGTCTTTGTCTTTTTTTTGGGCAATTTCATATCTCCCCTCCTTTTTGTTGAAAATTTCATATATACCCAAACATGCATAAAAAACATTGTACATTATGCATTCAATACTTGCACTTTGGGTATATATGAAATTTATCTTGAAAGTAGGGTGATATATGAAATTAATCATTTTTTTTTACGTTTTCATCCGTTTTAACACGTGTAAAAACGGATGAGAACATATAAAAACAGACAAAAACGTATAAAAACAGCCGAAAACGTGTAAAAATAGACCAAAACGAGTTAAAACGGACGAAAAGTAAAAAAACAAATGAAAACATAAGAAAAACAGACGAAAACGTGTTAAAACAGACGAAAACGTATAAAAACGGCCGTAAACGTGTTAAAACGGACAAAAACGTGTAAAAACAGATGAAAACGTGTTAAAACGAATGAAAACGTAAAAAACTAATGAAAACGAAAGAAAAACGGACGAAACATGTGAAAACGAACGAAAACATGTTAAAATGGACGGCGTATAAATCGGCCGAAATGTAAAAACAAGCGGCGTGTTAAAACGGATGCAAACGTGTGAAAGCGGATGAAAACGTGCTAAAGCGGACGGCGTGTAATAACATATGAAACTTGTTAAAGCGGTTGGCGTATAAAAGCGAGCAGCGTTTAAAAGCGAGGAAAACGGGTTAAAGCGGACGAAACGTAAAAATGAGCGAAAATGTAAGAAAGCGGCGGCGTGTGAAAACGGACGAAAACATAAAAAGAGACGCAGCGTAAGGAAAACATGTGAAAGCGGACAAAAACATGTTAAAGCGATGAAAGCGTGTTAAAGCGGACGACGTGTAAAACAAATGAAAGCGTGTTAAAGCGGATGGCGTAAAAAACAAGCGAAACGTAAGAAAAGGGACGAAACGTGTGAAAGCGGACGAAAATGTAAAAAGCGAGCGAAACGTAAGAAAAGCGGACGAAAACACGTGAAAGCGGACGGCGTGTTAAAGCGAGATGAAACCGTATATAAGCGGCGGCGTGTAAAAAAGTAAGTAAACAGACGAAATGTATGAAAACGAACAAAAGGTAGCACAACGGGCGAAAACGTATAAAAACGGACGAATACTTATTAAAATAGACAAAAACGTAAGAATACGGATGAGTTACGTAAGAAAACCAAATTTTTATTTAATTAGAAACAACTGTTAGTATAAAGGACTAACGTTGCAAACGAACGTTTGGCGAATGGACTAACATTGCCACTTTAGAGGGAGAGCTAACGGAGAAGATAACGTCGTTAGTGCTCAGGGATGATTAATGCCGATAGTTTATTGACTTAGAGATGATTAATGCCGATAGTTTATTGACTACAGAGATGATTTTTTGCAGTTTACTCTGAGACATATTTAATGTTTGTTTAAACGCTTCAACGGACCTCTCGCCACTATAGCGGCTACATTTTACCACCAATTTTTGTCAAATATGATGTATACACATGTATCATATGAAACATCTCAAATATTATTGTAACCATCTCGATCCTTACACACGTACGATTCCGATCCCCATGTTTGCGCGAACTTATTTACCTACTAACGTGTTATTGATGATGGGGGTCGGGTCCTCCTGGTCCTGTTCTCGTTGGATAAATGTTCTTTCCCATTGCGATGTCTCTTCTAAACTGGTCTTCTAATGCTCTTCTAGTGATCTCGATTTTTCTTATACCAATGACATCACGGCTTGCACTTGACGTGATCAATATCATATACTATATACTAACCACCATTTTGTGGCGGGGTCAACGGTGATTTTTAGGGCTCCGTTTTCTTTTAATCCGGCATGTGATTGGTTGGTTTTATAATTAATCAACTACATTATGTTGAAGCGGTGACTTAGTGGGCCAAATGGAATGCTTCCATTGGTTGAAGTGTGGTAGGAATTATTTGTTCACCATCCGTTTGGTGTAATGAGTCCGTAATACATGTACACGCTTTATTTTCCTCACAAAATCGAGACCCTTCCTCTCTAGACCTTTCTTACGCTATATCTTTTCACCTACTTTAACACACACGAAACAAAAACAAAAACCTTCTTCTCACTACTCTAATCACGGATCACCACCATCATCGTTTGGTACAAATATCCTCTAATATCGAAGGTTCTACACAAATCCAACGATGGTGTTGCTTTTTGTTCTTGCTAATCGGAAGCGAGGTGGGGTTCTGATAAAAAAAAGGCACAAAACAAACGCATAGCTTTTGTGAAATATGGAGGTTAATATCATTTTACACAAAATTAATTTAGTATAATTTTAGGTTTAGAGTTTATTGGTTTAGGGTTTTCATTCTTGATTATATTATAATTGATTTTTTTCCCGATTATTGATTTTTTTTTTTTTTTTTTTTATGTTTACGTTTTCGTTTAGAAGGTTGCAAGGA
This sequence comes from Chrysanthemum lavandulifolium, assembly GCA_022545495.1. NCBI lineage: Eukaryota > Viridiplantae > Streptophyta > Magnoliopsida > Asterales > Asteraceae > Chrysanthemum > Chrysanthemum lavandulifolium. The sequence continues at coordinate 20,551,093 of CM040243.1, forward strand.
TGTAGTGAAACATGACGGTCGAGTATTTTAGAGTGGCTAAAAGAGTCATTGAAGCCACTACAAGGCAAAGGAGGTGGAAAAAGTTCTTGCGCAACACCGGTATGGGAGTTTAGTGTATACTATTATAGTCGATCTTTTAGCGGATGACATGTTTAATGATTATAGTACCTAAAAGTAATGTACATATACAGTTGTCAAACCTTTAAAGTAGCATTCGCGTGTACAATTAAGCAACTCTAATATGTAATGCGTATGCTATTAAGTAACTCTATATTGTGCTATGCTCTATTTATTCGAAATGGTTAACATGGCCAAAGGTACTCCCAGTGGTCCGAGTAGAAATGCTTGGCCTTTCCATCAAAGACACCATGATTGGTCGTGTGTTTGCATATTACATCCGCTACCTATTATGGTTGGTTTTTTAGGCATATTATCTATTTATAGATTGTAGTACCTAAAGTTAACATACAAATACCAGATTGTCAAATCTTTAAAGAAGCAGCTTAGTGTCCAATTAAGTACCTCTAATATGTGGTATCATTTATGCAGTCTAGATATGGTTAACATGGCTGAAGGCACTTCCAATGGTCTAGGTGGAAATGCTGCATCTCGCCATCAAAGACGCCATGGTTAGTAGCACATTTGCATATTACATTAGCTATCTATTATAGTCGCTTTTTAATGTTGGTCTGCTTATATAGTAAGTATCCATTCTAGGAGTCCGTAATGTAATATTTGTATGCTATGCGGTCGAGACCTATTAGGAATGAAGTTACCGGCATTGACTTTGGTGCGACAAATTCACACGTGAAGTTACCGATGGAAAGCCGACAAATGAGCTCTTGACACTGCAAGCGAATGGTGCTCTCAATCGGTACTGTTCATTTTCAATAGAAACAATCAAAAAAAAAAAAAAAAAATAGTATGTGGTACAGGGTATTTGGGATTGTTTATATTTAAGCGTAAGCAAATACTAGCCACGAGTCAAAATGCGTTTTAGATATCGATATATAAAATTTGTTTTAATAAGTTTGTGTGGACGAGGTTTCTATTTGAATGTCAACCTATTAGCAAGCCTAAGTTATTGATCTTCAAAAGTAAGCGACCTCATGTTTTTTATTCTTGTGATACATATTTAATGCACGATTCTCGCTATTTTTTTGGATTATTTGATTATGGTATGTCAAACATAATGCGGCGATACTATCGACTTTGATTTGCACAATTTATATTAAAAGGCGTATGCTTTATTTAGATAAGATAGTCCAAAACAACTTAAATAAGCTAATGAGTCTAACCTTCTTGGGTCTATCGACCACTCAAAAGCTCTTATTGGCCAACATATTAAGGTTCGAGTGTGTGGTTCGGTGGGTGTATTGAGTGTGTGTTCGGTGTGTGGGGTGCATTAAGGGTGTGAGTTCGGTGAATCGATTGAGTGTTCGGGGGTATGTATTCGAGGTTCTTTTGAGGTTATCATAAGTGCAGCTAATCATCTTTAGTAAATAGTTTGGACCGGTGATTCTTAAGGTTAAATAATGTATTCACGGTTGCCTCATTTACGCTTTGGTTGTCGGGAACTCGGTTGTGGCACTCCTTGCTACATTTTCTCATTATACTCTATCGAGAAAAAGCCAATTCTCTTTACATTGAACTTCATTTGTTTATTTCAATTGAAAGATTGTGTATGTAAAGTTGTGCAATACAATGTCTAGGCTAAAATCTTCCAATGATCTTATGAGTATTGAAACTTCTCTATTGGTGTTTTGTGCGGTGTGTATGTGGCGGCAAGGAAAGCCTGAGTCATGATTATGGACACCAACGCCTTTCCAAACATTCTGACTCGGGTGAAAGAATGTACTGTTGAACATGAGATTCAAGAGGACTAGCATCAGGTATAACAACAGGTAGGACCTCTTTCATCTAAATTAAAACTTTAACTACTAATGACATAGAATGCCGTCAATCATTAGTGAATGAATGTATTTCAAATAAAATGGATTTTTATACAAGCAAGCAATTCTTAAGTTGCAAGCTAAAATATGTGGTTACCCACTGTTTCGAATTGCTAATTAAGTTATCGTGCTTTGCAAATAATCGATACACAACTTGGTACGACTATTAGGTTTTGGAAATCAAAAAAATATGGACATACGACTATTAGATTGCATTTGGGTGTGTCACTGCAACCTCTATGGATAGACTATAATAGTAGATTAACAATATAGATAGTCCAAAAATTGTGTACCTATTTTTTTTTTAACGCTGTTGGTGTTAAAACTTAAAAGCCAGAGCGTACATACCTGTTAAAGAATATATATTGGTAGGGAATTTCCTTACACTTTAGAGGTTGACATTGCAAGTTTGAACCTTTGATATTAGGTAGGGATGGATTAACGCTTAATGGACTTTAATGAAGGCCAGCGGTAGTACAAAGTGCATAGAAAAAGTACGCGGAGGGAATTTTGTTACAGGAATCAACAGACGAATCGACAAAGTTGTCTACAAAACTACATATGGTAAGTAACCTTTCTGACCATACTTGCATTTTTAATTTATGTATAGTAGTTATGAGCCGTACCTTATGTTATAGGGAATAAACATGCGAAACGACAACTGGCTTGCCATGGACTAAGGTTCCAACTACCACCCATCAGGACGAAACTGTAATCCATGTAAGTCGTGTAGACAATATCAAAGGCTCGGTAATGATCATAGTCTGTTGTTTGTTCTAGACCTGCTTACACATTGTTCAGGTCCCATGTTTCCAATTGTCTATACTTTGATGGCCAGTAAATGGGCGAGTTGGTGTCAAAATTGGTCGCTTTATGGTAAATTGCGTCACGCTTGGCTGGCGGGGTGTGCCATATTTATTTCTAATAGTATGACTTAGCTTAACATGTGATTACAAGAGTTGCAATCAAATTGATGTAATAGCTTTTGTACCTGTTATAAAAAATTATAAGCCTAATCAACTCATTTTTAAACCGTAGAGTGCGAGTTTTTTTATTTTACTTCACATTTCATTTATTATTGTAGATGTTTTAAAGTGTATGTCCAGATTATGTAAAACCACGTAACCTTATTTTTTTTCCAAACAATCTGATGCAGACGTTACTTCACTTACAAATTGATAAGGAATAAAGGCATATTCAGAATGCATTCACATGGAGCAATAGAAGGAAAAAGTGAGGTGCAACATGCATATTACAACTGATCTAAAGGTTATTGCTAGACGTTGGTGATGGAGCTACAGAAGAAGAGTTGAAGTAATATTAGCAAGAGAGTCTCATTTCAAAAGCTATTTCGGGCCAGACAAGTGGATATCTACTCGGGAATCAAGGTTCGTGTTTTTTTACTTTGCTATTTCTCTTTGTATATGTGTTTGTATTGGTGAAGCTAGATGTAGTTGTTGTTTGTCTCATAATTATTTTTATAAAGAAAACACTAAATTACTATGGATGAGATGAAAAATGATATGCAAATAAGCAATCCCAAACACCGCCTTAATTCGACATGATGAGTGACAATATAAGTAAAGTAAGTAGCAACATAATGATTTATGCAGATCAGTAGCTTATTTGTATTTTATAATACATAGTAGCTGTAACCATAGTTGTGTGAATCTAAAACCACAAATCTTGGCTAAAAAGGGTATTTGGATGCGTGTCCACTATGATCATTATGAGCCTGCAGTTGTGGTAATGGGTAAATTGGTGCTTAAAGTAGATAATATAACTTTAAACATTGGAGGTTGTTTATTTAAGTCACAAAAAATGTTTGTAGACTGTTTGGTAATATGAAAAAAAGTAGGCAAGCTTGACATATTGGCATCACTTTAAGGATGAAATAATAACTACTGGCATGAGATATAACTACCAATCAAGTTCAACATATTCTAACACTAAGCATGCGTCGGGTTTTAGTAATTGAAATATACTAAACTAATTAAAAGGCGGTGTTGTTTCGTGTTTGGATTTTTTTTGTGCTGTACTTACAGGCGTGGGTTCATTTGTTCATGGATACAAAGAAACTAAATGCAGATCAAAACTTTGGGATACGGTGGCTATATACGGTAAGACAAGTATGGTAAAACTACTTATTGAACGAGATACTCGCTGTACAGCAAGAGTTAGATGTAAAACTATAAACCATGAAATGTATTGTGTAACTTTGTATGTATTTTACTTACAAAAACAAGTGTTTCAGTAATCCAATAATAATTGCTTGCACTTTTGTTTTTAAGCTCTTCTATTAGAACTTCATTTATGATCTGTTTACAGCTTCTATGAAACAGAATGTATTGGGCAAAAAGTATCCTTGACTGGACGAGCTGACCCGACCGTTTGAACTACAAGCTGCAACTGTACTTATGTATTAAACTACACAATGCTCCCGCAGCAACGCGCGGGGCTAATCTACTAGTTATAAACAACACACAAAACATTACTCTACTAATCGATTTCAGGTACCCCTTGGTGTTACTGAAAGGTGTTTGCTTTCAAACATAAAGCTTAAATGGTGTACTAACCGTTTTGATTCTTGACCACGATAAAGATTTACATGATTTGGCCTTATGTTGTTGATATTTGAATTGATTCTCAGTTAACCGAGAAATAAAACACATTGCATCTGTGTAACGTATGCATACATTCATAAAACAGGCCGTTAATTGTCTTTTAATGTACTTGTACATGTACTGTTCCTCTATTTCTAAAGTTTAAAGTTTGTGATAGTAGTCTTGTCAGACCATTGGTTTATCATGTTATCTTTCACTGAAACGACTAGATCTGAGGCACATCTAATGTCGATTTCTGTGTGTAACGGTGTAATGTGGTTCTTTCCTGTTTTTGTGTGCCTTTTCACTGAAACAACTAGAGTGGTATCGACTTGTGTAATGTGTTGTGTTTCCGTACGCATTGCATACGTCTTCCTTACGCCCCAATATTTTGAGTCAAGAAATTATTCTTTCATCGCACGTGTTGAAATACTAGGCGATAGCTATACCATCTTCATACTCGATGCATTGCATGTTATAAACGTTGAGGCCTGTTACCTAATTATCATCAAGTAGGTTACTGGGCCGAAATTGACTACTTTTAACCATTCATAAATAAAACAAGAAAGAAAAGTATTCAACAAACAGATAGGTCATCTGTGACTGTTGCTAGTCTGAAGAACCACAATTTCTAAAGATAGTTATAAGTACTAGCATAACTACTTAGATGCAAGTTTAATGGCCAAGAAACATTAGAAAAGAAGTAATGGTTGCATTGAATTTCTCTCATAAAATCAATCAATATCCGGCATCGTCAAAACCGTCATAATTTGCTCGCTGATACTTCAAGCCAGCAGCATATTCAGACTTTATTAAACTTGCTTGAAGCAATGCATCCACAAACTCAGAAAATCCCATTAAACTGGTTATTGGGCTCAGCAGCTTGGCACTTCTGCTAAAATGGTTTTCAATTCGGTTCATCCGGTCCACGTGCTCCGGATCGACCAAATGAAATACATAGCCTACAAAATTAAAGCAGATCTTGTTTAATAATTATAATAACGAAGTCAGGAATTCTCTGTAATACATCTGCAAACAATAAAAATGCCCACACAAGTTTTTTATATATTCTATTTTTCAGATAACAAGACTTCTATTGCAACCACATAATAGCTGACAAAAAACCAACTACATAAACAAACAAAAGAATGAAGGAATCCAACAGTAGCAGGACCCAAACACGCAAAGACCCAAAACAAACCAGCACAAAGGACTTAAAGGCTAGCACTCAGAGAAAAGCAGGCAACAGCAGCTTCAAAAACTAAGAACATCAGTCAAAGAAAAACATCTGAACTTGAAGCAAGAAGAAATAGCAGCAGATTAATACAGAGAACGGACAGTATCAAAGCAACAGTCAGCTCATTTGATATTTAAACGATTGAACTCGATGTTTAAACCAAAATAATGATGACATCTGTATTCTAAACCATAAGTAATTTATATTTAATCTTATAAAATGTTTATACAACAATTAACATTCCATTGCAGAAGTTCTGAGATATAATTCCTTAACAGAATTTTGATTACTCGGCATGAAAATGAAATAGAGGAAATAACAGGAGGGAATATACATCAACTTAGATTAAAAAACAAGTAACACAAAATCCGCTTTTTAATAATCTCACATGAAGTAAGAGAGGAGATGGGGGAATTCAATGTATTTTTTTCAGTTGCTAAACTGAACAAATTCAAATTCAGTGTGTTATTATGACTCAAATTGTTTCTTTGGCTTACGATTTCAAACAGCATGTTAGACAATCCCAACAATAATGATAATAACAATGAAGTATCTGGTGTACCTTCTTCGCAATTCGTGCCCGCTTTGGTAGCAATCCGATAGTAAACAGGGTCATCATTACGCCCATCAGGTGTGACAGGAAGATCATAAAATATTACAATACGCACCTAGTTATTTATATCATTAGTCCATTTTTATCGAAATCATTAATAATTGCTAGTAATAGGTTTGTAGTAAACGATACCTTAGACTGGTCAAAGAAACCCGGGGGGCAGATAGGCTTATGTGTGATCAAGACTGCAACTTTGCCAAGCTTAAATTCTTTCAAAGGGTCATTGTAACCATCATAATCATCATTGTCCTGTGCTACCACCATCTCATAACCAGCCTTGTCAAGCTTCCACTTCAGAAAACGGATATTTGTTTTTGGATTAACAAATATAACAGCCTGCAGTCTGTGTTCATTGGTGCATAGTACTTCCAATATAGTACTTACAGACTCTTCTTTTCTCCAGCACCACCATAAGTGGGGATTCTAAACAAATCAGTTTTGAAAACTGAAAATTCCTCTTGATTTACAAACAACATATTAATGTTGTGTTGGGGTGCAATCCGGTACAAATCTCCTAAGAGGATCTGTAAGGGATGAGTAGAATACAATCATCTGGTATAAATTCTTCCTACTCCCACTGCCCTGTTGTTTTGCATGTATTGCGCTCAATATCTCAACAATTTCAGCATCCATACCAGCCTACAATAAATAATAACACAAAGTATACTATAGCAATGAGATGACCGATACATATTGATAAAACAAAGGAAAAACAAAAGAGAAGTGAACACCTTCAACACATAATCCAATTCATCCAAAATCACCATCTTAATATCGGCTAAATCCATCTTCCCAATATCAATCAATCTTCTTAATGTAGATGGTACACCAATAACGATATGTTCAATAACATCCATATCATCCTCCAGGTCCACAACTAGCCTAGCAAGAAACTCGGTATGATGCTTACCCACATCACCAACAAGCTTATACATCTGTGTAAATAAGAAGACACAATTATTAACAATATGCCTCCCAACTCTTTACTTTCAAAGACTTTTAGAAAGCATTAGAAGTACCTTTTCGGCCAATTCTATGGTGGGACAGATTAACATAGCCTGTGGTTTGTGAGCTAATGATATGCATAACTTCTGAAACATACCAACCACATACGACAGCTCTTTACCCGAGCCCGAACGGGCCTGTGCCACCAAATTTTTATTAGGCAATGCAGTTATCAATTTCATTGTAACCGACTGCATCCTGTTTGGTCTACAGTATTCATCACATAAAGTGGTCAATAATGGAGGTGGAAGATCCAGCTCCTCAAATGTCTGAGGGTACTTGTAGTTAAAATCAGTGACCTACAGAGAGAGTTCAAATTCAAACCCAAATTAATTAAGGTTTAAGGAAGCGTTTTTTTTTTTTTTTTTTTTTTTTTTTCCTTCCATATTTTTAGTTCATATATATTTACAGTAAGTCGTAAAAACCTCATAAATCAAACAATAAGCCGGAAAATCCATATTTTTTTAGGAGTATTTAACAAACACCCTTACATATTGAATGAATGGGCTCTGTTAGTGATTAACATTTAAATGTGACTATATTTTGCGGCTTAAAATAACAATTATGGAACTTTTAAACAAGGGTTTAGCTAATATGGGCAAAGGATTAAGTGCAATTAATGAAGAATCAAAAAATGCATTTAATGAACATTTATTCATCTCTAAAATTACTGTAATTAATCATCATTTTGATATTAATTAACTTAAACAAACATTCCTTATAACTAAACAAATGCCTAGTGGGCAAAGATTAGCAAAACCTTTTAAACAATATTAAAATTATAAACAGAAACAAGAAACTACCGGAATGATTTTCGGCCTAGTATCTTCGTCCAAGAAATCATTGCTCGAATTCATCTTTTGTGAAACCTAATTCGTAAAGCGCCCAAATGTATGACCCAGGGAGAAAGTGTGTGCCCTTTTAGAGCTTTGCTTTTTCATTTTTTCTTCTTTTCTTTGGGAAGTATTTAAAGCAACTTTTTCTTTTCATATCCAAAACTTTCTTTAAATGCAATTTGTAATTTAAAAAAAAAAAAAAAAAAAAAAAAAATAGTTGGTTTTTAGTAACTATGGTTTCTTGGTCTTTTCAGAATGACACTTGTTAAAAAGCTTTTTTTTATCGTCTCAAGTTATTTCTTCACATAGTAATGGCATAATTATTTTTAGACTTGTTTACAATCATTCCAGTTATTTTAATAAGATTACCTATGTGTACCGACGACGGTGTATCGTTTTGGAAAAATTCTGCTTTTGTCAATATTTATTATTATTTTTTTTTCTTTCTGGTTTTGTTCATAAAACGATAAGTCTCTTGAGGTGGTGTAAAATAAAGGGAACATGCATGAATTAAATGAAAGTGTAGAAAGTGCGTTGGTTTAATTGTAATTAACTATTAAAAAAAACTGAATGACTACAATGAATAAATGTATAATTGTAACATATTTCTCATTTTAAAAGTTTGAAGTAAAATAATTTTTTCTTTACATGTATACTAGACGATTACCCGCGTATAGCAATGACAATGTATATTAACCGCTATTTTGGGACCCTAATCTCGAAAACCACCTCGTTGTGCCAATTAATAGCCGTATTTAATGCAAATCCTACTTGCGTCGGTGGGTAGCTTATTCATAATTACTAAAGCTCAACAGTCGTTCTTTGGTATCTAGAGTTGTCAAATCAAAATTTTATCTCCAATTTAAAAATCGGTTCACTTCGTCTCTTTGCACGTGGACGGTTAAGATTACTTTTCAGCTTATATAAGGACTCTATGTCATCCATGGATAACCTTTTTTTTTACCTTTTCACTAGTCAGTATTTCCTCTGCAACAATGCCTTCGTTTCCAGGTAAAATCTCTTCACCGGCTATGTTATTATTTTAACGCCAAACATATCTTTGTCTCACCATTAAACGATGTGTACCTTCCAGATATGGCTTTGAGAAACTTCATTCGTGATCATCCAAGTACGTTTCTGATGCGTGTGTACTACGGTCTATAAAATGTATGTGTGTGTGTGTATATATATATATCGTAAGTTCTACTCAAACTTTAAATTTATAAACTCCTTTTACCAATTATTAAGAAAATGCATATGAGCAAGTATACTCGTCCATGTGTAGTATTGTGTGTGGTAAATAGGGATCGTCCCAAGAGACTTTTGTTATCCTTAAATTTAGCGAATGCGTAGCGTGAAAATAGCAAAAATATTGTCACACTCTAATGTACCGCGAATAAAAAAAATCAAACAAACAATGGTTTATCGTATCCAATCACTCAAAACAAACCAATACTTGTTGAGGAATAGTAAACAACCGTGATAGAATGTTGAACATGTTTGCGTGAAACATATGTAGAAGGCACATATCAAATTTACATGGATTTCTAGTCAATGAGTAATATCAAGAAAATCGCATGTTTATACTAGTTTCATGGGTGAGCCCTTTCGGCCAATACTCATCCCGCTACCCTAGTTACCTTGTATGTTTATATGTATGAGAAAGATGATTAGTGACATTAGTTCTTACGAGTCACTTCGGCCCATACTCATGACTAAATACCCGCGGGTTCATTTAAAACTTGACTACTTGATAGGTGTCAATTACCAAGCACCAATCTATTTGTGTACCAACTTCTTGGAACAAAACATTATTAGAAGTTCTTTCGACCTTTAAATCTAATTATGTTAAATCAACAAGTTTAGAACACAAATTATATTTAAACAAAATTTATGAGTAAGAAATCAAATTTGTAAAGTTTAGAAAGTTACCCAAACGTAATACTACAATTGAGTAAGAAATCAAGAAGTTATAGCACTCCTTAAAGCCTCCAATCGATCTGATGAACCTTCTACCCTTCCAATTAGTATCACCAACGCTTCCTTTCTTCCTCCTTGGTATCTTCTTAAGAATGGCAGAGATTAAGAATTCTTTTGGGAAAGTAGATATTATGATCAAGACCTTAGGGTCTAAGGCTTGATTGTATGATGGGTGTATCCACATATGGTGATTCGGGGTCCTCAAAGCATTTTCTCAATAAAAGAAGTTCCCAAAACGAAGAATGTCTTGAAATTAAACTTCCCAGATAGTTGTCTATCGGTTTCTTTTGTTTTGAATCCACGAGTGAAACGATGACCACTTGGACTCATAATTTTTATCTTTTTGTGCCAAACTTTATCTCCTTCAACCTTTTGATATTTGCTATAACCTTCCGATGTCCACTCAATATGCTTAAGTTGAATAGGCAAAGAACCCAAGAATTCAACCATTTTCTTGTAAGAAATGATGTTTTTGAACAGGTTGAAATAATTCTCCGTAGCTAAGGCTCGCTCCATATCATCTTCAATGTGTGCAAAAGATGGTGATGTTAAACCATATTCGGGATTCCCTTCACTATCATAACCAATATCAAACATGTCTAGCTAATCTTCTTCATCCGAATATTCATCCACCAAAATATTTCCTCTTTTCTTAGGATGGTAAACCCTTTTTTCAACCCCATCATCAATCTCCATAATTCCTTTTCCATTATCAATAATCACTCCACATGTGCGCAAGAATGGGCGACCAACCAACATAGGCATTTCCCTATCAATGGGAACATGCAGAATCAAAAATTCACACAAGTAAGTTTGGTACCTCACTTGAAGCCTTACATTCTTAACCTTTCCATATGCTCTAGCCATGGTATTGTCCGCCATCAACAAAGTATCATTAGATGGATAAGCTCTTCCTAACTCCAAAAGTTTGTAAAGTTTAGAGGGCATTCCATTCACTTTAAGTGGAACGAGATAATTACCGGGATCTTCCATCTTCTTCGGTAATCCTTGTTCCATAACCTTTTCTTTTTCATCTTCTTCTCTAGCTTCATCGTTTCCTAGAAAATTTCATCAAGCAACTTCCTATAGTGAGTATAGTGTTCCAACACATGAAGTATTGGTTTTTCATTAAGCAATTCCTTAAACTTGGTAGTATTTCCTCGACACATTTTGCTTCATCAATTGGTGAAAATTGTGGTGGTGTTTCTTTGGGTAAGGGTGGTGTAGGTTTGGAAGAAGTTCCTTTCTTGATCAGTGTAGTAGGATATGGTGGTGATGATGGTGAAGTAATATGTCCTTTAAATGGTGGGTATTTTTGTTTAAGATGAGAAGCTTTTCCCACCTTGACCATTTTCGTATTTCCCTAAGTACCATCCTTTTCATTCTCACATGCTTCCTTCATTTGTTCCAATAACCAATCAACATCTTTGTCATCTTGAAGTTCCCCAACTTTCACTTTCATTTCACCTAGCCCAAAGTCAAGAGTGCACTTCATAGCTACCAAAAAGTTCCTTCCAAGTACTACAGACGGATCCGTGGTATCTTCATACTCATCAACAATAAAATCCATGTTAAAAGTGTAACCATGAATATCTATCTTAACATCTCTAGCAATTCTTCGCCTATACTTGTCCAAATCAAACTTTCGTTCTCCAAACTTTTCATAGAACACATTTGTGATATAGCTATCACTTTGACCAATGTTACATTCCGTATTCCAAGCTCCAAAACCTTTTATTCCACAAGGTGTAGAATATCTCATACTTGGTTCATCATGTATATCAACATATTCATTTCACCAAATGCATTCTAGTTATCTTACATATAACCAATCAGCCCATAATGTACACATGTACCCATCCAGAGTCAAAACGATGACACCAAAGTAACAGATTGAAGCACTGATCATCTCTACGGATATCAACTCCGGAATAACTGATTAAGTTCGATCACGTGAACTTGTTGTGCGTCCCTGATGTACACATATCTCTCCCCTAATGGTTGCGATCTCATCGGAATCATCATAACATTGTGTACATGACGCAATAACCGGAAGCACTTTATCATAAAACATATCGTCTCGTGAGAAGATATCGATAAGCAATATCATCTCACACTCTAAATATTCTTCTCATATTTCTTCCCACTGAAAGCTAAAGTAATACATACCAAAAGTATCCAGAGACCACTTCCCCCAAATAGTTGGAATAATACACCACAAGCCATGAGTTAAGACACTGAGTTTCTCTACGGTTATGACATTTGTCTTCCCGGAATAACTTCAATAAATAAGAAGTATTAAGTTCATCACGTGTACTCATTGTGCGTTTAGATGTATGTCTTCTTCCCCCTTGCTGGTTTTGATACCTCAGAATCAGCAACACATTATACAACCATATACTTGAAATCTTGTAAGAAGAACACAATTAGCTCAAATGTATCCTGTGAGAATCAATTTCTATTGAAACTCTCCCTGACTATCTTTATCAACCCATGTGAAGAGAAATTAAAGTGACCACTGATGAAGCAAACCCGATATACCAAACTTGAAACTGAAGTAGAATTCCCCATTCTTGTGGCTCAAGCTTGCACTAATGCTAGAAGAACGGCGTGGAGAATATATGCTTCAAGAAAATCTCTAAGTACTCAATACTCAATCAAAGTATGAGACATTAGCACCTCTTGCGATTATCCACAACATCATTTGCGTGTGACATTGAGTACTACAATGTAACTTGTTAGTACAAAAAGTGTGATGGGCTGTAATGGGTGTAAGCGTAGCTTGTTGGATTGGGCTAACAAGCTATTGGTGGGCTGATCATGTACTAATCCAAGTAGCTTGATTGAATTCCTTGCACAAGAAGAGTAAACCGTTAGTCTTACCGTGGGGACAGACCCCACGATTAGACTCCGACGTGAGAGTAAGTACACATTCTTGACAGAGAAGTAAGAGTCTATGTGTGTGTAATTATGAGAGAGAAAGTTGTACCTTGTATGGGATTAGAGCCCCTTTTATAGGCGAGGCTTACCGCTAGGGTTTCCTAGTTACTCACATATAGTAGTTAGTTGCCGGAGTCGGACCCTTATCGGACAAGGTTTCGTGTTAATCGCGGATGCGGACACACGATACCTTTAGCGGCCGGAGGTTCGGTCTGCGAAGTATCCAGCGTGCGTCTTTTAGCCTGCACTATAGCCAATTTTGTTATTGGGCTTACTATTGGTCCAATGTTCGTAGTTCTTATTGTTGGGCCTGGGCCAGTATGTGTATAGTACGGAATATGCCCAATAGGTCTGTTATACGTATTATATGTAATCAAGTCCCCCCACTCTAGTGTGTGCATTGCATGCGGATATTGTCGTGTGCGGTGGATATTACTAGACTTGAGTTGACTGAGCAATTTTCCGTTATGTGCCTTTTTTGAAATGCCCTTCTGATGTTCCTCTTTTTTAGGGACTGCTAAGTCATTAAGTCCCCCCAGTCTAGCATACTTGTTGCACGCAGATATTGCTAGATTTTAAGTTTGACGGAGCCGTTTCTTTTTCGCACTTTTGAAGTGTCTTTATGACGTTTTCCTTCTTGTTTTACATGCTATGCAGCGTGAACAATTCCTGGCCCTTCGTTTTCTGGCTGATTGGATCCGGTGGGTTCTGCGTCATATCACTAGCCTTGCTTTTGTCTTCTCGATTACTCACCGTTGGACCGGGTTGCTTTCTGACATGTTTCCTTCGTTATGGTTTTCTCTGGACGCCAACAACCTCCTTGTATAAATACACTTTACTTTTCCCTTGCCCCATTTTTCCTTTTACTGTTCTTCATTTGCAAGCGGTACTTCTTTTTCTTTTTGATCTAATCTCCTTGGGTTACGTTTGTCTTCCAGGTTCCTTTTCCAGGTTAGGTTCTAATTCCTTTTTCTCTTCCGTTATGGGTACTTTTGCATCTGCTAAGTCTAAGCTTTCACAAAAGACGGGACACTTGATCGTTTTTGTATTAAATATTCAATTCCGCAATTCGTTCATCCGGAGTTGCCTGAACCTGATCAGACCATTCAAGAGGCACCAGATGGGAAGATTGGTGTATATACCCGCTTTTTTGAATATGCTAATTTCCGTCTTCCTTTGTCTGTATTCCTTGTTTCTATCCTTAATTACTATCACATCCACATATCGTAGCTTTCTGTCGTTGGTGCTGCTAAAGTTTCTCAATTTGAGATTCTTTGCTTTGCTCTTGGCATCAAACCCTCAGTTGGGTTATTTAGGTGTTTTTATGTTCAGTCTCAGAAATATGGGTGGCTGTCTTTTAGTAAACGAGTTGATAGTTTTGGCGTTTGCTATACTAAACCCCTTGATTCTCTTAAAATTTGGAATGACCACTTCTTTTGGGTTGATTCCTTTGCTTGTCCTGCTATTCATCCCTTCTGCAGTGGAAAAAGCATTCCTAAGGATGTTACCATGGGGATGCTGAGTTTGATGTTGGGCATGTTGCTTCCCTTGTTGCCCATGCTTCTCTTTTTCACAAATTTCCAGAGCCCTTTCTTTGCTTGGTTGGGTTAAGTCGTAATTACACTTTGGGCGAAGATTCTTATCCTGTGTTAAATGACGAAGATGATCGGGGTGGGTGTACCACGTTTATGTATCTTCGCTTGCTATTCTGTTTTTGTGTGGTCTAAACCATGTTTCTTTTCTTCTACTCTTTACTGCGATTGATTTGCTATCTTTGGTTCAAATGAAGGATCCTATGAAGTTGAAGGTTGATACTCGAACATTAAAAGAAAATGAGCTTCCGTTGCTGAAACTAACCGAAGGCCGAACTGTTTCTATTGCCCCTCCATCTTCTGGTGATGAGTTGGGAGCTAATGGAAATATGGTTGCTGATTCAAAAGCCGGAGCTTCTCAGTAATGTGATGATTCTGTGGGTGCGAATATTGTACGGCCTATTCATTCTGCTGCTGAAGCTGATCTTTTAGTGTCTGGGGCTACTTTTTGTACCTTTTCGGAGTCTGCTTGTGATGTGGCTTCGGGTTCTCGAAGAAAGAGGAGGAAGGTTTACACCGATCCTGTCTATCCTCGTAAGAAGTTAAGGAGTGACCATGTAGATTCTGGTAGGGCTTCCACTGGTGGTAAGTCTTCAGAATCTATTCAGAAGTTGTTTGCTCAAAGTACATACTCTCTTGAATTTTGTTTGATTGCTTTACCCACTCATTCTTCTTTTTCTCCTTCATTATCAATTACCCCCATTCATGAAGTTGGGACGTCTATTGAGTCTGATTCTGGTTTACTCTGTCTTGATGGATCTCCCATCAGGTTTGTTATCTTGATTTTTACCTTTATGTAATGCTTCTGTTCCCTTTGCCTTTACTCACTTTCTGTTTGTTGTTTGGCAGGTCTCCTGTGCTGGTTATGATGGACGCTGTCATTACCACTGTCGTTTCTGTTGCTGAGAAGGAAAAGGATCAAGTAAATGTCCCTTCCTCCATTCCTGACAGTTCTTATGTTCTTTGGCGGTGCTCACCCTGTTCTTGATGATTCTTCCGATTTGTGATATCTCATTTGGAGACATTCGGCTATTGATGATTGATTCAGCTCTTAAATCGATATTTATGTTCTAAAATGGAATGTTTCCAAGAATTCTCTTCTTGATGATGCTGATGAATGTCGTGGTATGGTGGATGCATTTGCTCCTTGTTAGTACAAAAAGTGTGACGGGTTGTAACGGGTATGAATACAGCTTGCCGGACTGGGCCAACAAGCTTGTCTTGGGACACCCGTCATATCTGCCGGACACCAGGCGAATATATCCAAGTTCTGCATTAGTAGGTCACATAGCTTCTTTCGTCCTTCAACTGATAGGGTTGACCTAATGGCTATTGTTTGTTCTGGATGTTCCGGATGTATTGCCACGTGTATTCGTTTTTCCACTTGTTTTTCCGTCACGAGCTGTGGCGTTGGTTCGGAAACCATAGTAAATTCCAACAAGATAACTCTGCTACTGCGAATCGTGAGCACTCCACCTTCTACCGGGATTTTTACCCAAACGTAATACTACAATTGAGTAAGAAATTAAGAAGTTATAGCACTCCTTAAAGCCTCCAATCGATCCGATGAACCTTCTACCCTTCCAATTAGTATCACCAATGCTTCCTTTCTTCCTCCTTGCTATCTTCTTGAGAATGTCAGAGATTAAGAGTTCTTTTGGTCAAGTAGATATTATGATCAAGACCTTAGGGTGTAAGGCTTGATTGTATGATGGGTGTATCTACATGTGGTGATTCGGGGTCCTCAAAGCATTTTCTCAATAAAAGAAGTTCCCAAAACGAAGAATATCTTCCAATTAAACTTTCCCGAGAGTTGTCTATCGGTTTATTTTGTTTTGAATCCACGAGTGAAACGACGACCACTTAGACTCGTAATTTTTATCTTTTTGTGCCAAACCTTATCTCCTTCAACCTTTTGATATTTGCTATAATCTTCCGATGTCCACTCAATATGCTTAAGTTGAATAGGCAAAGAACCCAAGAATTCAACCATTTTCTTGTAAGAAATGATGTTTTTGAACGGGTTGAAATAATTCTCCGTAGCTAAGGCTCGCTCCATGTAATCTTCAATGTGTGCAAAAGATGGTGATGTTAAACCATATTCGGGATTCCCTTCACTACCATGACCAATATCAAACATGTCTAGCCAATCTTCCTCATCCGAATATTCATCCACCAAAATCTTTCCTCTTTTCTTAGCATGGTAAACCCTTTTTACAACCCCATCATCAATCTCCATAATTCCTTTTCCATTATCAATAATCACTCCACATGTGCGCAAGAATGGGCGACCAACCAACATAGGCATTTCCCTATCAATGGGAACATGCATAATCAAAAAGTCACACAAGTAAGTTTGGTACCCCACTTGAAGCCTTACATTCTTAACCTTTCCATATGCTCTAGCCATGGTATTGTCCGCCATCAACAAAGTATCATTAGATGGATAAGCTCTTCCTAACTCCAAAAGTTTGTAAAGTTTAGAGGGCATTATACTCACACTTGCCCCGGTGTTCGCCAAAGCAACGAGTACGGTTGTTCCATTCACTTTAAGTGGAACGAGATAATTATAGGGATCCTCCGTCTTCTTCGGTAATCCTTGTTCCATAACCTTTTATTTTCCATCTTCTTCTCTAGCTTCATCTTTTCCAAGAAAATTTCATCAAGCAACTTCCTATAGTGTTCCAACACATGAAGTATTGGTTTTTCATTAAGCAATTCCTTAAACTTGGTAGTAATTTCCTCGACACATTTTGCTTCATCAATTGGTGAAAATTATGGTGGTGTTTCTTTGGGTAATGGTGGTGTAGGTTTGGAAGAAGTTCCTTTCTTGATCAGTGTAGTAGGATATGGTGGTGATGATGGTGAAGGAATATGTCCTTTAAATGGTGGGTATTTTTGTTTAAGATGAGAAGCTTTTCCCATCTTGACCATTTTCGTATTTCCCTAAGTACCATCTTTTTGATTCTCACATGCTTCCTTCATTTGTTCCAATAACCAATCAAGATCTTTGTCATCTTGAAGTTCCCCAACTTTCACTTTCATTTCACCTAGTCCAAAGTCAAGAGTGCACTTCGTAGCTACCAAAAAGTTCCTTCCAAATACGACGGACGGATCCGTGGTATCTTCATACTCATCAACAATAAAATCCATGTTAAAAGTGTAACCATGAATATCAATCTTAACATCTCTAGCAATTCTTCGCCCAAACTTGTCCAAATCATACTTTCGTTCTCCAAACTTTTAATAGAACACATTTGTGATATAGCTATCACTTTGACCAATGTTACATTCCGTATTCCAAGCTCCAAAACCTTCTATTCCACAAGGTGTAGAATATCTCATACTTGGTTCATCATTTATATCAACATATTCATTTCACCAAATGCATTCTAGTTATCTACATATAACCAATCAGCCCATAATGTACACATGTACCCATCCAGAGTCGAAACGATGACACCAAAGTAACATATTGAAGCACTGATCATCTCTACGGATATCAACTCTGGAATAACTGATTAAGTTTGATCACGTGAACTTGCTGTGCGTCCCTGATGTACACATATCTCTCCCCTAATGGTTGCGATCTCATCGGAATCATCATAACATTGTGTACATGACTCAATAACCGGAAGCACTTTATCATAAAACATATCGGCTCGTGAGAAAATATCGATAAGCAATATCATCTCACACTCTAAATATTCTTCTCATATTTCTTCCCACTTAAAGCTGAAGAAATACATACCAAAAGTATCTAGAGACCACTTCCCCCAAATAGTTGGAATAATACACCACAAGCCATGAGTTAAGACACTGAGTTTCTCTACGGTTATGAAATTTGTCTTCCCGGAATAACTTCAATAAATAAGAAGTATTAAGTTCATCACGTGTACTCGTTGTGCGTTTAGATATATGTCTCCTTCCCTTTTACTGGTTTTGATACCTCAGAATCAGCAACACATTATACAACCATATACTTGAAATCTTGTAAGAAGAACACAATTAGCTCAAATGTATCCTGTGAGAATCAATTTCTATTGAAACTCTCTCTGACTATCTTTATCAACCCATATGTAGAAAAATTAAAGTGACCACTGATGAAGCAAACCCGATATACCAAACTTGAAACTGAAGTAGAATTCCCCATTCTTGTGGCTCAAGCTTGCACTAATGTTGGAAGAACGGCATGGAGAATATATGTTCCAAGCAAATCTCTAAATACTCAATACTCAATCAAATTATGAGACATTAACACCTCTTGCGATTATCCACAACGTCATTTGCGTGTGACATTGAGTACTACAATGTAACTTGTTAGTACAAAAAGTGTGATGGGTTGTAATGGGTGTAAGCGTAGCTTGTTGGATTGGGCTAACAAGCTACTGGTGGGCTGATCATGTAATAATCCAAGTAGTTTGATTGAATTCCTTGCACAAGAAGAGTAAGTCGTTAGACTTACCGTGGGGACGGACCCCACGATTAGACTCTGGCGTGAGAGTAAGTACACATTCTTGACAGAGAAGTAAGAGTCTATGTGTGTGTAATTATGAGAGAGAAAGTTGTACATTGTATGGGGATTAGAGCCCCTTTTATAGGCGAGGCTTACCGCTAGGGTTTCCTAGTTACTCGCATATAGTAGTTAGTTGCCGGAGCCAGACCCTTATCGGACAAGGTTCCGTGTTAATCGCGGATACGGACACACGATACCTTTAGCGGCAGAAGGTTTAGTCTGCTAAGTATCCTGCGTGCGTCTTTTAGCCTGGACTATAGCCAATTTCGTTATTGGGCTTACTGTTGGTCCAATGTTCGTAGTTATTCTTATTGTTGGGCCCCGGACCTAGTATGTGTATAGTATGGAATATGCCCAATGGGTCTGTTATACGTATTATACGTAATCAAGTCCCCCCAGTCTAGTGTGTGCATTGCATGCAGATATTTTCGCGTGCGGTGGATATTACTAGACTTGAGTTGACTGAGCACTTTTCCTTTCCGTGCCTTTTTTGAAATGCCCTTCTGATGTTCCTCTTTTTTAGGGACTGCTACGTCATCAAGTCCCCCCAGTCTGGCATACTTATTGCACGCAGATATTGTTGGGATATAAAAGACAAAGTACTAAAGAAAGTCAAAGTGCTGAAGATAGTCAAAGTACTGCTAAGTGAAAGTCAAAGTACTGCTCAACATCAAAGTACTGCAAAGCTAAAGAACTGATAGATCGTTTATAGAAAGCTTTGTAATTCTAGAATATTCTTAGTTTAGATTAGTATTACTTGTCGTACAAGAATTGTAAACCGACTAGGGTATTCCTTATGCCTATAAAAGGACCCCTAGATTGGCATTAGAGATACGGTTTTTTAGAACGAATTCAAGAGTACGAATTAGAGAATATTAGAGTTGTTAGGGTTGTTAGTGAATCTGTGTATCAAGCAGGTTTAAAGTATTAATAAAATCGTTGAAGTTAAAGTTATTCTTCTTAGCTTTATTGAAGTAGTTTCTGCATACTTAGTAAAGTAATATCAGTGTTTCTTTGTTAGCAACTTAGGATTTATCCGAGGTTGTTAAGCTTTTACAAGATACATAGTTAGTTTGGTTAGAGTATATCGATCCAACAAGTGGTATCAGAGCTTGTGTGGAAACTCTGATTAAGAAGAAACCCTTAGAACCTACTTAACTACAAACCCTAAAGATGTCGACTGAAGCTGCACCACCCCCATCCATCACCTCACTCAGAATTCCTATAATCAAGAAAGGAGAATATGATATCTGGAGCATGAAGATGAGGTAGTACATTACAATTACAGACCATGAACTGTGGAATGTAATTTTCAATGGTAATGAAGTTCTTGAAGACCCTGTAGAAGTTCCTGGACAACCTAAACCACCTAAGGCCGTCTTGCCAGCCGCTACAGTCAGAAATCAAGAGAAGGCTCTCAACATACTGCTGTCTGATATTCCTGATGGACATCTGCTAAAGTTTCATGATGCTAAAGATGCTAAACAACTCTGGGCTGCTATCAAAACAATATTTGGAGGCAATGAAGGTCCAAGAAGATGCACAGAAATCTGTTGAAGCAACAATTTGAAACATTCACTGTAGGTGAAAGAGAAAGTCTTGATGCTGCCTATGACAGATTCCAAAATCTCCTTAGTATGCTAGAGTTATACAAAGCAGAAGTATCTGTTGAAGATGCGAACTTGAAGTTCTTAAAAATTATGCCATCCGTATGACATGTGATTGCTACTATGATTAGAGGACAACCTGGTTTGGACACTATGGACTTTGATGATCTTTACAACCACTTAAAGGTGTTTGAGCATGAGATGAATGGCCAAACAAGTTCAAAATCTCACAAGATTGCTTTTGTGTCTTGAAATGTAAGCGATGCTTCCACTAAAAGTCTCGCTTATCCTACTCAATGTCTTGTTGCTCAAAGTACTATTGCTTATCCTACTCCTATATCATCACCAACAAACACCATCCATTCTGATGAAGTTGTATGCTCATTCTTTGCTCAGCAAGCCACTTAACATGTTACTTATAAAGAAGATTTGTCACAAATTGAAGAGGATGCTCTTGAAGAGATTGATATACGGTGGCAAGTTGCTATGATCACTGCTAGGATCAAGAAGTTCATGAAGAAAACAGGAAGAGGCATTGACTTCAAACCCAAATAGGGTATAACTTTTGACAAGTCCAAGATTGAATGCTTTAATTGTCAAAGGACTGGACACTTTGCAAGGGAATGCAAGTTTGCTAAATATCAGGCAAATAGGATGATTGAGAAACCCAAGCTTGAAATAAGGGAAATTCCTATTACTGAACCAAAACCAAAAGCTTTGGTTGCTCAAGAGAATCTATCAGAAGTTGATTGGTGCTG
The DNA here is from genome assembly GCA_022545495.1 of Chrysanthemum lavandulifolium. Taxonomy (NCBI): domain Eukaryota; kingdom Viridiplantae; phylum Streptophyta; class Magnoliopsida; order Asterales; family Asteraceae; genus Chrysanthemum; species Chrysanthemum lavandulifolium. The sequence goes on from CM040243.1 coordinate 20,572,732, forward strand.
AATTTTATGATGAAGCAATAACCTACTCTATGGTTGCTATGGAAGAGTTTGACTGGAGCACAACTTTTGATGAGGAACCAGGATTTGCAGCTTTGGAATCAAAAGATGGTCTTGAAAGCTTTGATTGGAGCATGGAAAATGAAGAAGAACCTGTTCTGCTTGCTATGGTAGCTACTTCACCAAGTTCATCCACTATCTCTGAGGTATGTTCTAAATGTAATGATCTTTATCAAAAGGTGCTTAAAGATTATGTAACTGAAAGAGATAATTATAGAAGGGCTAGGTCTAAGGTAGCTGGTTATCAAATAACTTTAGAGTCAATAGAAGCCAAAATAATAACTCGTGAGAATAATGAAATGGCTTGGGCAGAAAAATATGAGCAACAAGATTATCAATTGAAATTAAGTGAATGGAAGTTAGGATGTAAGGTCTCTGAACTTGAAAAGATGACTAAAGAACGAGATGAATTGTTAGAAAAGTTTGCTGCTTGGAAAGAATCTGGTCTTTCACATGTTAGTTATGTTGAAAAACAAAGAAGAACATACATTATAACTGGACTAGGTTTTGGTATGGACTTTAGTAGTACAGAAGAAAACCCAACTAGTGATAAGGAACAAGTTGATTCAGAGGAGATAATAACTAGTGATGATGAACTCATAAGCTCAGAAGAAAACACATCTAGTAATGAGGAATCTATTAGTCACACACCTCCTGAATTTAAGAAATACAATGGTTATCATGTAGTCCCTCCACCCACTGGTAGTTTTCAACCACCTAGGACAGATGTTTCTTGCTTTGGAGTAGATAACTTAGAGTTTAGGAAAAAACTTACTGGTCAATCCAATGTAGAAACAGTTGAGAAACCTAAGGATGATAATCATAAGTGTTCAGAATGTGTTAAGAATGATAACAGTTTTCCAAAAGTCTTTTCAAAACAAACAGTACCTTCATCTCAAAGTACTGCTAAATATTCAGCAGTACCTTCAAGAAAAACTTTTCAAAATACTGCTAAATCTTTTTGGGATAATTTTGGTCAAAATAGTTTTCATCATTCACCAAAAGGTCAAGTTAGTTTTGGTCATAGAACTAAAGGAAGAAATTTTGGGATTACTGGTCAAAAATTATGTTTTGTTTGTTATAGTCCTGATCATCTGATTAAAGACTGTGACTTTGATTAAAGACTGTGACTTTCATTCCGATGACTTAAGCAAAATCCCAAGGACTAAAACTACCAACCATAAGCCAAGGGAGAATAAACCAATTTGGAATCACTCACATAGGGTTAACCATAGCAATTTCTCAAAATACTATAGGTACCCTCACCAGAGAAGACCTTTTTCAAAACCAACAGTACCATCAAGCACTTTTCAAGGTACCGGTAAGTTAAAAGTTTCTCAAGCAGTACTTTCTCAAAGTATTATTAGGTTTTCATTAGGTAGCCCTAGGAGATCCAATTACTATCAACCTAGAAGACATTACACCTCAAAGAGAGTACCTAGATCAAAGAAATCAACACAGAATATTAAAACCAAATGGGTTGAAAAAGAAAGTACTGATGGGGAACAAACAGTACTTCCAACAAGTAAGGGTGAAATAGAAAATTTTGTTGAAAAAGAAAAGGAGAATTCTGTTTAACAGGAAAGTTTTGTTGAAAAAACAACACAAGTTTTGAAACAAAAAATAATACTTGATTCTGCTTTCAAAAACGGTGAAGATTATATACTCAAAGAATTTGAGTATGTCACTCAATAAGGGGAACACAAGTCAGTAATGGCTTGGGTTCCTAAAAGACACCAACTCTTTCATCTTTGTGCATGGCAACCCAGAAGAGGAGCTTAAAGATCATTTAATTGTTGATAGTGGTTGCTCTGGAAGCATGACAGGAGACAAAGAGATTCTGTCAGATTTTAGATCTTATTTTGGAGGAAGATTTGCATTTGGGAATGATCCTAGTGGAGGTAGAATTACTGGCAAAGGAACCATCAAGGCAGGAAGCGTAGATTTTGAGAACGTTCGTTATGTGAAGGAGCTCAAGTTCAAACTTTGTCGCTCTCGGATCCGTGACAAGAAGCACCACAATGTTATTCACCGACACGGAATGTCTTATTCTTTCCCGATTTCAAACTTGTTGATGATAACTTGGTAATTCGAGAGTACCAAGAACCAATGATGTGTCTGATCGGATATGAAGAGTCTTAACTCTTCTCGCAAGAGCAACATGTTTAGTAGCAAAGGCAACACTTGAAGAATCACATCTGTGGCATAGAAGATTAGGTCATGTAAATTTCAAGAATATCAACAAAATTTGGTTAAAGGAAATTTAGTTAGAGGTTTACCTTCCAAAACATACAAGAATGATCACTCATGTTTGGCGTGCAAGAAGGGTAAACAACACAAAGCTTCATGCAAGAAGATTGAGGAAAGAGCTATTAGAGAACCTTTGGAGCTGTTACACATGGATCTATTTGGACCTGTTTCTGTTGCAAGCTTAAACAAGAAGAAGTACTGCTTAGTTGTAACAGATGATTGTAGCATATTTAGTTGGGTATTTTTCTTGGGATTTAAAGATGATACCTTTGATGCTATTCATGATCTTATAATTGCCCTTGAAAATCAATTAAGACTCAAAGTAAGAGGTATTAGATGTGACAATGGGACTGAATTCAAAAACAAGCTTATGGATGAATTTTGTGCCAATAAAGGGATTAAAAGGGAGTTTAGTATTGCCAGAACTCCACAGCAGAATGGTGTTGCAGAAAGAAAGAACAGAACCTTGATAGAAGCTGCTAGAACCATGCTTGTAGATTCCCAATTACCTATTCAATTTTGGGTGAAAGCGTAAGTATCTTGCTTGTTATGTGTTGAATAGAGTATCAGTCACTAAACCTCAGATGAAGACACCTTATGAGTTGCTTATGGGAAATAACCTAACATTCGTTTTATGAAACCTTTTGGATGTCCTCTGACTATTCTTAATACCATTGATTCTTTGGGAAAATTTGATGGTAAGTCAGATGAAGGATACTTATTAGGCTATTGTACCAATAGCAAAGGCTTTAGAGTGCACAACAAGGTTACCAAAAAGGTTCAAGATTGTCTTCATGTTGAATTTTTAGAAGATCAAGAGAATCAGAAAGGTAAAGGCCCTGATTGGATGTTTGATCTTGATGTTTTAACTCCTTCTATGAATTATGTACCTGTCAGAGAAGAAAATCAAGTTGTTCACAAAGAAGAAGATTTACAGTACATTGTTCATGGATTTAGTCTTAGACCTGATGCTGTTCCTGATGAAGAACCTATTATTGTTGAAAAGGAGAAAAGTACTGGTAAACCAAAATCCACTTTGTCTGCTGAAGATCAAGCTATTGAAGATTAGCTTAATAGGATGCTTTTTCAAGAAACAATAGCACAATCTTATGAGGATGAACAAAGAAGAGCTTTTAAAGAAGCAAAGAAAAAGGGTGAGTCTATAGATTACTCTCACAGTACTTTAGATCACAGTACTTTAGATAACAGTACCTTGGATCAAAGTCTGCTGCACCAATTGACAGTACTTCTGATGATATGAATGATCCTACCATGCCTGCTTTAGAAGATACTGATAAGAGTTTGAATATGAAGGTATTTTCTCAAATTCCAATGAAGGAGCTGATTTCACAAATTTGGATGATGATTTTGAAGTTCCACAGACTCCCGTCTTAAGAATTCATAAAGATCATCCTGTTGATCAAATCATTGGACCTACCAATTCTGGAATGCTTACAAGGACCAAAGCTAAAGGGTTTTCTAAACCACATAATGCTTTACTTAGCTTTGTGTATAAACAAAACAGGCTGAATCATAAAGACCAACAAACATGCTTGTTTACTTGCTTTTTCTCTCAAGAAGAACCCAAGACAGTAGCTCAAGAATTAACTAAAGAGATTTGGGTTGAAGCCATGCAAGAAGAACTTCTTCAATTCAAACTTCAAGACTTTTGGGTATTATGTGATTTACCAGATGGAAAGAAAGTCATTGGTACAAGATGGGTTTTCAGAGTCAAGAGAGATGAAAGAGGTAATGCAATAAAAAACAAAGCAAGATTAGTTGCACAAGGATATAGACAGGAAGAAGGAGTGGATTATGATGAAGTATTTGCCCCTGTAGCAAGGATTAAAGCCATTAGATTATTCCTTGCTTTTGCATCTTATATGGGCTTTCCAGTTTATCAAATGGATGTCAAGAGTGCCTTTCTTTATGGCAAGATCACAGAGGAAGTCTATGTAAAACAACCTCCTGGTTTTGAGGATCCAACACATCCAAATAAAGTCTACAAAGTTGTTAAGGCTTTGTATGGTCTTCATCAAGCCCCTAGAGCTTGGTATGAAAGACTCTCCACTTTCTTATTGCAACATGGTTACAGGAGAGGAGCAATTGATAAAACTTTGTTTATCAAGAGAGACAAGAAGGATATCATGCTTGTTCAAGTCTATGTAGATGATATCATCTTTGGAGCTACAAAACAGTCTATGGTAAAAGAGTTTAAAAAGCTCATGCAACAAGAATTTCAGATGAGTTCCATGGGTGAATTAACTTTCTTTTTAGGGCTTCAAGTTAAACAATCAAAGACTGGAATATTCATTAGTCAAGATAAGTATGTCACAGACATTCTTAAGAAGTTTAACTTTGATGCTATGAGGCATGTCACCACACCTATCAAAGCTATCAACTCATTAGGAAAGGATGAAGAAGGATAAGCTGTGGAAGTCAAGCTTTACAGATCAATGATTGGTTGTCTTATGTACTTGACTGCATCTAGACCTGATATCCTGTTTGTTGTATGTTTGTGTGCAAGATATCAAGTCTCACCTAAGGTCTCTCATCTGAATGCAGTCAAGAGGATTTTTAGCTATTTGAAACAACAACCTAAGCTAGGGTTGTGGTATCCAAAGGATTCACCTTTTCACTTGGAGGCTTTTTCAGATAGTGATTATGCAGGTGATAATTATGATAGAAGATCAACCACATGAGGATGCCAATATCTTGGAAGAAGATTAGTTTCATGGCAATGTAAGAAACAAACCATTGCAAAGAACATCATATCTCGAAGCGAATATTTTCTTTGCTGCAGTCGTTGTGGACAAGTATTATGGATGCAAAATCAACTCTTGGATTATGGATTCAATTTTAAGAATACTCCTATCAACATTGACAATGAGAGTACAATCTGCATTGTGAAGAATCCTGTTTACCATTCCAAGACCAAGCATATTCAGATTAGGCATCACTTTATTCGAGATTGTTATGAGCATAGGCTCATTAATGTTGTCAAGGTCCACACAGATGACAATGTAGCTGATTTACTCACTAAAGGATTTGATGTTTCAAGATTTAATCATTTGGTGGTGAGTATTGGTATGATTAACTCTTAAGCTACAATTAAGGGGAGGACTTATTAGTTAGATAGTCCTATGCATTATTTGAGGGGAGGCAACTCAATGTCTTGTTGATGTTTTTGCCATTGTGAAGAGAGGATGGAAAAGTACTACTTAATTTTATCCGAAAATCTTGACCGAAGTCTTGCTTTGGAAAATCTTGCTTACGTGGAAAGCATCGCTAGTCTTGTCAAAGCATTGTTCTAACGGTCAAAAGATGGGGTAAAATTCAAATAACAGAATCGTATTAATTGGGTGTGATTTTTTTAAATCTTACCTATAAATAACTACCCTCCGATTTTCCCTCTCATCTTTATACTTATCAATCTTTTCCAGATCTATCTTCTCTTATTCACATTCACTATTCATCGAACCATTTTCTCTTATAACAACATTCAATGGCGAATCGAAACACAGTTAGTAAGCATAATATGGTGGCTAACTTGGACAAAACACCGTCCAATGTTCTTTTTCATGACATAATTGATTTTCTCACTGGATCAACAATCAATTATGATCTTTTGGTTGAACCGGACATCATTGAGCCATGGATTCAACAATTCTGGGCAACTGCTAGATCTTACATGGAAGATGATGAATCATATATTCAGGCTAAAGTTGTTAGGAAGATTGTTAAAGTTAGTGAAGCCTCTATTAGAGCAGATTTGCTATTTGATGATGAGGAAGGGGCTATTCATTTTGATAAGCAAGTTCTTTGGGATACATTACGGGATATTGGGTATGAAGGATCTTTAACTGAAACAACTTTTAGGAAACCCTTGTTTAGTCCTCAATGGAAGTATCTTGTTCATGTCTTACTACATTGCATAAGTTCCAAGAGTACTTCCTGGGAATAATTTGGATCTAATATTGCCTCTGCACTAGTGAGATTAGCTACCAATCATGTATTTAATTTTTCTAGATTGATTTTAGATGGTATGCTATCTCATATCTCCAATGGTTCACCCTGGTTAATGTACCCACGATTTGTTCAGGTCTTCTTGAAAAATCAGCTTAAGAATGTACCAAAACCTTTGAGCTTGTTACCTGTTGTTGTACAACCACCAAAGGAGTTCACTTTCATGGCTAGGAAGAGTGACAAATTCTATGGGAGGACTACATCTTTGACTACTCACATGATGGAAGCCCTGGCGAGTTAGAGATGAAGTCTGCGCAAGTGAAGAACATGAGCTTCGGGATAAAGAGAAGGAACCGCTTCTCAACGCATCGCTTCTTCACAAGGTACTGCTTCACAGGAAGGTACTGAAGTTCAACCTACTGCATCTCCATAAGATACTGCTCATGGTGATTCAAAACCTGAGGTAAACCCACCATCCTCTCCCAATGATTACACTTCCACAGATGGGTCTCAAAAATCTAGAGGAGATGAGGGAGATATGGCTTCAGAGGGTCAAGTTTTGGATAACTATGCATGGACAAGGGAGCTTTTGAGGTTAAAGAAAGAATATGAAGCTCAAGCTGCACAACTGGTGAAGTTGAACAACAAGTTTAGATGATTGAAGAACTTTGTATGGCCTTTAGTTCAACATCACAGGTTGTGGGTGAAGTCACAGAAGAAGAAAGGAAGGAAATTTAAAAAGACTTCGAAGGGCAAGAAAATCCAAAAGTAGTCTTCATTCCAATTGGGGAGGATATTGGAACAAGAGAATTTGAATGAAGATTGTGGAAAACTAGAAGGGGGGTTTGAATAGTTTTACCAATTAAAACTCCCTTTTAAACTATTTAGATCGACTTATGTCAATCTATTTGGTCGTGTGTGTTGGATGTTGATAAACAAGCATATAAAGATATGTAATGAAAAGATAAGAGTAAGAAGCACAATGTGACACCCCCAATTTCGTGATATGCAGCGGAATTCAAACTGGGTGTTACTTCATGGCACAACAAATATAATAATAAACGTACTCTAATGGAGTCGTTTTAAAAGGATTATCATTCGATTTATATAAATATCGAGTTTACAAAAATGAGGTCCCAGATGGTTCCAAGTTTACAAAATACATTAAATTGGTTTTCGAATGATAATAAAATTTATAGCCTTCTTGATATCCTTGCTCTTCCGTGCTGACTTCCGACATTATGGACACGAAATACATGCTTAAACATCAACACAAAGGTTGAGTGAAATTCATAGAGTTTAGGAAATCGATTGAACACATAATGTTTGTAGTGTGAGTTATAAATTCACACCAATAGTTTGAAAACCAAAAGAGATATTATTGCACTAAGCTCATGATACCGAAAACGTTAACAGATGTCATATAATAGTAACCGATGCCCTAATAGGTAATTTGCCAATATACCTATAGATGTTCAAATAGAGTGCGTTTGTTTGCCTACCCGGTCAACACAAACGGGATTTGTCATTCCCGATAGATCTATCCACATTATTCGCGTCCACTCGCAAGTGATTAATGGTTCATGATAATAGGGACTTAAGATTGGCAATAGTGGTACTTAGTGCAACTAATATATTGAAGTATAATTTGAAAGCAATGTGTTCGATTTAAAATAAAGCATGTATCTCCCCCAAGGGTTTGTAAAACAATTTAAGTAATAGAAGTGGGGCTATGAACTCACCGTAGAGTAAATGATATCAAATGTAAAATGAGAATGATGGATATGCCGTGAGAACTTCTACGAGCAACCTAAAATAGAATGTTGCGACTTAGGTTTGGAATAATGTTTAGGAAAACATAAACCATCCTATATATATTCCTATGTTGATCATGATGTAGAACATGGTTTTTGTGTATGTCGTTTATAGAAATGGTCTAGTTGTGAAAACGTATTTAGTTTATAGATATCGTTACTCACCGTTAGGGCCATCATAACTCGTGAGGTCATGCAAGAACGTTCGAGGAGCTAGGACACTTTAAATCGTAAATCCAAAGAACTCGTCGACGCTTTTACTCAAATGAAACCCTCACATGAAGCTCCCTACTTTTGTAGCACTTAGTAGATACAACATATATTTTGAGTGAAGGTTGTTATAACATAAAGTTTATCATGTTTTAATAAGTATCTAGTTTTTACAAGTTCTCGCTGTTTCATAAGTATAATTACCATAGTTAACTGTCTTGGGCAAACAAGCCTTGAGGCTTTAGCCATGGCCTTGCCGTGACTTTGGTCTTGACTACCATGGTCTTGAGACTTAGCTTTGGCCTTAGCCTTAGCCGTGGTCTTGGCTTATGGCCATTAGGCCTCTTGGTTTGCTTTTAGTTGTGACAAAAGTATAGTTGTGAGACTATATTTACGGCAGTTTCTGTTATTGAAGGAAAACGTCGTTCCGGACAACTTTCGTGTTTTAACTTTTTGATGATTCGGATCAAGTACCACTTTTAAAAGGACGAATCGAAAACAACTTATACATGGTAGTTTTGGCGCTTATGTTTCGCTAACTTCTTTTGCCTATAACTTTAACTCGTTTGTCCGTTTCGGGTGATTCAAATTGCTATGTTTTGTTTTAATATTATCTAAAAGAATATGAAAAGTATCGATCTATATGTGGTCGATTTTTGGAAACTTTGTACAAAAGTTTATCATTTATACACTTACTAACCCAAGTTTAACATATAGGTTCTTATAACTTGTTTTAAAGATTTTTGTACATCATGATCCATCATAGTAACTATATATATAGTATGAAATAGTTAATATAATGAATAATAAAGATGAGATGATGGTGGTGATAAGTTGCTTACAACTTTTGGCTTTCAATAAGAAATGAGTAACTAGTAAGGATCGGACTTTGATTGATCGCTTAAGACTTTGGATTGAGCTAGCTTTCCTCACCTTGGCACCCTTGAAAACTTTAAGAGTTGGTGATGAAGTACTAAGTGACTTGAGTGGATCTAAACTCAAGAAGATCACTTAAACTTGCTAGAGATTTGATGTAGTGGCTTGATCTTTGGAACTTCCTTGCATAAACTTGGAGTTTATAGATCAAATGATGGAAGATGTGAGTGTTTTAGGCTATGAACGACCCAAATCAGTATGTGAGGGACTTTATGATGTATTTAACTTACTATTTATAGGAGGGTAAGTTTGGTTAACCATATATTGGGTTAAATATTAGCCATGGTTAAGTTAGGACACTTGTAATGATCAAAATGATGCATGCTTAGGATCAAGCCACCACCATGGTGATTCATACCCTAAGAGGCTGTAACATATGTATGACAAGGCCTAGATGATAAGTCTTGATAATATCAAGAGTTTAGAGTAAGTTTTGGTTAGTTAAGTGCCAACCGTAAGTCGTTAGGCCATTAAACGAAACCGGGTATCGTAAAATACTGAAACTTGCGGGAATGATGAGACTCATCATTATACTCCATCTAAAAATATAAAATGGGTGATAAGTCTCATTGGGTGCAAAACGCTTAAAGTCGGAATACGGTAAAAACGCGTAATTCGCAGCTTATCGAAAAAGAACGAAATTTCGTGGAAACGACCGTGAATTTATTTAGCGAGACTAAAATTAGTCTAAAAGTGATATGAGATGTTAAAATGTTATTTTCATCATACGCGGGATAACTTTACGCTTATTCGTGAAGTTTAAAAGTTACGATTTAAAAAATATAGAACGTACAAGGTTAATTCCTTTATGGTCAAAGGAGGAGGAAATATGTTTGACTTTTACAAAAATGTAAAATTTTCAAAACATATTAGAAACACAGTCTTGAGAATCGTTAAGTCCGGATGTAAGTAGAATTGTTTAAAACGTAAGTTTAGTTTTGTTCTCACCGGGCTTATTTGGTAATATTAAAAATAATAATTCTTAAAATTCTCAAATTAATCATGAATGATAAATTTATCGATGCGAGGAAAATTATCGTGGTTGATTTTCGTTAAGCGTGATGTTTAAACGGTGGACCGCCTAAAACGAAACTTTAAAACGATGTTTACTTAATAACTTTTACGAAAATGATCTAACGATGGTCGAACTCTCAGGTCATTACTAAAATAATTTATCTTACGAGAATATGAAATAAAAATTTTACGTGATGAATAGTGAAAATGACTAGTAAATGTGAATAGTAAAAGTGAATAGTAAATTCTCGAAATGAAAAGTAACCTAAAATGTGGGTGGTTACGCCTCACCCCTTAATGGAATTCCGTCCCGAATTGTGTGTGTTATCCGATGTTGAATTGTCTAGGAAAATGTGGATGTGTACGCCGAATCCTAATCTTTGTGTTCTCAAGCTTTTGGTCATAGAATGTATGATGTACCATGTGGCTTAAGTTGATAATCTAAAGGGTTTTGTTAAAATCTTATAGAGTCCAATATACCTAAAGTTTGGCTTTTCCCGATTCTCAAAACGAATCATATCTTATTATATCGAGGCTATCAATAAAACCTTAATTTCTAATATGAAGTTTTTGGTGATAGTGTGTGACAAGGAGCCTAATTTGTATTTGTATGGCTTCCTTAGTTGTTTCGTGGGTGATTTTCTAAACACCTTAGTCCAGCAAATGGTTAACTAACACTTTCGTCTATATGGTGCCTCAAATGGAATTGTTTTGTTGTTGTTGGGGTATCTGTTGTTAATCAAAGGTGTAAGATATTGTTGGTGTGAAATGGTTTGTAATGATATGAAAACTGTCGTTGTAGGGAAAGTCTTGCTAGTGGCAAGTGGTTATCCAAACCATTTCCAAAGTTGATCCTGTCTTAGGTGGTTTCGGGATGAAGGTCATATCTTATAGTGTTTATGTCAACTAGTGTTTGAAAGAAACGTGGTACAGTGAAGTTTTACGTACTGAATTTCAATGGGGTTCAGATAATGATGTGACATGTTGACGATTAGAAGAGTGTAGCGTATGTTTACCATTATTCTTAGGTAGAGATGTCAAGTTTGGTTTAAAATCAAAAGTGAATGACGGAATGATATCCTTGAAACCTAATCAGGCTAGTACTTCTAGGAAATGACGTGAAGATTTGATGACTATCCCAAGATAGTAGTTCGGATTATTTCATAAATGAAAACTTTCAAGAATGAAATTAGGTAGTATAAATAAGATGTTAAGATCTCATTGAGTGGTAAAACACTATCGCGTCTCTAGATATTTTAATGGATTACGTGGTTTATCGAGTTTAAGTAGGTAATTAACCCGAATATAACACTTGTATAATCGTTCTCGTGTTTGAAAAATTTAGGCCGAACATATTTAATCAGACTATGTTACATCCCTAGGTTAAATATAGGTGATTAGGCTATAATTAGCCGAGGTTCGATAAAATTTTCAAATACCTAAATTAGGTATACTTGTGATATGTCCATAGCTTTTGAGAAATTGTCCACTAGGCAAAGGCGATATCAAACCATCCAGTTGCAAGTCCTGGCCATAAAAGACTTGCAACCTATGTTTTCACATTCCATTGCATAGAATATAGTATAGGTAGATACGTGTGGAAAGGAAATCTTAAGTAATTCTAAAATAGACCATACTTGGCTAGAATCACGAACCTTTAATAACGAAGGTTTCGAAGAGAATTTTGATGAATGTAGAAAAGTTCTTTGAACTTGACTTTTGTAGATGATGAGTCACTTTGTCCTTTAGGAATCCTATTTCTTGTATCTCCATTAGGGAAATTGATAGACTGTGACGGGTTTCATGTAAAACAATATCATATATTGTTTATAAAATAATTTTTAGGGACTATTGTATAACTTACAATATCTGAGGAGTAGTTGAGACCATTGTGCAACTCACAATGTCTGAGAAATAGTTGAGACCATTGTGTAACTCACAATGTCTAGGAAATAATAGAGACCATTGTGCAACTCACAATGTCTAAGAAATGATGTAGAGATCATTGTGTAGCTCACAATGTCTTGAGAAATGATGGAGAGATCATTGTGTAACCCACAATGTCTTGAGAAAAGATGGAGAGACCATTGTGTAACCCACAATGTCTTGAGAAATGATAGAGACCATTGTGTAACCCACAATGTCTTGAGAAATAAATGTAGGATTTACGATTATCGAGAATGTAATAGAGACCACCAGGGATTTACTGATGTCAAAAATGTAATAGAGACCACCGAGGATTTACTGATGTCCGAGAATGTAATAGAGACCACTTGTATCTCACAATGTCTTGAAAAATGAATGAGACCATTGTATCTCACAATGTCTAGGAAATAGGAAAGACCATTGTAGTCAGTTACAATGTCTTGGATAAAGTTTCGTAATCCTAAAATGCATGAGTCGATGCATGATTGGGAGATTGGGAAAATATGATTGTGCCGTAATGCCTTAGAATAGGCATACGCAGATATGTTTAGTCTATCGTTTAGCTAAAATGATTGAAAATATGTCGAGTGTATATGTCAATATACTAGTATGTTTTTATAGCTTAAAATGTTTAAAAGTCACATAATCGTCTGGAGGATGGAAGGCACGGAGAACGGAAGGCTATAAAATGTTTTTTTTTGTAAAAGCAGTTATAGTTTAAGTCTCAATTTAGACTCGTTTCTCTATAACTATGGCTCGATACCAATGCATGACACCCCAATTTTGTGATACGCAATGAATTCAAACTGGGTGTTACTTCATGGCACAACAATCATAATAATAGAAAACGTACTCTAATGGAGTCGTTTTAAAAAGGATTTATCATTCGATTTATATAAATATCGAGTTTACAAAATGAGGTCCCGGATGGTTCCAAGTTTACAAAATACATTAAATTGGTTTCGAATGATAATAAAATTTATAGCCTTCTTCAAGATCCTTGCTCTTCCGTGCGACTTCCGACATTATGGACACGAAATACATGCTTAAAGCTGTCAACACAAAGGTTGAGTGAAATTCATAGAGTTTAGGAAATCGATTGAACACATAATGTTTGTAGTGTGAGTTATAAATTCACACCAATAGTTTGAAAACCAAAGAGATATTATTGCACTAAGCCATGATACCGAAACGTTAATGAGATGTCATATAATAGTAACTGATGCCCTAATAGGTAATTTGCCAATATACCTATAGATGTTCAAATAGAGTGCGTTTGTTTGCCTACCCGGTCAACACAAACGGGATTTGTCATTCCCGATAGATCTATCCACATTATTCGCGTCCCACTCATGAGTGATTAATGGTTCATGATAATAGGGACTTAAGATTGGCAATAGTGGTACTTAGTGCAACTAATATATTGAAGTATAATTTAAAAGCAATGTGTTCGATTTAAAATAAAGCATGTATCTCCCCCAAGGGTTTGTAAAACAATTTAAGTAATAGAAGTGGGGCTATGAACTCACCGTAGAGTAAATGATATCAAATGTAAAATGAGAATGATGGATATGCCGTGAGAACTTCTACGAGCAACCTAAAATAGAATGTTGCGACTTAGGTTTGGAATAATGTTTAGGAAAACATAAACCATCCTATATATATTCCTATGTTGATCATGATGTAGAACATGGTTTTTGTGTATGTCGTTTATAGAAATGGTCTAGTTGTGAAAACGTATTTAGTTTATAGATATCGTACTACCGTTCGGGCCATCATAACTCAGAGGTCATGCAGTAAACGTTCGAGGAGCTAGGACACTTTAAATCGTAAATCCGAAGAACTCGTCGATCGTTTTACTCAAATGAAACCCTCACATGAAGCTCCCTACTTTTGTAGCACTTAGTAGATACAACATATATTTTGAGTGAAGGTTGTTATAACATAAAGTTTATCATGTTTTAATAAGTATCTAGTTTTTACAAGTTCTCGTCGTTTCATAAGTATAATTACCATAGTTAACGGTCTTGGGCAAACAAGCCTTGAGGCTTTAGCCATGGCCTTGCCGTGACTTTGGTCTTGACTACCATGGTCTTGAGACTTAGCTTTGGCCTTAGCCTTAGCCGTGGTCTTGGCTTATGGCCATTAGGCCTCTTGGTTTGCTTTTAGTTGTGACAAAAGTATAGTTGTGAGACTATATTTACGGCAGTTTCTGTTATTGAAGGAAAACGTCGTTCCGGACAAATTTCGTGTTTTAACTTTTTGATGATTCGGATCAGAAGTACCACTTTTAAAAAGACAGAACTGAAAACAGCTTATACATGGTAGTTTTGGCGTTTATGTTTCGCTAACTTCTTTTGCCTATAACTTTTGACTCGTTTGTCCGTTTCGGGTGATTCAAATTGCTATGTTTTTGTTTTAATATTATCTAAAAGAATATGAAAAGTATCAGATCTATATGTGGTCGATTTTGTGGAAACTTTGTACAAAAGTTTATCATTTATACACTTACTAACCCAAGTTTAACATATAGGTTCTTATAACTTGTTTTAAAGATTTTTGTACATCATGATCCATCATAGTAACTATATATATAGTATGAAATAGTTAATATAATGAATAATAAAGATGAGATGATGGTGGTGATAAGTTGCTTACAACTTTTGGCTTTCAATAAGAAAGGAGTAACTAGTAAGGATCGGACTTTGATTGATCGCTTAAGACTTTGGATTGAGCTAGCTTTCCTCACCTTGGCACCCTTGAAAACTTGAAGAGTTGGTGATGAAGTACTAAGTGACTTGAGTGGATCTAAACTCAAGAAGATCACTTAAACTTGCTAGAGATTTGATGTAGTGGCTTGATCTTTGGAACTTCCTTGCATAAACTTGGAGTTTATAGATCAAATGATGGAAGATGTGAGTGTTTTAGGCTATGAACGACCCAAATAAGTATGTGAGGGACTTTATGATGTATTTCACTTACTATTTATAGGAGGGTAAGTTTGGTTAACCATATATTGGGTTAAATATTAACCATGGTTAAGTTAGGACACTTGTAATGATCAAAATGATGCATGCTTAGGATCAAGCCACCACCATGGTGATTCATACCCTAAGAGGCTGTAACATATGTATGACAAGGCCTAGATGATAAGTCTTGATAATATCAAGAGTTTAGAGTAAGTTTTGGTTCCGTCAAGTGCCAACCGTAAGTCGTTAGGCCATTAAACGTAAAACCGGGTATCGTAAAAATACAAAACTTGCAGGAATGATGAGACTCATCATTATACTCCATCTAAAAATTTAAAATGGGTGATAAGTCTCATTGGGTGCAAAACGCTTAAAGTCGGAAATACGGTAAAAACGCGTAATTCGATTTATCGAAAAGAACGAAATTTCGTGGAAACGACCGTGAATTTAGTTAGAGTAGACTAAAATTAGTCTAAAAGTGATATGAGATGTTAAAATGTTATTTTCGTCATACGCGGGATAACTTTACGATTATTCGTGAAGTTTAAAAGTTCGCGATTTAAAAAAAATATAGAGCGTACAAGGTTAATTCCTTTATGGTCAAAGGAGGAGGAAATATGTTTGACTTTTACAAAAATGTAAAATTTTCAAAACATATTAGAAACACAGTCAGAGAATCGTTAAGTGCGGATGTAAGTAGAATTGTTTAAAACGTAAGTTTAGTTTTGTTCTTATTGGGCTTATTTGGTAATATTAAAATAATAATTCTTAAAATTAAAATTAATCATGAATGATAAATTTATCGATGCGAGGAAAATTATCGGGTTGATTTTCGTTAGCGTGATGTTTAAGCGGTGGACCGTCCAAAACGAAACTTTAAAGCGATGTTTACTTAATAACTTTTACGAAAATGATCTAACGATGGTCGAACTCTCGTGTCATTACTAAAATAATTTATCTTACGAGAATATGAAATAAAAATTTTACGTGATGAATAGTGAAAATGACTAGTAAATGTGAATAGTAAAAGTGAATAGTAAATTCTCGAAAATGAAAAGTAACCTAAAAATGTGGGTGGTTACACACAAAACCACAACGCAAGTATCTATAGTGGTTCGCTACAAGGACACCTTCCTTGCTCTACTCCACTCCCGAGTCACCTACTCGAGAGTTTGTAATCACTACACCAATCTCCTTATGGCGGAGAAGCTTTCAAACGCGATAAGCTAACCTTTTTCGGTGACAAAGCTAAATACCGAGTTCTTTCACACCAAGGCGAACCACACCTAACACAACGTCGCCTACCCTTTATACGGTGCTAGGCTAACCACCGAGTTCTTTCACACCTTAGGTGAACTACACCTTCACAACGTCGCCTACCCTTTATACGGTGCTAGGCTAACCACCGAGTTCTTTCACACCTTAGGTGAACTACACCTTCACAACGTCGCCTACCCTTTATTAGGTACTAGGCTAAGCACCTAGTTCCATTGCAATGGAGGAACTACTACCACACTACACCAACAACTAATCCCAAAGGAGATCTACTCCTTTACAACATCATCAAGGACATCAATATCCTTGGATCTAATGCTAGTCTATCTAGTACATCGAAACACACCATATCGAATGTACATCTAAGGCACCTTTCACTAATCCCTTTGATTAGATCTATAAGAAACCTTTCACTAATGTCTTTGATTAGATCTACAAGACACCTTTCACTAATGTCTTGTGTCTTCACTTCTAAGCACCTTTCACTAATGCTTCTTGTCTTGACTTCTAAGCACCTACCACAAGTGCTTATCTTATAGACGATAGATACCCTTCACTAATATCTTCGCCTTGACACTCGAGACATCTTTCACTAATGTCTTTAACACTCACTTCTTTGAAGAAGGAAAGGGATCATCAACAAGAGGACTTCAATAGCCTTGATGATGAGGAAGCTTGGCAACTCATGTACTTGAGCTTGCTCGACTTCAAAGGTGGTGATCTTCCTTTAAGAGGAACCTACAAGATCACACAAAACAAAACTACAAACATAGATCTCTTGGATCTATGGTTGGTAGATTTAACTCGGGGAGAAAGTATGTTGGGAAGGGGTGAGATCTAAAGAAGAAATGGCTCACTATTTATAGAGGAAAAGACCTATTGTTTCCCCGGATCCCACGGATCCCTTCCACTTGGGATCCGGCTAGCACAAAGCCAGGGATCCGTGGTCCGCTCCTCTTTGCCCATGGGTATTTTGGGTTATGGGTCATGGGTTATGGGTTGATCCATGGTTTTCAATCTAGATACAATGTACCTTAAGGATACATTGAACTTGTGTAAGTGGTATATATAAAACCATGGGTTATGGGTCAAAACCATTTGCTAGTTTTTATCTTTTTAGTATATACTTACTTTTACCCATTTTAGTATATACTTGTTTTTACCCATTTTAGTGTACTTAATATAAGTATGTATTAACCCAATATGTAAACACTAGTTGTTGTACATATGTATCTAACTCATAGAGTTACTTAAACTTGTTAAGCCAATATGTAAACACTAGTTGTTGTACATGTGTATCTAAAATATAAAATCACTTAATCTTGTTATAGTGTTTTATGTGAAAATGTAAGTGTGTTATAAAACTATTAGTTCAAACCATTTACGTATTTGTTTCGTTAATATGATTTTACTTTTGTTATCGACAAAACAATAGAAGATCGTTGTAACACCCTATAATCTGAAACATGCAAAATGACCAAAATGCCCTTGCAATTTTAAAATTTGATTGAAAAGCTTATAAAGTGCCAAAATAAATCCCAAACTTCTGGAGACGAACAAGATATGAAGTAAATTAATTTTTACTATTACATATTAATATTTTGTAAAGTACTAGAATTATGAAACACTCAAAAATATGTCATGTGGGCCGACTAATTCATTTAAATTACTTATGTTATAATTATTATTAATTAAAAGCAAAATAACTATAAGTAACTTAAGAAATAAATTTCAAAATTGGAAACCATGATTTGTTCTCACCTTGGACCAAGTATAAAGCCCACCCCCCCCCCCCAAAAAATCCGGCCATCACTCCCCTAATTAGCTAACTTACCATTTTTCTATTTTAAAACCCTAATATCACTTTTCTCTCCCAAAATCATACAAGCCACCATAAATTCTAAGAGTATTTTTCCTGTGATCTATACACTGCTAGGAAGCCAAGAAAATTGACAATTTGAATTTTGAAGGCCTGATCTATTTGTTGTCGAATTTTGTTCATATGCAAGGTAAAATTCATAATAATTCATACGACCCTCCATAAATTCATTTTCCATTTTTCCTGAGTTCCTTACATCATGTGTGATCTGTGAAAATTGATTACAAGGTTTATGGAGTCGCTTTTCTATTCTTTGGAATTCTGGAGTCGTTTTTATCCTAACCGAGAGGAATAATATCATCCAACGTGTTCTAAACGTTATAAAATTTATATGGTATTTTTCTCATGTTATATTCATCCTATAGGTTCCAAATAAAATAATAAAAACGAACCATTCATGGTATACGAATTATTTGAGAATTAAACCCTAAAAACGTGTTAAAACCCTAAATAATTAGAAACGAATTTTATGGGTGTCAAACCCATTTTATTTAAGACCTATACGACCCATATGATACTGGAAAAATGTTCATTCGAATTGTTATTGTCTAAAATGGCCTTGTCGAATTATTATTTATAATCGGGTTTTATTTAAAAAATCGTATAAATGGATAAACAAAATTGGAACGATTGACCTAGGGTTTATGTTATGGTCTAGATCTGACCTTAAAGATGAAATAATGATGTAATAATGATTGGTGTTTGATTTGGGGAATTAGGGTTGGGTTTGATGATTTTATCAGTATTAGATTGAGTTTTCAAAATAAAAAGGGTTGTTTCAGTAAATTATAAAACTTGTGGACTATTTTGTAATATACTTTGGACCAGGTGGTGTTAGTATAAAATGTAACATGAGGACCTTTTTCATAAAATATGTGACTTAGGGTTTATTTTGTAAATCGGTAAATTTGTAACCGAAATGTAATTATTAAAATAGAGGCTTGTTTGTAAATTCGGAAACTTGGGGTATTTCAGATTAATAAGGATAATGAGGGTGTAATATGTAAACTGGACACTTAAGGGCTTGTTGTGTAAATATGCTAAATAAGGAAACTTTCTAAAAATGGAAACCTTCTATTTTGGAAACACACTAAATATGGAAAGTTACTAAACCGAAAAGCCGACTAAAATAAGTAATCAATTAAATAAGTTTTAATAAAACCAGTCATGAATTCGTGTAGATTCGCCGGAGATGGAGTTTGCTTCCGACCTTGGTATTTCTGTTGTGTTTCGTTTGCGGTATAAGGTACAGATATTCTATCCCTTTTCAGTAGGGATTTCTCCTGACTTTTCAATCTTCGACTTTACTTTACTTATGATATTCCTTTGCTATGATTTCCTTATGCTATGATCCTTCTGATATGATTCCGACATAATCCTTTGATATGATTCCGTTCGCTATGATATTCGTTTGTTATGACTATGAACTTCTGATTATGAACCTTATGATATGAACTTTGATATGACCTTTGATATGAAACTTTGATATGAACTTTGATATGAAATATGATATGAACCCTTATGTTGTGATATGATATGCTTTGACCCTTGATCGATGCCCGAGCCAAAATTTGTTTCTAGTCGGAAGGTAACTCGACCGTGTCATTGATGCACCAATGGCATGACTCCAAAGGTGCACGAGTGATGTTGCACACCATCCCCATTTTGATATGATTATGAGCTCACTATATGTATATGATTTGGCCATTATATGTTTTGGGGGCGATGGATGCATCCTAGATTTGATTTGTTTCGAGGGATTTGATCGATTGGAGCTTTGTTTGGTGAATGATGTCGGGTGCAATCCGCGTCTTCACATTCGGAGCTAGCTACTCCATTTATTCTTGAGGTCTCCTCCTATTATGTATGGTATTCGAGGTCACCCTCCGAATACAATGGCTACTATGATATGATATGATATGATATGTTTACGGGCTGGGTAGATTTACGATAACCACACACTTTTGATAACCTATATTGTACCTTCATGTTCCCCAACGCACCATAATCAGTATTACTTGTTTATTACTCAAGACCCTTATATGACTCACTCTACTACCAAGATATATATTACATTGCTTTGATCATCGTTACACTCTCATTCCGTTACTTGGACTATGGTTCCATTCACGTCAGGGTTATTATATGTTTATTGGATTTGGTTATGCTATTCATGTGTTATGTGACTACTGATTACCCTGTTATGATATGATTAACATGCGATTATAAGATTTACCTGTGGTCATCTGATGATATGCTATCTTACTGTTCCGTGGTCCTTTTGATTTGTCTGGCAACCATGCTTGTGTGCAATCGATTTTTGATCTGTTTATCTTTTGTACCTCGTTCGATTAAATCTTGTGGACTATGACTATTCGTGGTGTCCTTATCTGCTTGTTGTTGACCTGCCATGTTTGCATTTCTGTTTATGCTACTGTTTGATTTGGTGGATGGTTCAACTTATGACGTCTAGCTTGTTAACTTGTTTAATTGCCCTGCTATGTATTTAATTCTTTTAAATATAGTGTTCATACTGTATTCCTACTTGTTACGTGTGATGCTATGTATTATTCTTTATTAGCACTTCATTGTTATAATCTTGATCATGTCTTCTATTAAGAGTTTTGACACATGTGAATTGCCATGCTCATCGATTAATTAATTGCTTCCGCTTTCCTGTAGATATCTGTTTGGGTGGTATGTATTTTGATTTCTGAATTGATTGTATGACATATCGTTGTGTGGGTGCTATACTGCTATGTTTACTTATGTTTCAGTTCTTGTATATCCGGTTTGTATGTCTTGGTTTATATGTCATCGATGCTTTGCTTTCGCCGCTCTCCTTGTTATCTGCTCGTTTTGGATATCTGTATAATTGTGTTCTGCAGGATCCTCTTTGACTCATTACTCTCGTTTCGCTCACAATTTTTATCCGTTACTTTGTTTCATTTGCATTTGATTTTTATTTAGCTTTCGTTTTGTTATATCATTCACCTGGCTTTTTAAGCTCACCGCATTTCTTTTCTGCGGCGGTATTAGGTTTGAAGATGGGCTTTGATGGGCTGAGAGTTGGATTATTTGAGTGGACCGACCCTAGATACCTTGTTATTGGATTTATTTTGTTGGGCTATGGTTGGAGATTTCATTTTATTTTAGACATATTGGATTTTTGTATTTTCCTTGTAAGCCATTCGTCTATATGACTTGGTACTTTATTCTTTAAGGCTTTCGCTTGTAAAATTTTATTTGTATGTTCTGATATGACACCAGAATGTGGCACTTTTACCCTTGTCGTGTTACAATTATGGTATCAGAGCTAAGGTTTCGTCTTGTTGACCTTAGGATTGACCTGTGAGGACTGGGTAGACATTAGGCTTCCGTCATTCGATATATTCGATTCCTTTTGATTGTCGTCGATTTGACTCGATAATCTTTTATACGCCTTTGCTTTGGTCTTCTTCTCTTCACATTCGATTTTACTATTTTGTCTTCGCACATCCGTTTGTCGATCGTTGGATGGAGAATACCCGTGGAGCCAAGACGATGGTGCGAACTGCGTTCTTGCAATGATTCTGTCTTTGAGAGGTTTGTGAAGCGAAGCCACACCGTCTCGCCGTCTTGTTGGAAACATCGGGATCTTTCTTGGAGGAAGTCGGAAGAATCAACCAAAGACGCAAAAGACGGAGACAAGGTTCAACAGTGGTCAAGGTTCATCTACTTCATATGACTTGGGCGCGACTTGTGTTACTCCGATTTGTTTGTCATACGTTTGTGGCGGTTTGATATTTTGTTATGTGATTTTGATCGGCATTACTTTTCTTTGATTCGTTCGGAAATCGGTTTGAATCGTGAAGTTTTATCGTTTAGCATTATGGTATATCTCAGTTTTCTGTTGGACCGACAGTAATGAGTCATGAGGAACCGTTTCATGCAAGTTGGTGGTTTTCTCTCCTTTGTGGTATGGTAAGTTGTTTGATGTGTTATATCTTTGTATGTCGATTACAGTCCGCTCGGTATGTTACTTGATATCTCGTATGTGATATGTTTGGTGTGATATTGGTTATTGGTTGTCATGACCGGGACGAGAATATGATGATAATAAGAACTTGTTATGTGATGCAAGTATTATGACCTTTGATCAACGTGATAATACCGAGATCATATGATTTGAACTTATTGGAATCATACGACGTCTTGGGAAATGCTTAGGGGTTGGTACGTGAATGGAATATGACCTATATCCGTTAATTGGCACTCCTTATGATCGTTTGGAATTTGTACCTCCTTGCGAGATTCTCATCGACATCATTGCATATAAGTTTTGTGCGTTTTGGAACCGAAATCGTTATGATCCGGGTGAAACTATGGATTGCTACGTCTGCCTTTAAATTTGTGCGTCTCAGTGTATCATGCGACATCAATTTTCGAGGGCGAAAATTTTCTTTTAGAGGAAGAGTTGTAACACCTAAAATCAAACATGCAAAATGACCAAAATGCCCTTGCAATTTTAAAATTTGATTGAAAAGCTTATAAAGTGCCAAAATAAATCCCAAACTTCGAGACGAACAAGATATGAAGTAAATTAATTTTACTATTACATATTAATATTTTGTAAAGTACTAGAATTATGAAACACTCAAAATATGTCATGTGGGCGAATAATTCATTTAAATTACTTATGTTATAATTATTATTAATTAAAAGCAAAATAACTATAAGTAACTTAAGAAATAAATTTCAAAATTGAAACCATGATTTGGTCTCACCTTGGACCGAGTATACAGCCCATCCCCCAAAATCCGGCCATCACTCCCCTAATTAGCTAACTTACCATTTTCTATTTTAAAACCCTAATATCACTTTTCTCTCCCAAAATCATACAAGCCACCATAAATTCTAAGAGTATTTTTCCTGTGATCTATACACTGCTAGGAAGACAAGAAAATTGACAATTTGAATTTTGAAGGCCTGATCTATTTGTTGTCGAATTTTGTTCATATGCAAGGTAAAATTCATAATAATTCATACGACCCTCCATAAATTCATTTTCCATTTTCCTGAGTTCCTTACATCATGTGTGATCTGTGAAAATTGATTACAAGGTTTATGGAGTCGCTTTTCTATTCTTTGGAATTCAGGTCGTTTTATCCTAACCGAGAGGAATAATATCATCCAACGTGTTCTAAACGTTCTAAAATTTATATGGTATTTTTCTCATGTTATATTCATCCTATAGGTTCCAAATAAAATAATAAAAACGAACCATTCATGGTATACGAATTATTTGAGAATTAAACCCTAAAAACATGTTTAAACCCTAAATAATTAGAAACGAATTTTATGGGTGTCAAACCCATTTTATTTAAGACTTATACGACCCATATGATACTGTAAAAATGTTCATTCGAATTGTTATTGTCTAAAATGGCCTTGTTGAATTATTATTTATAATCGGGTTTTATTTAAAAAATCATATAAATGGATAAACAAATTTGGAACGATTGACCTAGGGTTTATGTTATGGTCTAGATCTGACCTTAAAGATGAAATAATGATGGAATAATGATTGGTGTTTGATTTGGGGAATTAGGGTTAGGGTTTGATGATTTTATTGTATTCTGATTGAGTTTTCAAAATAAAAGGGGTTGTTTCAGAAATTATAAAACTTGTGGACTATTTTGTAATATACTTTGGACCAGGGGTGTTAGTATAAAATGTAACATGAGGACCTTTTTCATAAAATATGTGACTTAGGGGTTTATTTTGTAAATCGGGTAAATTTATAAACCAAATGTAATTATTAAAAATAGAGGCTTGTTTGTAAATTCTGAAACTTGGGGTATTTCAGATTAATAAGGATAATGAGGGTGTAATATGTAAAATTGGACACTTAAGGGCTTGTTGTTTAAATATGGTCGAGGTTTGCATATCATGCATGTTAATTCTTCCGGAGAGGGTATGTGTGAAAAATATGGGCTATTTTCTTCACGAAAATTGAAGAGAGAGTCAAGAGACCAATCTTCGGTGAAGGCACATTGTCCATGGTTTGGAATTCGGAGGATGTGAGCAAAATGCCCAAGGCTTAAAGTGAATTTTTAGTTTTGATATAAAACCAAAGAGATAAAGAGTGATCCTCGTTACGAGCGAGTTCCACTTGACGGAAGAATTCCATTATGAACCTTGGACATATCTTCTCGTTAATTTCAAGAAGACATTCTAGTCCTATGGCTCGGAAGGAGGTATTGATACCTTCTTGGTTGTAGAAGGTGTCTACAATCGTCCTTCATGGAAGTGACGGTTTTGAGATTATTGAACCCACGGACATGATTGCGGTGTGTTGGGCTCAAGGAAATGTTCGGGGTCTAGACGCTAGTGAGTGAAAAATCAAACTCGTATTCATGCGTCATAGTTGAACCTATAGAAGTGATGGGTTAATAAGGAAGACGTTTATGGTCAACCTATAATAATCTAACGTTTTTACTAGATATTTTATTAACAATTAGTATTTAGCTAACTCATGGTTTTGAAGCTCTAGTGGATTATTACTTTAAAGATAGTGGTTTTAATCTTGCATGAAAACTGCTTTTCAATGAGGACGGATCCCACTTCCTTTTCAAAGGGATCCGCTAGTGTAACTTCCGGATCCGGTCTGCGTAATGTGAACCGCTTTTAATAAAACATAGGTTTTACTGGTTATTGTACCAAGAAGTATGTTTTATCCTACATTTTCTTTTAGCATGCATACATGACATCTAATGTATCACAAAAGAATATAACACATATAGATCAAAAGAAATAAAACACACATAATAACACAAACATCCTAGATAAAATAGATACTCCCTCCGTCCCAAAATTATAGTCCCCGTTTGACTTTTTCGGTCTTTCTTTCACAACTTTGACCTTAAAAATTTTTGTTTATGTTATATAATACTTTATGCAAATTATATGAATGGATTGTGTTTTAAATGTATTTTCATTTGGTATAATTTTTGTCAACTATTTAACACAAACAAAAATATTCAAGGTCAAAGTTGAAAAGAAAAGACCGAAAAAGTCAAACGGGGACTATAATTTTGGGACGGAGGTAGTAATTAATAATATAGCATTTCAATGCTAAGGATGATACAAAGGATTGGGTAAATGACCCCAATATAGATTAACATTACAAAGTAAATGTCTCCGTATGTGAACTTCATCATAGGGAACACAAGTGCGATGAGTGTTAGGGCGATGAGCACGAGTGCGATGTAAACCATGTTGATGACGGATCTTCTTGGTTTAGGAAGAGATGGAATGAAGAAGAAGATGAAGTTTTTGAATGAGAGGAAATTATTTGAAATTGGAAAATTTGAAAAGTTGAAGATTGAAAAAGTGTGCGTCGAGTGGTTTATTAATAGGGAAGGAGGAATTTTTGAAATTCGTGTTTTTTGTTTTATTAGAAGAAATAAAGCATAAGCTCTACATACTATGACTATAGACGAGAAAAATAACACGTATGTGAAAAACAAGCTTCCTAACGACGCTACATGTAAAACATGTGTAAACACAAAAATCTACTCAAATAAAAGCCTAGCAAATAACACTTATATACTAAACAAGTATCATTTAGATATAAGTAGAAAGTCATACCTCGAATGCACTTAGGAATGTCTTTTACAAATGACAAAAGTCACTTAGACGATTCCTGCTCCTTTGCGTCTAAGATACCTTCTTAAGGAAGGTATTCTTGTTACCAAGCAACTCCTAAAGCTTGGTGAGTATGAGCTTTGACTAATCAATATCACAAGGAAGATTAGTGAAAGAAAAATATATATATAAAAAAAAATGTTGTTATCAATTCAACATCCAAGCATATAGTTTTTGAAAAACATGGTGTTTGTTTTTATGAAAAACCTTCTTTGTAGTTTTCAATTAACTATGGATCGTATCAAGTTTTTAAAGTACAATATACTTCAAGAAACTTGGTAACGAAGCTCGATGCCAATTGTGGAAAACTAGAAGGGGGTTGAATAGTTTTACCAATTAAAACTCCCTTTTAAACTATTTAGATCGACTTATGTCAATCTATTTGGTCGTGTGTGTTGGATGTTGATAAACAAGCATATAAAGATATGTAATGAAAAGATAAGAGTAAAGCACAAAACCACAACGCAGTATTTATAGTGGTTCGGCTACAAGGACACCTTCCTTGCCCTACTCCACTCCCCGAGTCACCTACTCGAGAGTTTGTAATCACTACACCAATCTCCTTATGGCGGAGAAGCCTTCACAACGTCCGCAACCTTTTTCCCAGACAAAGCTAAATACCGAGTTCTTTCACACCAAGGCGAACCACACCTAACACAACGTCGCCTACCCTTTATACGGTGCTAGGCTAACCACCGAGTTCTTTCACACCTTAGGTGAACTACACCTTCACAACGTCGCCTACCCTTTATACGGTGCTAGGCTAACCACCGAGTTCTTTCACACCTTAGGTGAACTACACCTTCACAACGTCGCCTACCCTTTATTAGGTACTAGGCTAAGCACCTAGTTCCATTGCAATGGAGGAACTACTACCACACTACACCAACAACTAATCCCAAAGGAGATCTACTCCTTTACAACATCATCAAGGACATCAATATCCTTGGATCTAATGCTAGTCTATCTAGTCATCGAAACACACCATATCGAATGTACATCTAAGGAACCTTTCACTAATGCCTTTGATTAGATCTATAAGACACCTTTCACTAATGTCTTTGATTAGATCTACAAGACACCTTTCACTAATGTCTTATGTCTTCACTTCTAAGCACCTTTCACTAATGCTTCTTGTCTTGCCTTCTAAGCACCTACCACAGTGCTTATCTTATGACGATAGATACCCTTCACTAATATCTTCGTCTTGACACTGAGACATCTTTCACTAATGTCTTTAACACTACGCTTCTTTAAAGAAGGAAAGGGATCATCAACAAGAGGACTTCAATAGCCTTGATGATGAGGAAGCTTGGCAACTCATGTACTTGAGCTTGCTCGACTTCAAAGGTGGTGATCTTCCTTTAAGAGGAACCTACAAGATCACACAAAAACAAAACTACAAACATAGATCTCTTGGATCTATGGTTAGTGAGATTTAACTCAAGGGAGAAAGTATGTTGGGGAGGGGTGAGATCTAAAGAAGAAATGGCTCACTATTTATAGAGGAAAAGACCTATTGTTTCCCCGGATCCCACGGATCCCTTCCACTTGGGATCCGGCTAGCACAAAGCCGAGGATCCGTGGTCCGCTCTCTTTGCCCATGGGTATTTTGGGTTATGGGTCATGGGTTATGGGTTGGTCCATGGTTTTCAATCTAGATACAATGTACCTTAAGGATACATTGAACTTGTAAAGTGGTATATATAAAACCATGGGTTATGGGTCAAAACCATTTGCTAGTTTTTATCTTTTAGTATATACTTACTTTTACCCATTTTAGTATATACTTGTTTTACCCATTTTAGTGTACTTAATATAAGTATGTATTAACCCAATATGTAAACACTAGTTGTTGTACATATGTATCTAACTCATAGAGTTACTTAAACTTGTTAAGCCAATATGTAAACACTAGTTGTTGTACATGTGTATCTAAAATATAAAATCACTTAATCTTGTTATAGTGTTTTATGTGAAAATGTAAGTGTGTTATAAAACTATTAGTTCAAACCATTTACGTATTTGTTTCGTTAATATGATTTTACTTTTGTTATCGACAAAACAATAGAAGATCGTAAAATATAAATAAACGCTTTTACGGCTTATTTGTATTAACAATCTCCCCTTTTGTTGATGACAAAACATAAAATTATTTTAAGGAAAAGCTAAAATTAAATAGCGTTTGAATTTTAGTTTTACTTTCTTCTCCCTTTTGTAGAAACAAAAGTGTTTGAAGAAAAGCAACACATTGTTTTTAAAGAAAACATGTGAAAGAGAAAAATAAAGAGTAAGTAACGGAATAGATCTCGTCATACTCCCCTTGACGAGTCCATCCCTAAGTAAGGCGTCAAGACGTAGTTCTAATCTAGATCATTTGCAACTAGGTTTGCTCCCCTAGATGATTGCAACTTTGCAATGGGAAGTTATGAAAAGTAAATCTAGTATTGCAAGTAATTTGCAAAGTATTGCTTTGACATAAAGCTCCCCAGCTTTAGGATGTCAAGGTCTTCATGAGTGAATTGAAATACTACAAAACAAAGGTTAGAAAGCAAGTATAATTCACAATTCACGCAAATGTGATAAAGAAAAACATTCGACTTCACGGATCCCACGGTTCCCTTCTAGTAGGGATCCGTCTAGGCAATACTGAGGGATCCGTCTGGCTGATGACTAAAATCAGCAAGGGTGATATAACAAGTAATGTTATCACACAAATGACATATGAATACAAAGTAATCATATGCTCAACGAAATAACAAGTAGCATGTAATTCCATTTAATAAAACAAGAGTTATGATATACATGACTCAAAAATAAGAAAATAGTCAATACATAACTAGGAATTTCTTAGACCAACTAACGCTTGAAGCTTAGACACCACTATAATCCTCTAGCTCAAGTTATGTTTAGGTTTAATCTCGTAAAGCGTTCGAGGAGATGATAGAACATGAAACGTTGGTCTTCTCGTACTTCATGTATCAAACTTTCAACATGTTGACAATGATAGCAATCTTTGTCATGGCTAGGTAGTGGTGGTGGATGAAATGAAGTGGCTATATTCAAAGGATCAATTGAAGTGGGTTGAGGGCCTCGAAAGATGGAGGGATTGGTGGAGGTCCATTTAGGAATGGTTCGATCAAGAATGATGATGGTGGTAAAGATGTGTCAACTTCCATAAGGTCGGTGGTTGACTTTGGTGATTTCTTATAATCCACATAGGATTATATGATGGAAACGGCGAAAAGGAAGCGGAGCAAGTGTTGACTCAACACCTTGATTTTGAATCATTGTTCCTCTAATGAGGAGAATGTTGTCGTGGAAGGATGAGACGACCTAGGTGGTAAGTCCTCTAAATTGTAGAGGTGAGGTGATGTTTGTGGGGATGTGAAAGAGATAGCTCTAGGAACCAATGGAGATGGTTTAGTGGAGATGATATTGTTTGGCCTAGGAGGTATGGTGGTGTTTGGCATAGGTAATTTTGTGGGTACTAACCTTCTAGGAATTGGTTTGATTGGTTTGACCGAGATGATTCGGTTGAAGAGATTTCGTACAACACGAGCCCTTTTGATGGGTGGTTCTTTGGTGGATAGGTTGTTACTTGGGGTTTTCTCATGATGAGATGATTTGAAGAGATTGCAAAGGCTGAAAGTTAGGATGTGAGTGATGACAATGGAGATCCTAACAAGGTGGTTTATAAACCAAGAGATTTGGAAAGTGCATTTAAGCCTTAAGCCACTAAGGTTCATTGGAATGTGATGATTAGCATGCACAAGAGTCAACTACAGAGGTTGTCTTTGTTCTAGGAACTCATTTAAGATGAGATGGAGTGTTTGAGTTAGGAAGATGAGTTGAAATGATTGTTTTACCAAGATTTGTCATAGGCGTCATCCGGATCCCACGGTTCCCTTCTCGGAGGGATCCGTCTAGGCTAGTTCTAGGGATCCTGCGTTCGCAGCTTTATGAAAGAGTGGAAATGATGTTTCTAAGATCCTAGACCTACATCACCTTGAGTGTTTCGGTTCTCCCAGTGTTTTAAATGAAGGGGTGCTTAAGTGTTTGAAGGCAATGAGTGGTGTAGCTAATGATTGTTATTTATGGAAGGATTTGGAACTAAAAAAAATACCAATGGATGGCCAAGGATGACATTAAAGATGTCAATTGAAGTTGAATAAAACTAAATGATCCTAGAGATCAGGTTATGTCTTAGGATTGTGTTTTGGAAAATATCCTAATGGATTTGAGATGGGAAAAGCTAGGATTTGATCAACTTTGATCAATTTTGAGGTGAGGTTGATTAATAAGTCATAATCGAAGGATTTCTAACCTAGTTGTGAGGAATCAAGTAAAAAAAATGAAGTGTGAGTTTTGAAAGCGGAAGAGTGATGGATTTGAAATGATAGATCTAACAAAGCCTTATAATGTGATCTATGTGAGTTGGAAAGAGTAGGAAAGGTCAACCTATCTTGATAAAGTCTTGATCAATCTTAAGACACTATGTTTAGCTTAGTGTGAGGTGTTCTAAGTGATGTGTTTGACATATAATGCTTGCAATTGCATTTTCTGCTTTGCGGATCCCACGGTTCCCTAGATGTAGGGATCCGTTTAGTACAACATTTGGGATCCGTCTATCTCGCTAGATGTAACCTTTACTAAAGGTATGCAATGATCATGACAATGCATTATATTCCAAGTTTTGTTTAAAGGAGTTCTAAAACTAGGATATCAAATGTAAGATGTTTTATTTCATGAAAGGGATAGGATTACATTGATAACAAAGGAGTAGAGTAGAATAGATCCTATTTGACTATTCTAGGTTCCTTGAGTATCTTCACTAGGAGGATCATTATGTGATTGATTAGTATTGGTGGAATCATGAATGAAGAACGTCTTCATGAGAGATATGTTTAGCGGTTCCATCATCTTGTTCACAAGTACGTACAACGGACTTTGAAATTGAGGATGGAAGTGCATAACATTGTGATAGGCGTGTCAAGAACATTCCATAAGGAATGAGTTTATTCTTGAGCCTTGAAGATTTGCAATTCGCCTTGCAAAGAAGTAGGCGAGATTGTATGGTTGTTGTGTTAGCAAACAAGACAACATGTGAGCACAACAAGGTGAAGAATATCTCGATTTCCCTAAGACTCCAAACATTTTCACGTAGAATAAGAGCAGCGAGCTTATACTCTTCTGGATATCCCGTGTATGGATAATTTTGGATTGGAGTAATATGGTCGAGGTTTGCATATCATGCATGTTAATTCTTCCGGAGAGGTATGTGTGAAAAATATGGGCTATTTTCTTCACGAAAATTGAAGAGAGTCAAGAGACCAATCTTGGTGAAGGCACATTGTCCATGGTTTGGAATTCGGAGGATGTGAGCAAAATGCCCAAGGCTTAAAGTGAATTTTTGGTTTTGATATAAAACCAAAGAGATAAAGAGTGATCCTCGTTACGAGCGAGTTCCACTTGACGGAAGAATTCCATTATGAACCTTGGACATATCTTCTCGTTAATTTCAAGAAGACATTCTAGTCCTATGGCTCGGAAGGAGGTATTGATACCTTCTTCGAATTGTAGAGAGGTGTCTAACACGTCCTTCATGGAAGTGACGGTTTTCGATTATTGAACCCACGGACATGATTGCCGGTGTGTTGGGCTCAAGGGAAATGTTCGGGGTCTAGACGCTAGTGAGTGAAAATCAAACTCGTATTCATGCATCATAGTTGAACCTATAGAAGTGATGGGTTAATAAGGAAGACGTTTATGGTCAACCTATAATAATCTAACGTTTTACTAGATATTTTATTAACAATTAGTATTTAGCTAACTCATGGTTTTGAAGCTCTAGTGGATTATTACTTTCGGAAAGATAGTGGTTTTAATCTTGCATGAAAACTGTTTTCCATGAGACGGATCCCACGGTTCCTTTTCAAAAGGGATCCGCTAGTGTAACTTCCGGATCCGTGGATCTGTAATATGAAACCGGTTTAATAAAAACATAGGTTTTACGGTTATTGTACCAAGAAGTATGTTTTATCCTACATTTTCTTTTAGCATGCATACATGACATCTAATGTATCACAAAAGAATATAACATATAGATCAAAAGAAATAAACACACATAATAACACAAACATCCTAGATAAAATAGATATTTCTCAGTCCCAAAATTATAGTCTGTTTGACTTTTTTGTCTTTCTTTCACAACTTTGACCTTAAAAATTTTTGTTTATGTTATATAATACTTTATGCAAATTATATGAATGGATTGTGTTTAAATGTATTTTCATTTGGTATAATTTTTGTCAACTATTTAACACAAACAAAAATATTCAAGGTCAAAGTTGAAAAGAAAAGACCGAAAAGTCAAACGGGACTATAATTTTGGGACTGAGGTAGTAATAATAATATAGCATTTCAATGCTAAGGATGATACAAAGGATTGGGTAAATGACCCCAATATAGATTAACATTACAAAGTAAATGTCTCCGTATGTGAACTTCATCATAGGAACACAAGTGCGATGAGTGTTAGGGCGATGAGCACGAGTGCGATGTAAACCATGTTGATGACGGATCTTCTTGGTTTAGGAAGAGATGGAATGAAGAAGAAGATGAAGTTTTTGAATGAGAGGAAATTATTTGAAATTGGAAAATTTGAAAAGTTGAAGATTGAAAAAGTAAAGCGTCGGTGGTTTATTAATAGGAAGGAGGAATTTTGAAATTCGTGTTTTTGTTTTATTAGAAGAAATAAAGCATAAGCTCTACATACTATGACTATAGACGAGAAAAATAACACGTATGTGAAAAACAAGCTTCCTAACGACGCTACATGTAAAACATGTGTAAACACAAAATCTACTCAAATAAAAGCCTAGCAAATAACACTTATATACTAAACAAGTATCATTTAGATATAAGTAGAAAGTCATACCGAATGCACTTAGGAATGTCTTTACAAATGACAAAAGTCACTTAGACGATTCATGCTCGCTGCGTCTAAGATACCTTCTTAAGGAAGGTATTCTTGTTACCAAGCAACTCCTAAAGCTTGGTGAGTATGAGCTTTGACTAATCAATATCACAAGGAAGATTAGTGAAAGAAAATATATATATAAAAAAATGTTGTTATCAATTCAACATCCAAGCATATAGTTTTGAAAAACATGGTGTTTGTTTTATGAAAACCTTCTTTGTAGTTTTCAATTAACTATGGATCGTATCAAGTTTTTAAAGTACAATATACTTCAAGAAACTTGGTAACGAAGCTCGATGCCAATTGTGGAAAACTAGAAGGGGGTTGAATAGTTTTACCAATTAAAACTCCTTTTAAACTATTTAGATCGACTTATGTCAATCTATTTGGTCGTGTGTGTGGATGTTGATAAACAAGCATATAAAGATATGTAATGAAAAGATAAGAGTAAGAAGCACAAAACCACAACGCGAGTATTTATAGTGGTTCTGCTACAAGGACACCTTCCTTGCCTACTCCACTCCCGAGTCACCTACTCGAGTTTGTAATCACTACACCAATCTCCTTGTGGCGAGAAGCCTTCACAACGCCGCTAACCTTTTCCGGTACAAAGCTAAATACCGAGTTCTTTCACACCAAGGCAACCACACCTAACACAACGTCGCCTACCCTTTATACGGTGCTAGGCTAACCAACGAGTTCTTTCACACCTTAGGTGAACTACACCTTCACAACGTCGCCTACCCTTTATACGGTGCTAGGCTAACCACCAAGTTCTTTCACACCTTGGGTGAACTACACCTTCACAACGTCGCCTACCCTTTATTAGGTACTAGGCTAAGCACCTAGTTCCATTGCAATGGAGGAACTACTACCACACTACACCAACAACTAATCCCAAAGGAGATCTACTCCTTTACAACATCATCAAGGACATCAATATCCTTGGATCTAATGCTAGTCTATCTAGTACATCGAAACACACCATATCGAATGTACATCTAAGGCACCTTTCACTAATGCCTTTGATTAGATCTATAAGACACCTTTCACTAATGTCTTTGATTAGATCTACAAGACACCTTTCACTAATGTCTTATGTCTTCACTTCTAAGCACCTTTCACTAATGCTTCTTGTCTTGACTTCTAAGCACCTACCACAAGTGCTTATCTTATAGACGATAGATACCCTTCACTAATATCTTCGTCTTGACACTTGAGACATCTTTCACTAATGTCTTTAACACTACGCTTCTTTAAAGAAGGAAAGGGATCATCAACAAGAGGACTTCAATAGCCTTGATGATGAGGAAGCTTGGCAACTCATGTACTTGAGCTTGCTCGACTTCAAAGGTGGTGATCTTCCTTTAAGAGGAACCTACAAGATCACACAAAACAAAACTACAAACATAGATCTCTTGGATCTATGGTTAGTGAGATTTAACTCAAGGAGAAAGTATGTTGGGAGGGTGAGATCTAAAGAAGAAATGGCTCACTATTTATAGAGGAAAAGACCTATTGTTTCCGGATCCCACGGATCCCTTCCACTGGGATCCGCTAGCACAAAGCCGGGGATCCGTGGTCCGCCTCCTCTGCCCATGGGTATTTTGGGTTATGGGTCATGGGTTATGGGTTGGTCCATGGTTTTCAATCTAGATACAATGTACCTTAAGGATACATTGAACTTGTGTAAGTATTATATATAAAACCATGGGTTATGGGTCAAAACCATTTGCTAGTTTTATCTTTTAGTATATACTTACTTTTACCCATTTTAGTATATACTTGTTTTACCCATTTTAGTGTACTTAATATAAGTATGTATTAACCCAATATGTAAACACTAGTTGTTGTACATATGTATCTAACTCATAGAGTTACTTAAACTTGTTAAGCCAATATGTAAACACTAGTTGTTGTACATGTGTATCTAAAATATAAAATCACTTAATCTTGTTATAGTGTTTTATGTGAAAATGTAAGTGTGTTATAAAACTATTAGTTCAAACCATTTACGTATTTGTTTCGTTAATATGATTTTACTTTTGTTATCGACAAAACAATAGAAGATCGTAAAATATAAATAAACGTTTTTACGGCTTATTTGTATTAACAATCTCCCCCTTTTTGTTGATGACAAAACATAAAATTATTTTAAGGAAAAGCTAAAATTAAATAAGCGTTTGAATTTTAGTTTTACTTTCTTCTCCCTTTTGTAGAAACAAAAGTGTTTGAAGAAAAGCAACACATTGTTTTTAAAGAAAAACATGTGAAAGAAAAATAAAGAGTAAGTAGCGGAATAGATCTCGTCTTACTCCCCTTGACGAGTCCATCCCTAAGTAGGCGTCAAGGCAGTGGTTCTAATCTAGATCATTTGCAACTAGGTTTGCTCCCCCTAGATGATTGCAACTTTGCAATGGGAAGTTATGAAAAGTAAATCTAGTATTGCAAGTAATTTGCAAAGTATTGCTTTGACATAAAGCTCCCCCTAGCTTTAGGATGTCAAGGTCTTCATCTAAGTAGTTATCTCGGTCGAAAATCGCATATCGTTCAAGGACCGATATATGAAATATCGGTTATTGCGGTGAGATATCGGTGAGATATCGGTTTTTATATTATCTAGAATATTAACTATATATATATATATATATATATATATATATATATATATATATATATATATATATATATATATATATATATATAAAATCATAACAAATTAAAAAAAACATAGCATAAAAGTTATTAGATAACATTTGCAATCCAAGGGTTCACCATAAGTTCCATAACATAGCATAAAAGTTAAAAGCTTAAAACATAAAAGAAAACAAACGGAATTTAATTGCAATCCACGGGTTCAGCATCCGAATCAACATCTGCTAAAGCATTCACTTCTGCCTCCAAGTCATCACCTACACCAAGATCTTCCTCTTCAATATTAATCTCATCATCGTCATCTCTATAGCGCTCCCTTTTACTTCTTGTACTTGGTCCGATGTTTTCATTTCCTCCCATCGCTTCTCTCACATCCGACCAAAGAAGACCATCACCTGCATCAACAAAGTCTTGAAGCTCATTCTCAGTTGGTATCGTCCACTGCCGCTTTTCCTCACGTCTAACAACAAGATAGGGTCTAAAGACTTGTTGGTTTTTATGGTCTCGAATCGCCTTCGTAGCCTAGTGTTGTATTGGATGAATACAAGGTCATTGAGCTTTTGTTGCAAAAGACGATTCCTTTTCTTCGAGTGTAAATTGTCAAATGCACTCCAATTGCGTTCACAAGGTGAAGCACTACAAGTTTGACTAAGGACCGTGATAGCAAATCTTTGGAGCAAAGGTGTATCGATCCCATAAGAACGCCACCATATATATGGTGCAAATTTTGTTCTAGTCCTTTTAGCGGATTCAGTTCCAAATTGGCCGATAGAATCAATGTACATATTCAACTCTTCCCTCACAGTATCATTTTCTTCTGGGTCGGGAACAAGACGGTCAATGGCAACATAAAGACTTGTCTTAATCTCATTATTGGCATCAACATTTGAATCTTCTCTATGAAAAACGGCAGGGTTAAGGAAATATCCGGCTGCACATTAAAAATAACATAAACTTTCAAACACAAAAATTTCAAACAGAAATTTCAAACAGAAAGTTTCTAACAGAAAGTTTCAAATAAATAATTAATAATTAATTAAAGAAAGTTTTATACCCGCATGTAAAGGATGATGGAGTTGGTCGGTCCACCTTGTCTGAATCATAGACAAAACTCTCACGGCTAGTCTTTCATTCGCCCACCTTCGATTTTGCTTATTTGCTTTTTGCTCTACTCATGGCATCATAGATATAACCCATGCACGGCTTCTCTCCGTATCAACCAACCGAACCACATCCACCAAGGGAGAAAGTACTTGACAAGCTAGATAAACATTATCCCAAAATTCTTGTTTTGAAACTATTCTCTCAACTCTCTTTCCGATTGCTTTCTTTGCAAAGTCACTTTTGGTCCATTGTTCGGACACAAATAACACTTGCAAATGATGTCGATTTTCATGCACACTCTGTAGGGTATAAAACTGAGTTGCGAACCTAGTTACACAAGACCTGTGCAACTCCTTATTCTTTGTCAATTTCCGCATCATATTTAAAATCCTCCCGTGGTTATAAATGTAAACCACGACTGTTCTTGCATCACTCAAAGCACTCTTTATTTTTGGTATTTTCTCCCCTATATCTCCTATCATAAGGTTCACACAGTGTGCTGCACATGGTGTCCAAAACAACTTGGGATGTTGTTCTTCTAAAAGATGTCCCGCAAGTTTGAAGTTGGACCCGTTATCTGTAATAAACTATAAGAAATAAAAAAAGTAATTTAATTAAACAATATTGTTAATAGTTGAAAAGGTAATAAAGCTATGAAATCATCTAAGAAACTAAAATTAAAGTACACGCACTATGTTTTCTTCTCCAACATCTTCAATCACTTCATTAATCATGTTCACAATTAATTGAGCATCTTTACATGCTCGATGCATCAATTGACTTGAGAAATACCGTTCAAAGAGGACAATTGACTAAAAGTTTATCAAACTCCTCCTTTCCCGTCTGTCCAAAAATCAGACATAATGCTACAATGGTATTTACGCCATTATGCCTAAACGAATCTACAAATTTTTTCGTATCTTCTAAAGCATCTTTCAAAAATTTACGAAGATTATGATAACTTGGGCGAGCATACCTTTTCCATAGTCTCCAATAGCATAAATCATATCTTGAAAACCTTCACACGTCACGGCATTGAAAGGTAAACCAACCGCATAAGCCCAAGCTGCAATTTTTTTCCATGCAACCATCTTCAACTTCTGTTTTATTGGATTGTTTATATCCAATGTACTTTGTTTTATTTTTCCATGATCATTCTTAAGGATAGAATCAAGAGGACCGCGGACATTACTAGCACCTACAAACTTTCGTTTCTTACTTTCATTCTTCCTAACTTGTACCTCATCATCCACATCCTCATCTTCTGATAAATCTATCGTATTTACGGACCTTAGAATTTCTGAATTTCTCCTCTTTTCCTTTGTTACCTTATCCTTTTCATGCATTGATGCAAGAACCCTCTTTGTTATTTCTGTTGTCACCTTAGGACAACCGGTTACATCTCCTTTTTTATGAGTAAGGTGTTGTTTTAACCTTGTGACCCCTCCCGACATTTTCTTGTCACAAAGTGTACACCAAATAAAATTTGGTTTTGTGGGATCTTTCCTAACCCCCCATTCCCAAGCCATATCCCCATTCGTACTTTTTATACCAGTCTGGGCATCCGATGAAGTATTAGTATTAGCAGTCGCTTTTGTGGAGGCATGCGAAGATTGACCTTCCATACTTGAAAAATATCAATAGCTACCTAGCTAATGACAACAAAGGCTAAACATATCAGTAGGCACTTTTTAAACATATCATAGGCAGGCACTTTTTATAATCAGTTAGGTGTGTTTTTTTTTTTTTAAACATATCAGCAGGCGCATGCACTTTTTACATTAAACAAGTTCCACTGAATCACTGATATTGTTCAACAATGTTTGTAAAACATTTATATATTCAGTAGGTAGGCACTTTTTATAATCAATTAGGTTTTTATCACTATATAATTAGTAGGCATATAATCAAGTCAAGAAGTATTGAAGAAAAGAAGTATTTAATCAATAGACATATAAATTAAGTAAAGAAGAATTAAAGACAAGAAAAATGTAATTAATTATTTACCTGTTAAAGACCTGGATTGAAGAAAAGAAATAAAGAAGAAGAAGAATGAGGAAAGTAAAACTGAGGAACAATAATTGAGTGTCGGTGGGGTTTTTTAATTGGGTTACTTTTGTCTACAGATCTAGTCAAAAAAAAAAGAAAAAGTCAAAATATCGGCATATCGTTTATCTCGCCCGTTTCAAAATATCGCCAAAATATCGCGATATATCGCCGATATTATCGGATCCGATATTTTGGGGCGATATTTTGAACCGATATTATTTTTAGGGGCGATATCCGAGATCTCGCCGATATATCGGCGATATATCGCCCGGTTTAACTACATAGGTCTTCATGAGTGAATTGAAATACTACAAAACAAAGGTTAGAAAGCAAGTATAATTCACAATTCTGCGCAAATGTGATAAAGAAAACATTCGACTTCACGGATCCCACGGTTCCCTCTAGTAGGGATCCGTCTAGGCAACATCTTGAGGATCCGTCGGTGATGACTAAAATCGCAAGGGTGATATAACAAGTAATGTTATCACACAAATGACATATGAATACAAAGTAATCATATGCTCAACGAAATAACAAGTAGCATGTAATTCCATTTAATAAAACAAGAGTTATGATATACATGACTCAAAAATAAGAAAATAGTCAATACATAACTAGGAATTTCTTAGACCAACTAACGCTTGAAGCTTAGACACCACTATAATCCTCTAGCTCAAGTTATGTTTAGGTTTAATCTCGTCAAACGCTCGAGGAGATGATAGAACATGAAACGTTGGTCTTCTCGTACTTCATGTATCAAACTTTCAACATGTTGACAATGATAGCAATCTTTGTCATGGCTAGGTAGTGGTGGTGGATGAAATGAAGTGGCTATATTCAAAGGATCAATTGAAGTGGGTTGAGGGCCTCGAAAGATGGAGGATTGGTGGAGGTCCATTTAGGAATGGTTCGATCAAGAATGATGATGGTGGTAAAGATGTGTCAACTTCCATAAGGTCGGGTGGTTGACTTTGGTGATTTCTTATAATCCACATAGGATTATATGATGGAAACGGCGAAAAGGAAGCCGGAGCAAGTGTTGACTCAACACCTTGATTTTGAATCATTGTTCCTCCTAATGAGGAGAATGTTGTCGGCGGAAGCGGATGAGACGACCTAGGTGGTAAGTCCTCTAAATTGTAGAGGTGAGGTGATGTTTGTGGGGATGTGAAAGAGATAGCTCTAGGAACCAATGGAGATGGTTTAGTGGAGATGATATTGTTTGGCCTAGGAGGTATGGTGGTGTTTGGCATAGGTAATTTTGTGGGTACTAACCTTCTAGGAATTGGTTTGATTGGTTTGACCGGAGATGATTCGGTTGAAGAGATTTCGTGTACAACACGAGCCCTTTTGATGGGTGGTTCTTTGGTGGATAGGTTGTTACTTGGGGTTTTTCTCATGATGAGATGATTTGAAGAGATTGCAAAGGCTGAAAGTTAGGATGTGAGTGATGACAATGGAGATCCTAACAAGGTGGTTTATAAACCAAGAGATTTGGAAAGTGCATTTAAGCCTTAAGCCACTAAGGTTCATTGGAATGTGATGATTAGCATGCACAAGAGTCAACTACAGAGGTTGTGCTGTTCTAGGAACTCATTTAAGATGAGATGGAGTGTTTGAGTTAGGAAGATGAGTTGAGATGATTTGTACACTTCTTAAGTGTTTTAAAGAATGGTAGTGACTTTTCAGCGATTTAGCCAAGAATCTATTCAAACTTGCTAACTTCCCATTTAGTCTTTGAACGTCTTTGAGGCATTTCGGAGATGAGAGGTTTAGTATGGCCTCCGCTTTGTCTGGGCATAATTTTATTCCCTTAGTGTTTACTGTATACCCTAAGAACATTCCTTCTTCTATTCTGAAAGTGCACTTCTTATGATTTAGCTTCATGTTTATTTCCCTTAATGTTTTGAAAGTTTCCGCTATATCCCTTAGTATTTCTTCCTCCGAGCTGCTTTTGATCACTAAGTCATCTACATATACTTCTAGATTTCTACCAATTTGTTTGTGGAGCGTTTTTTAGTCCAAATGGCATCTTAGTGTAGCAGAATATTCCTTGATTTATGATGAAGTATATTTTTTCCTCATCTTCTTTTGCCATCTGGATTTGGTGATAGCCTTTCTATGCGTCCAGGAAACATTTGAAAGGGTATCGGCAGAGTGATTCAAGTTTCCAATCTATCTCTGATAACGGGTAACCGTCTTTCGGACAGGCTTTATTGAGGTCCTTGAAGTCAACGCACATTCTCCAGCTTCCGTCATGCTTTGTCACCATCACCGGGTTAGCCAACCAGCTATGGTAATGTACGTCCTTCATTATTCTTGCATCCACAAGCTTTTCTACTTCTTCTTGTATTGCCTTGTTTCTTTCCGATGCTTAACCTCTTTTCTTTTGCCTTATTGGAGTGTACCATTCTCGTATGTTTAAGTTATGTTCTGATATGTGTCTTGGGACACCCGTCATGTCTGCCGGACACCAGGAGAATATATCCAAGTTCTACTTTAGCAGGTCACATAGCTTCTTTCGTCCTTCAACTGACAGGGTTGACCCACTGGATATTGTTTGTTTTGGATGTTCCGGATGTATTGCCACATGTATTCGTTTTTCCACTTGTTTTTCCGTCACGAGCAGTGACGTTGGTTCGGAAACCATAGTATATTCCAACAAGATAATTCTGCTACTGCGAATCGTGAGCACTCCACCTTCTACCAGGATTTTTATCATTCTGTGCGCCGTTGAAGGCAGAGCCTGTAGTTTTTGCACCCCCGGCCTTCCTATAATCCCGTTATATGGCGATTGGGACCTTACCACCACGAATTTCATCCATGTTGATGCTGAATGTTTGTCGTCGCCGATTTTAGTTAACAACGATATCTGCCCAATCGGCCATATTACTTCTCCACTGAATCCCATAAGGGGAGTTGTGGCGGGCACCATTTGCCTTTTTATTTCGGGCCGGAGCCTTTTGAAGCAATGCTCGTATAGGACTTCTGATGCGGAGCCTCTGTCGACATACATTCAGTGTATGAAGTGTCCGCCTATCTCTGCCTAGATGACCATTGGCCCGTCATTTCCTTCTTCTTCTGCAAGTGATGGGAATGAAATATTCTGGTTTGGGGAAAAGCTTTGTTTACTTTTTCGTCATATCACCCGCTGCTGAGATTGCACCATTAGGATTGCGAGAGGCTTATCTTTTCCTGACGTTTCCCCTTTTTAGGTGCTTTGGACTGGTCCTTGCCACTATTTTGTTTAAGTTCCTTTATCACGTTTGACAGCTTTCCGGTTCTCAGCAGTTCTTCTATCTGCCTGTTCAGGTGCATGCATTCATCCGTGTTGTGTCCTACCTCTTCATGGAACTCACAATATTTGTTGGCGTCCCTTTTCTCAATAAATGTAAGCATTGGTGGAGGAGTTTTGAATTTCTCCCTTTCCAACACCAATATTTCTTTAGGTGTTTTGGAGAGGAGAGTAAACTTATCTTGCTTCGCTTAAATGCGAGTTGATTTACATTCTCTCTCTTGAAGCCTTGCTTCTGCCCGGATTCATGCGACTTCCATTGTATTTGGGGTAGTGACCTCCTTTTTTTCGTGATTGCCCGCGGCTACTTCCCCCAGAGGAAAGATACGGTCACCCTCATCATCTCGTCCAATGACTTGGGTATATTATCATGCAACCTCTTAATTAACTCGGGGTTAGTGATTCCATGCATAAACCGGAAACCTTCATGACTTCCGAGCTCCTTTGACGTCCTCGCTTTCCACCTTGAACCTTTTCACGAAGTCTTCGTGGTTTCTCCTTCTTCGCTTGATATGATGGAGTTCCACAGATCCTTTATGCACTTTTTCTCAAGGAAATTTGACAGAAAACCTCCTTGACTCATCATAACTGTCTCACCGACCCGGTGGAGATCATCGAACCACACCTAGCGGATCCGGTAGCGTGAGTTGAACATGTGGCACCATGTTGGCATAGCCTGCGTCTACCTTTACCGCCGCTTCAAAATCTTCGTGGTCTTACGGGTCTTCACTTCCGTCGTATGTCTTCACATTGGTAGGCATTCGCGTCTTCTTAGGCATGTCGAAATAGTGAATGCGCGGAGTGAATGGGCCAGTCTCCTTGCACACCCATGGCCTAGCTAAGTCGTCATTCTTGACATCCGAATTTTGCCTCTTTGATCCGGAGCTCCAGTGTTCGTCTCAGTTGTCTTCGCTTCCGGAGAACCGATCAGTCTTCCGTGAGTGTGTTTGGCGACCTTCGTATTCTCCGGAGTAGGTTTCCGTTCTTTGTGAAGGAGAGTGATG
This sequence comes from Chrysanthemum lavandulifolium, assembly GCA_022545495.1. Taxonomy (NCBI): domain Eukaryota; kingdom Viridiplantae; phylum Streptophyta; class Magnoliopsida; order Asterales; family Asteraceae; genus Chrysanthemum; species Chrysanthemum lavandulifolium. Next base: position 20,615,806 of record CM040243.1, read on the forward strand.
GTGAGCGCCTCTGACCTCTTCTTCAGATCTACGATGGCTAATTCTCTTGCTGCTTCCGGAGCACATGGAGATACTTTTTTCATTGTCCCTGAGCCTGTGCAACGCGCTTTTGCGCAACCTTCTGAACACTTCCTCCTTTTCAGCGGTTTTCTTCCGTGGTGATCTGGATTGGCTGCGCCTTAGCTCGGCGTTTTCTCTCATGTTCCGGCGCTTTCGAGATTCGATCTTCTTTCTCTGATCCTTCCTTTGCTTCTGCTTCCCATATTCAGAGTGATGTGATGCTTCGCTAAATTCTAACCGGGTTTTCACCGTTTCTCTGGCCTTGATTCTCCCTTCTTGTTTCCGAAATTTCTCTGTCACAAGATCTGTTCGTAGTACTTGTCGCAGTACTTTTTGATGGCTGCACTGGATGCGGGCCCATCGGATCCTTCCAGATCTATTGCGTTTTTCTTCCCCCTTGTTCCGCACCACAGATATGGGAGCGGGAGTGGGGTCAGAGCGAGCTCTTTTGGTGAACATTTTTTCTTTCTAACGTGTTGTGTCGTGTGTCCACGGATGGCGCCAACTTGTTAGTACAAAAAGTGTGACGGGTTGTAACGGGTATGAATACAGCTTGCCGGACTGGGCCATCAAGCTTCTAATGGGCTGATCTTGTACTTATCCATGTAGTAAGAATGATATCCCTGCACAAGAAAGGTAAACCGTTAGTCTTACCGTGGGGACGAACCCCACGATTAGACTCCGGTGTGAGAGTAAGTACACATTCTTGAGAGGGAAATAAGGGTATGTATGTGTAATTATGAGAGAGAAAGTTGTACCTTGTATGGGGATTAGAGCCCCTTTTATAGGTGAGGTTTACCGCTAGGTTTTCTTGGATTCTTGCATGTAGTGGCTAGTCGCCGGAGCCGGACCCTTGGCGGACAAGGTTCCGTGTCAATCACGGATGCGGACATAAGATGTCTAACGGCTGAAGGCTCAGCCCGCTGTGTATCTTACGTGCGTCTTGAGGTCTGGACCATAGCCAATTTTGTCATTTGGCTTACTGTAGGCCTAGGGTTTATAGTTATTGGGCCTGAGCCCAGTATGTATTGGGCCTAGTAAGCCTGTTGTACACACTATACGTCATCACTCCTCCTTGCTATTTTTTTCTGTTCGTGAGATGGGGTATGATCGCCTTCTTGCTGAGTTTAATGTTGCTACTGACACGACAAGTGTGCTTTAGTTCAAGTCCGTGTCGGTTGAAGTATAATATGATGGAGAGGAAACGCCTATCATCCTTGTTAGAGGAGAGGGATACGGAGGTTTCGACCCTTAAGGCTAAAGTTGATGAAGCTGGGTCTTCTGAGTTGGCTACTGTTGCTGGGTTGTCCGCAGCTTCTGCTGCGGAACTTGCTTTTTTGAAGAATAAAAATTATGCCCTTGAGCGGGAGCGAGATTTTCTTCGTGCTGAGCTTAGGGAACTTTTCGATGAGAAGGATTCTGAGTCATCCACCCTGAGGGCTGAAGTTGCAGTTCTCAAATCTCAAAATGCTAATCTTTCCAGACAGGTATGTATTAGTGCCTTTTTTGACCAGTTTTTTCGCTTATTTTTCTTTTCCGTTGTCTTTTGACATCTTGTTTTGTTTGTAGATATGTACTTTGGAGTCCTCATGCTCTGAGCTTCGTAGCCAAATTCCTTCTTTTGATGTTTTGAGGGAAGAGTTTTCCAAGACTCAAGATGCGAAAGCGGCTGCGATTATGAAGAAGGTTGATTCAACGGTTGCTGATTTGTCTGCATTGGCTCTCCACCTTGATGAGGAGTTTTATCCTCGCTTTCTTACTTTGTTATCTAGTCACCGTTGGTTGTTGACTAATAGCATGAGCCTTGTTGTGTTTAAGTTTTTGAATTCTCCGGAGTATTCTGCAGCAATGGCGGAAGTTATTAGTCGTGCCATTGATAAAGGCATGCAAGTTGGACTAGCAGCGGGTATTATTCATGGCAAGGAGGAAAAAAAGCTTGTAGATCTTGATGCGTATGACCCTTCTGCGGAAGCTCGCTATCTTTCCGTCGTAAAGGCCCTTGCGGATGTGGAGTTTTCCTTGCTCTCCACTCTTAAATCTAGCAAGGATGCTGGCATTGCAGAGATTATGGATCTTCTTCGGGTTGAGGGGCCGCATGCGAATGCTCCTATGATTGTTGGGTTACAGCCTGACCTTGAACAACTTGTGGTTCCTGTCTATGACAGGCATACTAGCGCTGTTATTGGTACTGGCTCATTGTCTCGTTCTCTGGAGGTAGTTCAGAAAAGGGTTGATCGATTTAGGAAGCGTCTCGCTGCTCATCAGCCCACTGTTGCTGATGTTTATAATTCTTTAGTTGATACTTTGTCAGCCCGTCATGTTATGGGTGCGGAAGGATCTTCAACAGGTGAGTTGGCTTTGATTTCTACTACTTCGTTGCCACTTGCACTTGCTTCTGCTAGTGTCTCTGATGTTTCTGTTAGGCCCCTTTCCACCGACGATTATGATGTTGGAGGGTCTAGTGTTATTATTCAATACTTTTTCGTATCTAGCAAATCGTGTTTCCAGCATTGCATTTTAATTCCAGCCGCATGTTTTAAGTTTTCAGTATTTCCTTCAATATGTCTAAGTTTCCTTCAATAGTTTCAAGCCTTCAATAGTTACTTTAATTATCTTTCAGCTTTTTTTTATTCGAATCTGAAAGCTTTAGCATATGTAGAATTTATTATTAAGGTCAGATTTATTGTTAACTTCAAATTAATCTTTGATATAATTAACTATTGTTAACACAATGGATTTGCATCCATCTGTCTTGCTGTAATGTACATAGCTTAGAGAATAGTTTCCCTGTCTTTATCAAATACCTTGCTATTTACTAACATTAAATAAGTGATATATACTGTGATTAACTCATTTTTAGGATCCATTGTGATATCCTTTTTATGTACAGTACTTCGGTCCAGAGGATGTAAAGTCTACAAAATTATGGTGGATTATGTCATTGGTCTAAATGCATGGTGTCATACTATAGGTAGTATTTATGTTATGCTTTTATTATTCCAAACATTGGCTAATATGAGAACAAGTAAGTGACTGGTCTCTCTGCCCCGCCCATTTTCATGTATGTCTTGCTTCTTTCATTTGATATTGAAAGTATACAATTAGTAGAAGAAAAATGGACAGGTCAAAGCTGATCATTTGGGTTGTAGGTAAAAAAATAAGATTACATGAAACACTTATTTCCCAAAAAATTATAAAATATTGGTGTTGAAATGCGCGTGATTTTTTTTATCTATTGGGTGTGGATGGAGCTTAACGCCATTATATTTAAAATCGTGTGAGAACATTACACATGGTTCATCTCACAGTTTGAGTTTGTTCTTTACTACTGTTAGCTGTATAGTTGTATATAATGGGTCCATAAGGTATATTTTTTCATCTTCATTTTTTTTCTGTTCAATTTTCTTTCTTTCTTGCAGTATTATATATCTATTGTTGGCGGTGCATCACAAGTTAACTAATTTAGAGCCGTTAGATTGATGTGATATTCAATCACAACCATTATAATTCCTCAATTAAAAGCTAAGAGTTTGTTAGCCTTGATATGGCACGTGGGTAAAACAAAAATAGAACCAACCAACAATTAATTTGCCACATGATGTTTTTGTAATTTGAAATTTAAGTTTTTTAATTAACTCATTTGGGTTGCTTTTATTTTCGATAAACTTGCGGTGGATTTAAATAAATATTACTATTTGTTGTCATCCGTTTACTAATAACCTATGTCTTTTATAAAACCTTATTTCTTTTTGCATGGAGTTTAAATTGACAAGGGAGATTGTACCTAAAAAGAACTATTATTACCCGTTACTTATGAGTCACGTTGTCACTATGCTATCTCGATTAAAAATTGGTTTTTTTATTTGTAAATTCCTTTTTTTACCGGTAAAAATAATAATTGATTCTAAATTGATTCTTAATTATTCTTTTTTAGTAGATTATATGTTCATGGAATGGGTTAAATGTAGATGATTTGTGATAATACAATTACATGATAATCTTTTTTATGAGACGGTGAATTATTATTTATGTTTAACCATTTGTTGCTTATAAATGATAAGATGCATGTTTTATACTTGTGAATACAAATTAATATTATATTATCCGAATATAAAAAGACGCGTTAGTAATGAAGTTACTCAATAAATCTACTTTCATGATCACTATTGTTTTATAGTAAGTACTCTATTGTGTTAAAAAAAAGGGAGAATTGCATATATACCCACTAAAACTTAAAAACTTGCGTATTTCCCCATAATACAAGTTTTTATTGCATGATGTACAATGCATTTTAAGCATGTTTTGGGTATATATGCAAATATGCAAGTTTTAGTGGGTATATATGCAATTGACCCTAAAAAAAAAATATGCATCCCTTGCCAAAATCATGAACTACCTCCGTCCCAAAATTATAGTCCTCTATTGACTTTTTCGGTATTTCCTTTTCAAATTTGATCTTAAATATTTTTATTTGTGTTATACAATAATTGATGAAAGATATACCAATGAGAATACATTTAAAAGCCCAATCCATTCATATATTTTTCATCAAGTATTATATAACACAAACAAAAATATATAAGGTCAAAGTTGTAGAAGAAAGACCGAAAAAGTCAACAGGGGACTATAATTTTGGGACGGAGAAAGTAATAGTATTACATGCTATTTTTTAGCATCGTTAATTTTTAAAATAACTTCGGAATTAGTTTAGACATATCTAAAATAAAATAAAAAATTCTTTGTAGCTAAGCAATCATGTATATTATTTGGCATCTTGGTTGATATATCTTACTCTCTTTTAAGTCTTGAATTCAAATCCCGTCTTACGAGGTTCTAAATCCAATAAGGACATTGATTCGTGTTACAAAGTTAGCATATTTATTATAAATACTACATGTATAGATACAATTTCTTCTTCTTCTTATTTTTTTCTTTTTTTTGTTGGATTTTTTTAACATATGTGTAAGTTTTGAAAACGAATCACATTGGTGTGACCATACATTATATATTTTAAAGTTTGTACATGATAGAATGGGACACATTAGTATATACTTTGTTCAGGATATGTTTACATACAGAAAACGGTGTTTCGAATCAACATGTATTGTAATTCTATTGTTGACGATGTAAACATATTTTGTATATTCTTTTAAACTTTGTTTACAACATAAGTATATCAAAAATGTATATTCATCTACGTTTAAATGAATTATTAAAACGGTATACCCGGGCAACGCACGGGTATTGTACTAGTATCTATTGTTGACGGTGCATCACAAGTTAACTAATTTAGAGCCGTTAGATTGATGTGATATTCAATCACAACCATTATAATTCCTCAATTAAAAGCTAAGAGTTTGTTAGCCTTGATATGGCACGTGGGTAAAACAAAAATAGAACCAACCAACAATTAATTTGCCACATGATGTTTTTGTAATTTGAAATTTAAGTTTTTTAATTAACTCATTTGGGTTGCTTTTATTTTCGATAAACTTGCGGTGGATTTAAATAAATATTACTACTTGTTGTCATCCGTTTACTAATAACCTATGTCTTTTATAAAACCTTATTTCTTTTTGCATGGAGTTTAAATTGACAAGGGAGATTGTACCTAAAAAGAACTATTATTACCCGTTACTTATGAGTCACGTTGTCACTATGCTATCTCGATTAAAAATTAGTTTCTTTATTTGTAAATTCCTTTTTTTACCGGTAAAAATAATAATTGATTCTAAATTGATTCTTAATTATTCTTTTTTAGTAGATTATATGTTCATGGAATGGGTTAAATGTAGATGATTTGTGATAATACAATTACATGATAATCTTTTTTATGAGACGGTGAATTATTATTTATGTTCGACCATTTGTTGCTTATAAATGATAAGATGCATGTTTTATACTTGTGAATACAAATTTATATTATATTATCCGAATATAAAAAGACGCGTTAGTACGAAAGTTACTCAGTAAATCTACTTTCATGATCACTATTGTTTTATAGTAAGTACTCTATTGTGTTAAAAAAAAAAATATGCATCCCTTGCCAAAATCATGTACTACCTCCGTCCCAAAATTATAGTCCTCTATTGACTTTTTCGGTATTTCCTTTTCAAATTTGATCTTAAATATTTTTATTTGTGTTATACAATAATTGATGAAAGATATACCAATGAGAATACATTTAAAAGCCCAATCCATTCATATATTTTTCATCAAGTATTATATAACACAAACAAAAATATTTAAGGTCAAAGTTGTAGAAGAAAGACCGAAAAAATCAATAGGGGACTATAATTTTGGGTGGAGGGAGTAATAGTATTACATGCTATTTTTTAGCATCGTTAATTTTTAAAATAACTTCGGAATTAGTTTAGACATATCTAAAATAAAATAAAAAATTCTTTGTAGCTAAGCAATCAGATATATTATTTGGCATCTTGGTTGATATATCTTACTCTCTTTTAAGTCTTGAATTCAAATCCCATCTTACGAGGTTCTAAATCCAATAAGGACATTGATTCGTGTTACAAAGTTAGCATATTTATTATAAATACTACATGTATAGATACAATTTCTTCTTCTTATTATTTTTTTCTTTTTTTTTGGATGTGTAAGTTTTGAAAACGAATCACATTGGTGTGACCATACATTATATATTTTAAAGTTTGTACATGATAGGACGGGACACATTAGTATATACTTTGTTCAGGATATGTTTACATACAGAAAACGGTGTTTCGAATCAACATGTATTGTAATTCTATTGTTGACGATGTAAACATATTTTGTATATTCTTTTAAACTTGGTTTACAACATAAGTATATCAAAAACGTATATTCATCTACGTTTAAATGAATTATTAAAACGGTATACCCGGGCAACGCACGAGTATTGTACTAGTTTGATTTGTTTGGGTGTTAATAATACCATATGGAAAATAATGTCAAATGAAGCATACAAACTGACGGTGCATTGGTTTTCTCTAAATGATTTTTACAGTTTTATATCATGGAGATCATGAATACCAAAAGTTAAAGTACCCTAAGTGATAATTAGCAATACGGTGTTTTTTTACAATAGAACATTGGAGCAATATAGTGCATAGAGTCATTAGCTGGAACATGTTCCTCTAATTGTTGTCCCCGTAGTTTCCTTCAGGCGACAATAAAGTAGCCTCTATCACCCACTTCACAACAGTATAACTAGCAAACTCAGGTTTACAATTTTAGATAATCTGTAACAAACTTCTTGGCTGGTTTTATCACCATTTTAGGAAACCAGCTGAAGCACACAAGGTACATTTATGGGATGTGTCACATGACTTGTGTTCTTCTAATAAACGATTGTATAACTTTGAATTCAATATGCTAAGCATTAGACTTATTTGTCATATTTCCACTTTAGTAATAAATTGTTATGTCTTTTTTCTCTTCTTTTTCCTTGATGTATTGCAATGTGGTCGTAATAAGTGTCCTAAGTATTTGTTCTTTGCGGGAGTATAATAATGCACCCTGAAAATGTTTCTTAAAAGGTACTCCATGTTTCATTAATGCATTTATACTTAAAGCGAATAAAACCTTGGTAGGAAATATTTAGGAATTTGCTACCGCAGCCTTATGAGAGCGTTGCTATATTAATGATGTTTTTTTACTGTAAATTATGTGGGGGACGAGGATGTAGTTGTAATGTAGGTTTTGCTTATTTTTATTTCAGAGGAAAAGAAAAACATTCTTTTCTTATGAACTTGCTTTATTTGGTCTGTTTTTTTATATTAAGATGATCTTAATTATGTTTTCATACCTGTGTTTGTTATGTATTGAACATTTTGAAATAAATCATCTTATGTTCTTTTTACATATTTTAGTGTGGTCTTGAATGCATAGTTTGATATCTTACCAATATGCTATGATATACAGGTCTATGTAAGACCAGTTGGAAGTTATGTTATGGACAGACTTGAGTTGCGTAGAGTTACAGTTTATCCAAAAAGGAATGTGGCTGATATCTTAATAGTAATCGACAATTTTAGTATCCCGACAGGATTAAAGGTAGCAGAAGCTTCTCTTTTGAAACAATAGGTTTATGTTTTATCCAATCTAATGTTCCTAGAAAATAAGAATTGATAATAATAATTAGTTGTTATAAAAGTAATTAGTAAATTAACATTTCTATTGCTTATAGTATAATGATATGAATTAAGTTAAATAGTTATTAAATTGTTTATGTTATACCAAAAATTTATCATCCTACAAAATTAAGATTTTTTTTCTTCGTAAAGTTAACAGATTTGATGAAATTTTGTATGCTTGGGCACATTTGTGTGTTACGTATATGTTAGGGCTATGTCTTTTAAATCACCGGGCGTGTTTTTGACACGTTGTTGTTCAAAATTGCCTGAAAAAGGCTGTTATACCCCGGAAAATGCTGCTGGCATAGTGGGTAGCGGGTCAAAAATGGAGTTTTTTTTTAAGTTGATATGTTTTGATAAATTTTTGGTAGTTTTGGAGTTTGTAAGCTACGAATAAGTTGGTGCTATGTTTATTAAGTTATTGGTTGCGTTTTGTCACACATTGTTGTTCAAAATTGATCAGAAATGGCAGTTTCACCTGATAAATAGTTGATGTCACAGTGGATTAACGGATCAAAGCTAGAACGGAGCATTCCTGTGAGAATTGCATCGGAAAGATTTACTCCACCTACCCTTCCATTAATTAAAGGTATGTTGTTTTATATTAAAATAAATATAAAACATTCATATTAATTTTATGCTGATTTATATAATACAATTATACCAAAATAGGTGCAGCGACCCATAAACTTTACAAAGAATCTGTCGAGTAACAATATATTTTGAGAGTTGACACATTGTACATGCTCACATATTTCAGAAAATAGGCTATAAAAAGTCCAAAATTCCCTAATCATTTTTTAAACATTTAAGGTTCTTTTGGTTAAACATAGTCTACATGCAAATCTTTAAGAGCAATAACAACAGTTGTTATCAGTGGCCCCATTATTGCTCCCTGCATAATAGAAATTCAACAATAATAAATTTTATTAGATGTAGTTGTTTCAACCCAATTGCTTATGAATGAGTCGATTTGGGTTGTATTCAACCTTAAACGGGTCACATGGGTCAAATCAACAAGCTAAAAGGGGAACGGGTCACACAAGTGGAAATTTGCCCAAAGTATTTTATACACATTCAACCTCCTAAGTAAACACAATCAAAATATTTATTACTTGTAAAATATTGATAAAGTGGAAGCAGAAGTATTTTCAGGTCAACCAAAACCAGCGCATGTCGACCTGTATTTTAATGACCTGTCGTGATCCATTACCCAACCCGCCTGACCCACCCATTTTGCGAGCTCTATTAATAGTTATTTACCTCCAATGCAGATGGGAACAATGCTACTCCACCAATGATACTAAGCCCAGTGAGATGCGGACTATGACCAGGGATGCCCTCTTGAATCTCAGCAGTACCATACTCAAAAGCACAAGATGAATAATGAACAAGCAAACTGCAACAGCATATCTACCTTCCAATACCAATTGTAATACTGCAGGAATAGTCGAGAGAAAATATGGAAATATTGGGAAAAAAAAAGTACATGTACATGTAATGCACAACATATCACCCACCAAACTAACCAGAAGAAATTTCCAAAAATCCAAAACAAGTACAATAGATTGTACAACAAATTACTTCGTCTACAACAAGGAAATGTTTTCAACGGATGTTTAAAAAAAAAACCTATCATCTTGAGGAATAGGGACGAAACTTTAAGTTATCAGGGACGAAAGGATTATAGATGAATTGGGTTATGAAAATAAATGAATTGAGTTATGAAGTGAGTTATGAAAATAAATGAATTGGACGAAAGGTAAGAAAGAACATGTGTTTTGTTCCATGATTGTCTAATGAATTGGGTTATGAAAATAAATGAATTGGGTTACAAAACTTTTTATCAATTGATCTTCAACGGATCTTTAAGTTACCAGGGACGAAATTTAATAAGTACAGATTAGTTTTAGTCTTTTTATAAGTTACCAGGGACGAAATTCAATATTTTTATTTTACTTGAGTTGGCCGGAATGTGGGTTTTTAACCGGAACTTATGATGATGTCTTGAGTTATATAAGAAGATGAAGATGTATGAAGTGATCAAATTACCCATATCAATCATTTATAACGAGTGTTTTAAGAATTGAGGAAGCATAACGGATTTAAAGGATAGTAGATACAATATTCATAAGGTTTACTTGAAAAACAAATTAGCCATGAACAGGTGACCAAATTCAAAGCACTATTGAGTTAATCTAAATTAAAGATCCACAAGCGAAACATGTGGTGGCAAAATTTGGTAAATATAGATGAGCACGTCCATACACTATATATGATCTTTATCATGTGGGTCAAACATAACCATAAAGCAAGATTATAAGCCATAAATATAAACAAAAAAAAGTATTTGTTATTTAATAGATAAAAAACATTATTAAAATTTTTAAAAAAAAATCCCGTGCGTGCACGGGTATTATAAGTAGTGATATGATAATAACAAAAGCAAGCTTGAGTTTATTACATACAATAAAAACATTTTGTAGACACAAAACGTTTAGCGTCTATAAAATATTGTTTTTATAACTTTGGCAAAAGTATCCACAATGCAAAAAGCCCCTTTTTCCTTCTTACATACCATCAAATCATCAATGCAACCAGATTTCATTAATTGAAAAGTCATATACACAAAGTAGTTCCAATGCATCAACTTTAACAAAAGCTTTTTAAGAACTAAAAAAGGGATTGAAAAAGAAAAATTAATGCTTGAACAAGAGCAGTTTCTCAAGTTATTCACATTAAATGCAACGAGTCTTTACTCTCGATGCAAAAAGTCATTTGAATGGCTTTTTTAAATAGTGCCAAGTCTTTTGAAAAGCGCCCATTGCGGATGCTCTTAGTTTGGACACACCCCAAGCTATGATTATCAAAACTCTAGTTTGTCTCTATTGCCACCGTGCCCCTTTGTTTGTTTACTCCTCTAAAAACCCAAATCAATTTCACAAGTGCAAAATCAATTACATAGCTTTGCTAAAAATCAAGACATCTAATGATAATCGACTCAACACATATCTAACACGTGCAACTAACGTTGGGACAAACATAATGACGAAATATGCATCTATATATTGTTTCATGGATGGTGATAGCCTAACGTTTCTGACACTGTTGTAAATCTGATAATTTGCAAATGATGTATTTTGCAGTTCATTCTTAGAAGTAAGAATGGTAATTCTGTTGATAAAAATTACAAAAATATTAAACTCCTAGTATAAATATTAAACTCTTAAAACTGGAACGTTTCAGAAATTAAACATATAAAACATAACAGCTGATACCATAAATTACCATAAGAGGTTAAAAACAGGAGGGTGGATTGTTTCTAGATCTTGCATCATCAAGCCAAAGACTAGCCTAAACGGGAGGGCTACCTTGTTCACGATATTTGCGTTTACGGGAAGAGCAGGGTGTTGATCCGATGAGATGGTTTCCTTCACCTGGATCTTTGCCTTCATCGTATTCTGCACGGTTAAAGGTGCTCTTTATTCATTAAGATAAGACACGCAAATGTTTAAATGAAAAGAAACAGAACAAAACTGTTTATATTTAACGAACTCGAGAGTTCTGTTTGCTTACTTTGGTTTTGTTTTTGAGCAGATAACATATTGTAGGAACATATATATAAAGTGGGTTTATGGCAAATTTATACAGGATACCTGACTTATAAAATAAATAAAGGATACGAATAGACCAAACTAGGATCTTATTGGTATGCTAAGATATCTCACCTGGAGTTTGGACAAGATGGAGGGTGGATTCATTCTGAACATAGTAGTCGGCAAGAGTAAATTCATCCATAAGCCTCTTTTGGGGCAAATAGAGAGTCTGCTGGTGGGAGGGAATGTCTTCCTTGACTTGAATCTTGGCTTTCACATTGCCGATGGTGTCAGAACTTTTCACTTCTAGATCAATGGTGTTTCTGGTGCCATCAATATTTATATGTATTTGCAGCTTCCGTTCCCTAGTAATAGATGGATCATCATCATTCAGAAGGAGGAGGAGGGTCGACGTGTTCTGGACGCAGTAGCAGGCAAGGGCACGAGAGTCATCAAGCTGCTGACCGCCATAGGCTAGCGTCTGCTTGTGTGAAGGAATACCTTCCTTTCTCTGAATCAAGGCTTTGACTCTGCCGATGCTTTAGCAGCGAAGGACATATACAGAAAATGTCTTTCCAGAGATGGTCTCGTGAATAGATTGAAGAAGCCAGCAGGGTCAACGAAAAGATCAAGAGTAGAGTTCCCACAGATGTTGTAGTCGGCAAGGGTACTGCTGTTATCGAGCTTCATTCCGGTAAAAAAGAGTTTTTGGCAGAAGGGTACAAGATCTTCAAATTTAGATATCTTTTGCTTGACTTCGCCAATGGTGTTGTGCCTTACAACTATCAGAGGGTAAGCATATCCATTGGCAACTCTCCGGACCAATATCTTGAATGGTGGATCCCGTCTAAACTTCTGGTTGTAGGGGTACCCAAAGTTAGGCGTCTCTGCAGGTAGAATCCCTTCCATGTTTCTGACCTTGGGTGTCTTAGCCACGATATGCATCTGTACGTAATGATCCACACAGAGAAATCAGATCACGGGGAATGTGTAGCTTCCAACAAAAATTTTCAAATCTTTCACGCGATACTTGGTAAATCCCCATAACAAGAAAAGTCTAGATTTTAAAGTCCATCAAAAACATATATCATCATAAAACTCTATAAATCACATAACACTTTGGACCTATACATTTTGTTAGTCGATGAAAAATATTTTATTAGCACTAAACTATTCAAATATACACAAACTTCAGATTTTTATTGTCTACCGCAATTTCATATTAGAATAAAAGACTAAGTATCACCTAAATACAACATAAAGTTAGCATCTTTACGATAAACGGGTTAATGGATTAGGTTTTCTCTATTAAGATTACCCGAGAGGTACGTGGCCTAACCCGGGACCGTTTCCGACCCTTTACCTAGTGAGGTTTGAACACTTATAATCTCAGGTCCAAATCAATAAATTAAGTTACACTATAAATCACCTATATGGGTCGAATACAGCATAAAATTAACATTTTTACAGTCAATTGCAATCTCAGATCCATATCAGCAGCGAACATAACATAAAGTAGATAGTCAATTATTATCAGCAGAAGAAAAAAAAATAGGAAGATACCCTGTGCGATTGATAAGATTTCCAAAACGAAATTCGATATGTCCGGCCTTTTTGAGTTTTATAAGAATGAACGACAATAGTCGGTCGGTTACACTTGTTCACCTAACAAATCATATCGTTTGACAACAATTTTTTCCCTTCGATTATGTTATGGGTATCTCTTGGCCCACAAAGTACATTTTTTTTTTCTTTTTCTTTTTACTTTTTACCTTTTTTTGTCCTTCTCTTTTTTACCGTACAATATATTTTTTTTATTAGTTTTCGTTCCGTACACTTTTTAATCCTTTTAACTTGTTAAACTTTATATTTTTTATTCAGCACCTTTCGTTTAACAGTTTTATGATATAAACAAAATTATAAAAACAAAAACAAAACAATCAAAAAGTTAACCATAATAATTCTAACCAAAAATTATAATCAAGTATAACGGGAAATGTCACCACAACAATTCAATGCAACACATGATAATATTGCAAATGTCACTATCCAGATCACCCAAGCACTCATTCCCTCGATTCCATCTATAGTCCCAAATTTCACGATCATAAACCCTCTTGGTAAAAGGCTAATAGTAAAATCACCTAAGGGTGGTTTAGTGTCAAAAAGGCTTGTGACAATCACTCTAAGATGTGATGTGTAAAGTATCAAGTTCAATTCTTCCTAGTTGCAAACAGTATTAAGTGGCCTCGCCAACCTCTCGAAAAATTTAAGGCTGATGCAGGTTTTACTGACCATGTTTTAATATTTATAATGTGTCGTAATTTACCTGAAAATGAAATATAGAGGAAAACAAGCGTAAATCCATGTAAATGGTATAAAATACGAGCATTATTGAGGGAAATTGACACTTAATATTCATGACTATTTGATGTTATCAAGGGCTTTACCCGGTTTGAATGTGTGTGGTGGTGGATTAAACCACGTGGATTAGTCGGCCAAAAAGTAAAAAAGGATATGTTTTGAGTAACTTTTATTCAAAAGTCAATGATAGCGTATAAGACTCTCAACCCATTAGGCTAAGGCCCATACACTCTAGAATCAGATCAAACACAAGCCGAAGAGGCGAGATCGACAAAGGTCAGGAATACTTCTCGAGAACGCAATACAAAGCACGCTCGACAAACGTGACCAGGAAGGAGACACGCCTGGCTATCTTCACCGGGGTCGGTAGGACAAGCATTACGTGCTCTCCTCAATCCTTCTCTCGATGATCACCACGTGGACCGTCAGATTTCATTTACGGGCTTTTCACAACCCTAAAGGACCTCCTATAAATACTCGGCCATTTCTCAAAAGTTTTTCACAACCCTAAAGGACATTATATATAAAGATCCCATAATCGCCCCATAATCGTATCGTATTTCCATGTCATCATTGTGTTTATGTGGCATTTTGTTTTTTTTTTAATTTAAAATTTAAAATTTCGAATTTAATTGGTGTAAAAAATGAATTGGACAAGATTCGAACCTGGGTTCATAGCAAGATTTACATATATCTTAACCACTATGTCAACACAATTTTTGGATTATATTCTGCAAGTCCAAATATATAAACCTTTGCAATCAATTATTAAGCAATTTAATTTAATGGGATATGTATGAGAATCCTACAACTTAGGTAACTCAATATCTATTCCGGATTCATTCATTATATGCTCAAAACCCTAATATCATCTTTTTCTTCACCAACATTTGTTTCTTCTGCATTCGGGCAAGAGAAGAACGGTTAGTACGCTTTTTGTATTCATGAATATATATATCATATGACTAATATCCAACTAATAATTGTATCCAAACATGGATGGATCCAAAATAAATAATTTGTTTAATGCATGTTGCCATGTAATTGAATTTGGTCAATCTAATCCTAATAGTGTATCATCAACTGTTATATGTGCATGATACAAGTGAACTTCAATGTTAACAAGTACGTAATTGCTGGAAAGAAAAATAAAACAAACAACATTATTTTGTTTTGTGCTTTCGTTGGAGACACACGGTAGCAGGAAGAAAAGAAGCATATCCATTGTTTTGTTTTGCTTTTGGTTTAGTGATTTGTTAACGAGACGCAATGACAACGATTCTTTATTCCAGTCTAATTTTTCATTACTTTACTAATATGTTCAAACCTTTAGATATTGAACTCCATTCGTGCTATTATTGATGTCTCAATTGGTACATCATGTTGGGTCAAATATGATTGTTCAAATTTGCGCATCTTCGAACTAAATTAGATGTGATTCACTACAAGAATATAATTTTAAAGTCAATACCAATTCATAAGCTAAATGTGATTTAGTCAAACCATATTCATAAGCTAAATATGATTTAGTAAAAATCGATTGCTTCTAGAAACAAGAGATCTTGCAAAAGAACTACAAACTCGATTGCTTCTAGAAACAAGAATCTACATGGTCTACATGGTCTCTTTCCTAACTAAGTTTTGAACAGATTCAAAATGTTTTTTGTAAGCTCGGATTATTATTGTCTGCTTGTTTCAAACAATAGCATGTTGCAGACATACCTTTTGAAAATGATCTTGTCATGCAAACTCGTGAAGTTGATCATGGAACAATTACATACCTCGAGAAAATAAAGTTTTTGACAAGCAATTTGCTTGCAGCTCATTCTTTTTGGGTCAATGAAAAGGTAATCCTCTTTATCAAGGTTGCATACTTCTCAGTTCTCACTATTAACTGACTTACAAACTTACAAAGATAGTGTCTTTGAAATTATAAGTGTACTGTTTTGGATTGTATAATTTTTCATTGTTATCTTGTACGTGTTTCAGATTGGATTTCTTTCTAATTTTGGGGTTAAGGTGTCTCACTGCCCTGCTGCTGCCATGTGCATACTTGGTTTTGCGCCTATTAAGGAAATGCTTGATGCCGATGTTTATGTATCACTGGGGACAGATGGAGCCCCATCAAACAACAGAAGGAGCATTGGTATGTTCTACTTTATATAAGAATATTTTTAATTCACTAAAGTAAAATATTTTTAAACTATCTACTCAAAATGGTTAATTTTTAGTTACTCTTGTGTAGTTGATGAGATGTACCTAGCTTCTCTGATCAACAAAGGGTGAGAAGTTTATAAAAGAGGGACTAATGACCCTACAGCTCTTCCTGCTGATTCAATTTTGAAGATGTTCACTGTCAATGGTGCAAAGGCAATACTATGGGACAACGAGATAGGATCTCTTGATGTTGGAAAAAAGGTTACTCCATACTTTTTAAGAGGTCATAAGATGGGTCGGTCAGCTAATAGGTTATAGCGGTCGGGTTGAAACATTTTTTGTGTGTCAAAACTGGCCATGCCAGGTTGGGTTGGGTTGAGCCAACATTTTCCTGTTCATGTTTTAATTTGTTCAAAAATAGGTAATAAGGAATGTATTACTTACCATAATTTAAATCAGATAATAAGAACAACCATAGAGTGTTGTATGCATTACAAATAGACTTTGGATGACATTCACCCCTTTGACCCGTGCTCCTTTAGTTGTTATATTAATTTAACCAACTTACCTGCGTTAGATAATATACAACCCAAATTGACCCATTTAATATTATAAATTGCTACACCTGGCTACCTATATCTGAAAGTACTTCTTTAGCCCCGTCATGTATGACTGTGATGAGTTTCTTATGATCAATCGGTCCTCGTGATCAATGGTTCCAATTCATGACTGGTATATAGTCATTAACACTTCTACATAAATCTTGTGTATCAAACTCTCCAACGCCTTTCAGTTATTCTAAATTCAATCTAACTTCATCCTAATGAGCAGTAATCATCCTACAATTTAAATGTGTGGTGTTCGCTCTATAATTGCAGTGTCACGAGCCTTGTGTGTTGCTTGAGAAGTGAAAATATAGTCTCAGTTATGTGCAATGGGCGTTGGATCATGAAGAATCAAAAAATCATGAACGTTGAGGAGGTATCATAGTTACATTACCCATATCAGCTAGGCACCTGGCTATATAAATAGACATTATTCTACTATATGCGAAAAAAATCATTTTGTGTTAACAAAACTTTGCTTATGCAACACATGACAAGATTATTTCGATTGCAAAGCATGCTTCGTGAACTTTTGGAAACCCTACACTTGATTCGAAAGATATATGCCTAGAGCGATTTGAAAGCTAACCTAACATTATGTATCCGCAAGTTCAACTCAAAACAAGTCCATTTTAGTCCCCGTCACCAAACACATCCATTTCAGTCCCTTTTTTTCACACTAATCTACCTATTTCAGCCACCCTATTTATATTTTGACAAATTTAGAAACTAGAACAACATTTGACTGATAGTAAAATACTTATATTTGAGTCAAAAGTTGTAATATATTGCCATGGGTAATCCAGTAAGCAAACATAGTTTACCTAAAAAATGAAACTTCAATTTGATGTGCTTACTTAAATCATATTTTCAAAAGATTTAAGTTTCTTTCAGAATATGAGAAACTTTACATGGATATAAGTGACCTAAAGACAAGTTTAAGTACTAATGACATAACTTTACAACTTTCGATGTGATAGATATGGCTGGATTGGTAAAACAATGAAAGAAGGAGGTATAGATGTGATTGAGACGACGATTCGAATGGTCCCGAATGGTCACGAACCATCACCGTGCAATGTGAGTGCCATTTTAACCTTTATATGCGATGGAACATTTGGCTTTTCGCACCATTATGCTTGAACCAGTCGCTTGTTTCATTGTCAGGATGATGACTAATTGATTATTTCTGTATTTTCTCGATGGGTTATTGTAGTACTATTTTGGTGGAATGTATGATTTACCCAAATTTGTGAAGATAGTTGATTCCTTCCAAACTAACTAACTTTATTTCCCAACCACTTGTGAATGGCTGATACTAAAAGCTAGACAGCCTGGAAGAGGAATGCAAGTTTACCAAGGATTAAAATATCCTTGGATCGTTTATGTCTGGTGAGGTGTGATATCCACGAATACAACGATCGATAAAATGATATGATCAAGAATGTACAAAACAGAATCGATTGACTAACACTAGGAATGTGAATAGTAATAGCTCACATCGGTATGTCGTTAAAAACGTCATAATCGAAACCTAAAAGCATAAAGATATACAAGCGTCGTTTAACATAAATTAAACGTAACGTAATAAAACAAAATGATTATAACTATAGTAGGGATATGCATGTCTAGGCGACTTAAATGCAAATTAAATATAATATTTAACTATAATTTACAAATTATATAAAAGTAAAGAAAACTTAAAATCTAAAGCGACAAATACATATTTACATATGTAATAATTACACAAACAAAATAAAAGCAGAAAAGGATAATAAATAATTAAACTAAAGAAACTAAAACATATCAAAATTTTGAAGTCA
This sequence comes from Chrysanthemum lavandulifolium, assembly GCA_022545495.1. Lineage (NCBI taxonomy): Eukaryota > Viridiplantae > Streptophyta > Magnoliopsida > Asterales > Asteraceae > Chrysanthemum > Chrysanthemum lavandulifolium. Next base: position 20,634,543 of record CM040243.1, read on the forward strand.
TTTTAATTCTATATTTACAATTGTTTAACGATTAAAATCTAAAAACTTACGTTTACTGAATTTTATGTAAACGTACAAAATAAAAACGTGAATTCAGTCCAATACAACTCCCACAAATGTGAAAATTATATTTTTGGAATTCTAAAAATATAAGAAAATTATTAGAAAATAAAAATAAATTTTTACACTATTAAATTAATTAATATAAATTAAAAATGAATTAAATGTATTTAATAATGAATTAAATAATAAGAAAATCTAAAATTAACTTAAATAAATAAAATAAAGAATCAAAAATCAAAAATCTAAAATATCATAAAATAATTTAAGAAACGAAAATGTATTTTATACATAATTATTCTATTTTTGCATTTTCCTTCCTCTCATATCAATTAGCAACACTTTTTCTGTTACAAGACTGTCACAAACCTTGCATTCTCCTTCCTCCCATAGTGATTAGCGACACATAATCTGTCACTAAACTGTCACTAACCTGTCAGTGACCAGGTTGCTCCTTCCTCCCAAATCTGTTAGTGACATTATTTCTGTTGCAGAATTGTCGCTAAACTAGCAAATTCCAATAGCAGTAGGAGAAACATATTATTAATTATTTACCATTAAAGTGGTTCTTTTTAGCTTTTCTTTTTCTGAAACTAAATTTATACTGATATTATACATATATGATGAAAAATAAGCTTTACAAACAAAGAAATAAGCAAATCGTGAGCTTATAAATCATTTAGTCAAGCCTTATGGCTCACAGTGGACTATAAGCTCACAAAAGCTTGTAAAGATTTGTACAGTGTAAAATAAAGGTAAAAATATATTTGTACATGTATAATAAATAAGTATACACAAGCTTTACTGGATTTCACCTATAAACTTGTAATAAGAAAATAAGCACTTATGATTCTACTACTCAACCAAGCAGCTCTGCAACCATGTTTATGGGTAAGTTAAGCTAAGCAATAAGCTCAAAACCTCAAAACAAGCCTTGAGGTGTCAAGATGAGTGGTTGACTTTCCAAAAGGCCAAGAATCACAAGCTATGGACAACTATAGAGCTTTTGGTGAGCTTATGAAAATGACACCAAATCACCGCTCGACGAGGTGACTTAGTGAATCTTGAGTAAAATGGGACAAAACAAAAAGCTTGCGATTTCTAGTGAATGAGCTACAAGCTTGGATTTTAAGCACTGGATCAATAAGTTGGGTTGCTTGGCTTCTCAAAAAGCTAAACCACTCAAGCTTATGATCATAAATGAGCTTATAAGAGCTGAAGGTAATGGTGCAAGTTCAATAAATTGAACTGTTGTGAATGGGCAAACAACAAGCTCTAAAAACACTTATCAAATAAGCTTATGAGAGCTCAACCAACACTGAGACATTGAGTATGAATGGATAGCCTCACAAGAAGCCAAAATTCACAAGCTCAAGCTTGGTGGGGAACTTTTCATAGGCTTGGGAAAACAACTCCACTTCCACTGTTTGCTTCAGTGGAAGGAGTTTGATGGGACAACATAAGGGGTATGATTAAGCTACCTAAATAAGCTGAAAACTTAAAAATAATCATTCACATAAAGACTAAGCTACAAAGGCAACACAAATAAGCCCAATTCACAAGCTAAGGCCAACTTCACAAGCTTTTGCAAGCTTGTGAACTTGACACCTAAACCTGTGCACAGGGCATGTTTTCAGACAAGTTACCAACAAAAAGCTAATTAAAAAGTACTTAAAAAGCTGATAAAAAGTAAACTAGCATTTTTCTAATTTTGTTAACCAACTAAACTTTAATACCCTAAGAGCTTTTAAGCTAAAACTTATTATTAAGCACACGGTAAAAGATCAATTTTAATCAAAACGACCTAATGAAAAGTTGACTTTAAACAAGAACATCAAAGTTTGACTAAGATGAAATTATAACTAATCCTACTTGACTAAATATGGAATATTAAACATAAATGACATGAAATTATGAAAGATTAACAACTTGTGAGCAGTATGCAAGGTTATAAGACATAGCAGGTCTCACAATACTCATAATAGAGGATCAAAGTGTCAATTTTGACCTTTATCATGCTATACCACTTAAGCGAAACTATCAATGAGTTACTAAGACCATGTTGAGTCTACATAAAACAAGAACAACACCCTTCATAGCCTAAAACTCGGATCGGTCATCACATACAAACAACCCTTAAATGAACATAAATTGAACTTTTCAAAGCAAATCACATGTAAACCCAATCTTTATAATCCGGAGAATCCAAAGTGTCAAAATGGATCTTTTAGCATAAACAAATAGTCACAAAAGTCTATACCTATGATTATCAAAATGGACATATTGACGATGAAAATGCAATATCAAACCACAAAGCAATCCAAAACATACCAACCTATTATTAAGCTATAACATGATAAACTAACAACACGAAACATGAAAACATAGAAATCAAAGCTTAAAAGGACTACAACAATGAATTTGCAAAAATTTGAGAAATGGCTTACAAGATACATCAAGTCGAGAAACATGGAACCAAAGGCAAGGTTACACCCAATAGCTTCCCATCAAGCTCCTAATACCCTTAGCAATCCAAATTTACCCTGCTTCATCATCTTCTTCATGATCACTCTATTTTGATTTTCAACTATTTTCTCTATTTTTATGATTTTTGGTTTTAAAGACTACAACCGATTAAAGGTTTCTAAAAGCTTAAACAAGCTTTGTTAGAGCTTATATGATCTAATAGAGTCCAATAACAACCATAATCCAACAAAAGAAAGTAAATGACATGAAAATTAAAGATAACTTGAAAACTTGAAATGTAAAGATAACTTGCATTAAAACGTAAATGATGTTTCATTACACTAATTTAAGATAAAATACAACATTTGAAAGATTAAAGACATTTTAACTAGGAAAAGCAGTAAAAGTTACATCTATGTGACTATGGCTTAAGGCCAAAGTGCCTTCTCCTCTCTTTCTTCTTCCTTTTATACTCCAAGTACCTTCTCTCACTACTCTGATTGTTTCCCACCATATCTGAGCCCTTGGATCTTTTAATTTCATCAGAACCGTCCAAGTGGATTTTGGCGGGAAAAAGTGGTATTAGCCAGTGGGAGGGTTGAGTGTGAGGTTGAAGGTGCATTTAATGGTTTTGTAGTTTAGGTGAGGTGGAGGAGACAGGAAAGTGATATGGAGAGGAGGGGATGGTTTTGGTTGAGTGTACGCAGGCGGTTGAGGAAGAAGAGACTTTTAGGCGCCAGGGGTTGCTTTGTTTGACCGTTGGGTTGACCGGATATTAATAAGCGGGGGTCAAAAGCAAAGGGTCCAAAAGGTTTGTTGGTCGGGGTTCAAAGTGTTTTGACAAGGCGAATGGGTGTTGAAGGGTTTAAAACACAAGGACCTAGTTTGTAATTTCTGAAACTTCAAGGACCACTGCTGCCATTTTGCAAAGTTGCCTAAAGGACCAAAAGTGACAAGCTTCCATACTACAAGGACCAAACTTGACATTTTCCAATTCTCCAGGGGCCATTTTTGCCAATTTTCAAACTTGAAGGACCTTTTCCGCCATTTGACTAAAGATTCATTCAAGGACCAATTTTAACAACTTAGAATATTTTAGGGACCTTGAATGATAAAACTCTTGATTTTAAAATACCAGGGACTGTTTTTGACAATTTTTGAAACTTGGGGGACTAAAACTGCCAATTTTGCAAATTTGATACGTTTTTCATCCGATTTTGATCTTTTGCATTTAAAACACATAAAACACGATTTGTGATATTTTCATCATTTTGATGCATTTTGAGTGTTTTCGGATGATTTTGCAGTTTATATTAGTACAAAATGATGAGTATTTAGACACTCATCAATCCTACATCGAGATATTGCTAGTCCCTAGCAATGATTTGAGATTTTAATGGATTTGAAAACTCTTTACCAAAAGCCATCACTCGGAGTAGCCGATTGTTTCAGTTCAAGTAAGAACCTTGGTACAACGATAACCAAATGATTTATTGGCAAATCATAAACCATATAACGGTTTGATTTGTCTTTACCGAGCCGTACCCTTACGGACTAGCCAACTCTTAGATAAATTATCGAATTATCTTTGGTGAGTTGAATACCAATTATGGATTTTCCATCGCCTTTACCACAAGCCATAACCTTGCGGGCTAGCCAACTCTTCACTTTTTAGGATATGGTGAGTTGAGAACCATACAATTTTGGGCAAATTGCAAGCCATATAAACGGATTTGAGAAATCTTTACCAAGAGCCGTTTGCTCTGGATTAGCCAATCCTTATGTGGGTTAGACATGGTGGATGATTACCATTTGTTGTGTTTAGTACATAGTACTTCCACTAAAAAATTTTTTAAATTTGGCCATTTTGGGGAAAAGGGACTAAAGGGCACATTTATGATCAAATTCGCGAAATTTCCCCCACACTTAGAAATGAATATTGTCCTCAATATTCAAAGTCACCTATGTTATGCCGAAACTTAGAACGTAAAAGATAACATTACTAGCTAAGTGTAGAAACACAACAATTATTCTCTTTTTTTAATATTTACAATTTTCATTTATTCATTTTCAAAATATATACAACATGTGGGGCACACCCCCACACTTAGGTGGTAGAAAGGGGAAAAAGACAGAAATATGGGTGAAAACCCATATTGTATGGCTTGTTTTTGATAACCAAGTCACTAGCTTGACTCGACCCCGAATTAAATTGTTCATGGGGAAGTTGAGTGGGATTGCCACTCAAGGATTGGGTGAGAAATTGGAGTGGGATTGCCACTCACAGAATTATGAATATTCATCACTTAAGATGAGTCTAAGAGTCTTAGAAAGAAACTTAGAAAGAGTGAGAAGAATCTTTTTGATTTTTGATTTTATAAAAAGGAATGGAAAATATTTTTGTATTTTTTTATCTTTTATATATATATACAAAGGACAAGAGAAGAAAGCAGGGAAATCCTAACAACTGCCTCGAAAGGGAATCTGGGCTTGACAGAGCTCAAAGAATCGAATCCACAACCGAACGATCAAACGTTCTCAATAGAGGAGTTAACAAACTGCGCGTTCCGCCCTTAAAAGGGAATCTAGGTTTGTAACGTCTACCAATTTGTTTTCAAACACCAACAACCAAATGTTGTAACCGAGGACTAATCAAATCGGGCAAGTTGTATTCTACAAAAGGAAAATATTTTTGTATTTTATATGTTTTGAAATTTGAAATATAATATATTATAAGTAAAATATATACAATGGATAAATACTTCAACACACAAAATTAATTATACGCAAAGACACCTCCGGCAAGGCGCCAAAATTTTGTTTTTTTCCAAACTAACTAACTTTATTTCCCAACCACTTGTGAATGGCTGATACTAAAAGCTAGACAACTGGAAGAGGAATGCAAGTTTACCAAGGATTAAAATATCCTTGGATCGTTTATGTCCGGTGAGGTGTGATATCCCGAATACAACGATCGGGATAAAATGATATGATCAAGAATGTACAAAAGCAGGAATCGATTGACTAACACTAGGAATGTGAATAGTAATAGCTCATCACGGTATGTCGTTAAAAGCGTCTAATCGTAAACCTAAAACTAAAAGATATACAAACGTACGTTTAACATAAATTAAACGTAAACGTAATAAAACAAAATGATTATAACTATAGTAGGGATATGCATGTCTAGGCGACTTAAATGCAAATTAAATATAATATTTAACTATAATTTACAAATTATATAAAAGTAAAGAAAACTTAAAATCTAAAACGACAAATACATATTTACATATGTAATAATTACACAAACAAAATAAAACAGGAAAAGGATAATAAATAATTAAACTAAAGAAACTAAAACATATCAAAATTTTGAAGTCATTTTAATTCTATATTTACAATTGTTTAACGATTAAAATCTAAAACTTACGCCATGAATTTTATGTAAACGTACAAAATAAAAACGTGAATTCAACCCAATACAACTCCCACAAATGTGAAAATTATATTTTGGAATTCTAAAATATAAGAAAATTATTAGAAAATAAAATAAATTTTACACTATTAAATTAATTAATATAAATTAAAATGAATTAAATGTATTTAATAATGAATTAAATAATAAGAAAATCTAAAATTAACTTAAATAAATAAAATAAAGAATCTGAAAAATCTGAAAAATCTAAAATATCATAAAATAATTTAAGAAACTGAAAATGTATTTTATACATAATTATTCTATTTTTGCATTTTCCTTCCTCTCATATCAATTAGCAACACTTTTTCTGTTACAAGACTGTCACAAACCTTGCATTCTCCTTCCTCCCATAGTGATTAGCGACACATAATCTGTCACTAAACTGTCACTAACCTGTCAGTGACCAGGTTGCTCCTTCCTCCCAAATCATAGTGACATTATTTCATTGCAGAATTGTCGCTAAACTAGCAAATTCCAATAGCGTGGGAGAAACATATTATTAATTATTTACCATTAAAGTGGTTCTTTTTAGCTTTTCTTTTACAAACTAAATTTATACGATATTATACATATATGATGAAAAATAAGCTTTTACAAACAAAGAAATAAGCAAATCGTGAGCTTATAAATCATTCAACGAGCCTTATGGCTCACAAGTGGACTATAAGCTCACAAAAGCTTGTAAAGATTTGTACAGTGTAAAATAAAGGTAAAAATATATTTGTACATGTATAATAAATAAGTATACACAAGCTTTACTGGATTTCACCTATAAACTTGTAATAAGAAAATAAGCACTTATGATTCTACTACTCAACCAAACAGGCCTGCAACCATGTTTATGGGTAAGTTAAGCTAAGCAAATAAGCTCAAAACCTCAAAACAAGCCTTGAGGTGTCAAGATGAGCTGGTTGACTTTCCAAAAGGCCAAGAATCACAAGCTATGGACAACTATAGAGCTTTTGGTGAGCTTATGAAAATGACACCAAATCACTGCTCAGCTTGAGCTGACTCAGTGAATGCTGAGTAAAATGGGACAAAACAAAAAGCTGCTTGCAGCCCTAGTGAATGAGCTACAAGCTTGGATTTTAAGCACTGGATCAATAAGTTGGGTTGCTTGGCTTCTCAAAAAGCTAAACCACTCAAGCTTATGATCATAAATGAGCTTATAAGAGCTGAAGGTAATGGTGCAAGTTCAATAAATTGAACTGTTGTGAATGGGCAAACAACAAGCTCTAAAAAAACTTATCAAATAAGCTTATGAGAGCTCAACCAACACTGAGACATTGAGTATGAATGGATAGCCTCACAAGAAGCCAAAATTCACAAGCTCAAGCTTGGTGGGGAACTTTTCATAGGCTTGGGAAAACAACTCCACTTCCAATGTTTTGCTTCGATGGAAGGAGTTTGATGGGACAACATAAGGGTATGATTAAGCTACCTAAATAAGCTAAAACTTAAAATAATCATTCACATAAAGACTAAGCTACAAAGGCAACACAAATAAGCCCAATTATGTTATACAACTTCACAAGCTTTTGCAAGCTTGTGAACTTGACACCTAAACCTGTGCACAGGGCATGTTTTCAGACAAGTTACCAACAAAAAGCTAATTAAAAAGTACTTAAAAAGCTGATAAAAAGTAAACTAGCATTTTTCTAATTTTGTTAACCAACTAAACTTTAATACCCTAAGAGCTTTTAAGCTAAAACTTATTATTAAGCACACAGTAAAAAGATCAATTTTAATCAAAAACGACCTAATGAAAAGTTGACTTTAAACAAGAACATCAAAGTTTGACTAAGATGAAATTATAACTAATCCTACTGACTAAATATGGAATATTAAACATAAATGACATGAAATTATGAAAGATTAACAACTTGTGAACAGGTATGCAAGGTTATAAGACATGACAGTCTCACAATACTCATAATAGAGGATCAAAGTGTCAATTTTGACCTTTATCATGCTATACCACTTAACTGAAACTATCAATGAGTTACTAAGACCATGTTGAGTCTACATAAAACAAGAACAACACCCTTCATAGCCTAAAACTCAGATCAGTCATCACATACAAACAACCCTTAAATGAACATAAATTGAACTTTTCAAAGCAAATCACTGTGTAAACCCAATCTTTATAATCCAGAGAATCCAAAGTGTCAAAATGGATCTTTTTTAGCATAAACAAATAGTCACAAAAGTCTATACCTATGATTATCAAAAATGGACATATTGACAGTGAAAATGCAATATCAAACCACAAAGCAATCCAAAACATACCAACCTATTATTAAGCTATAACATGATAAACTAACAACACAGAAACATGAAAACATAGAAATCAAAGCTTAAAAGGACTACAACATAATTTGCAAAAATTTGAGAAAATGGCTTACAAGATACATCAAGCTGAGAAACATGGAACCAAAGGCAAGGTTACACCCAATAGCTTCCCATCAAGCTCCTAATACCCTTAGCAATCCAAATTTACCCCTGCTTCACCATCTTCTTCATGATCACTCTATTTTTGATTTTTCAACTATTTTCTCTATTTTTTATGATTTTTTGGTTTTAAAGACTACAACTGATTAAAGGTTTCTAAAAGCTTAAACAAGCTTTGTTAGGAGCTTATATGATCTAATAGAGTCCAATAACAACCATAATCCAACAAAAGAAAGTAAATGACATGAAAATTAAAGATAACTTGAAAACTTGAAATGTAAAAGATAACTTGCATTAAAACTGTAAATGATGTTTCATTACACTAATTTAAGATAAAATACAACATTTGAAAGATTAAAAGACATTTTAACTAGGAAAAGCAGTAAAAGTTACATCTATGTGACTATGGCTTAAGGCCAAAGTGCCTTCTCCTCTCTTTCTTCTTCCTTTTATACTCCAAGTACCTTCTCTCACTACTCTGATTGTTTCCCACCATATCTGAGCCCTTGGATCTTTTAATTTCATCAGAACCGTCCAAGTGGATTTTGGCGGGAAAAAGTGGTATTAGCCAGTGGGAGGGTTGAGTGTGAGGGTTGAAGGTGCATTTAATGGTTTTTGTAGTTTAGGTGAGGTGGAGGAGACAGGGAAAGTGATATGGAGAGGAGGGGGGATGGTTTTGGTTGAGTGTAGCAGAGCAGTTGAGGAAGAAGAGACTTTTGGCGCCAAGGGGTTGCTTTGTTTGACCGTTGGGTTGACTGGGATATTAATAAGCAGGGGGTCAAAAAGCAAAGGGTCCAAAAGGTTTGTTGGCTGGGGTTCAAAGTGTTTTGACAAGGCCAAATGGGTGTTGAAGGGTTTAAAACACAAGGACCTAGTTTGTAATTTCTGAAACTTCAAGGACCACTGCTGCCATTTTGCAAAGTTGCCTAAAGGACCAAAAGTGACAAGCTTCCATACTACAAGGACCAAACTTGACATTTTCCAATTCTCCAGGGGCCATTTTTGCCAATTTTCAAACTTGAAGGACCTTTTCCGCCATTTGACTAAAGATTCATTCAAGGACCAATTTTAACAACTTAGAATATTTTAGGGACCTTGAATGATAAAACTCTTGATTTTAAAATACTGTGGACTGCTTTTGACAATTTTGAAACTTGGGGACTAAAGCGCCAATTTTGCAAATTTGATCGTTTTCATCGATTTTGATCTTTTGCATTTAAAACACATAAAACACGATTTGTGATATTTTCATCATTTTGATGCATTTTGAGTGTTTTCGGATGATTTTGCGCTTATATTGTACAAAAATGATGAGTATTTAGACACTCATCAATAGTTCGAGATGCTTGGGTATGCTTCGATTCTCCGAATTGGGCCATTTGTTGCTGCAAAATGGAATTTCGGGTGAGTCACTGACTGTGATTCTTTATTGGATAATACTTCAAATGCGTGTTTTTAGCTAAAAGGATAATACATGGTGGTACATCGCCAGATGTGACTTTATTTGTTTTAATTCCTAACAATTTCATCAGATATAATACAATGGTATACCGTTTGGTTGCATTATGTGCTGGACCGTCTTCGAACCGACAATGAGCCTTTCAAGGTGTGAAGTGGTTGATGTTATCTTATTAATCTCACAAGTAAACTGATTCTTGCTAGAAATGTAAAATCACCTAATTACCTCTAGCTTTAATCAACTGTACTTCCAAGTCTACTTCTTCAAGTCACACTAATCACTTAGAAAACGCACTTCCAAACACTCTCAAAGTAGAATGTTCCTTCTGGGAATTTCAAATGTTCTTTCCTTTTGTAAATATTAATGTGTGTTGTTGGTGAAAAATACAGCATTATATGCAGAACTTCACTACTCTCATCGTAAACATGATGAAGAAAGAAAAGTTTTTTGCGTCACAAGGAGGTCCAATCATCTTAGCTCAGGAAAGTTTTTCTTAATAACAAAGAAGCTTAAAAAGTAGTTTAGACTTTAGAATATTAATAGAGGCGAGGTTTAGAATTGTTCAAATTGCTCGAGGTAAGAGGTCCCATTATTTTTATGTGGTTGGACTATTGCATACTTAATATAGATGATGGTTTCACCTATACCAACCCTTTTCATTCTTGGTGTCGGCAAAGGACGACAATTGCGGGGCTAATCTGGGAGAATTGGCACCATGGAAAGAGAAAGCATTGTAAGCTCATCAACGCCTCTCATGTATGTATGTTATTTTCATGCTACTAATGCTTGATGATACCAGTTGGATTCTGTTGGTTCGGACTTGAAATTTAATGCAAGAAGAGATTTGGATGATGTGGAGTTTTTATATTGTGCTTGTAGGTAACTTTTATTGTATGTGCTAATACTTATGTTATGGCCAATCTTCTTTATGTTAAAGCGGGTATATATCGTATAAATAAACACATGAAAATGGGTGATGCAAACAAACGATAATGAAGGAAAAATATGGTGAGAAATTAAAGAAGGTGGATGAACGTCTTTAGAACGCTTATTCAAACGGAGTCAAAGCCGCCACCATTTGTTTTGTAAATAATCGCCTATATCATTGAATGCCGATTACATTGATGACATGGATAGATTACTTGTGTGATTTTTCGAATCGACCGGCAATGAATAATTAACCACTCACATGAGTACTATTAAGCGGGGCCATTATGGTTTTTAGATATTAATGCTAAGCTAGGCATCTTTCGTGAATTGATTGGTCAATTCCATGCAAGTGACATCATGAGAGAGAAGTTGGACGAGTTTATAGAAGAGCGACAGGCACTTGCAGCAAAGAAAAGAGGTGAAGCACTGGAGGAAGGAAGGAAAAGGATAGAGAAGAAAGAAATGGCAAAGGATGAGTCAAATGGGAATGAACATAATGGAGATATCAGGAAGACACACACGGATACAAACTCATCTGCTGAGCAAAAAGACTCACCAGAGATCAGGTACTAAGTATTGACTTTGTTTATATGATGATCATATTTCTGATTGGAAGGTTAGTTTGGGTTATAATGGATTTATTATTGCCTTACCATGGAAAGAAGTAAGGCAAGACATCTGAGAAGGATGTGAAAAATGTAAAGGTTGATACGGGTCTCACAATAGCAAGTATGAAAGCATTAAATGAAAAAGGGATCTCAGAAAGTGATAGACGTTGAGAAAAAGGAAACAAAGGATAAAATAGGTATAGAACAGAAGGTAAAACCTCCTCTCTCTCTCTGTGTGTGTATATGCAACCTCTATTAAACTATTATCACCACACTCAAAATGTGTTATCAAATTTCTAAACTAAATGATGTTTGAATAGAACTTAGGAAATTTATATTCTTGTATTTCTGTTTATTTTCTTGGAAATGGTGATGTCGATTACTACGTTTGTGTCCTAGGAAATCATGTCAAATACAAAGTCTTCCAAGGCAATGGCTTTACGTAGAGGTGGTAATATTTTACCTGGTTTTGGGTTTATATTGTATCTCTAATGTCCAATGGTCAGATGGGATAAATCTGAAAGTAGGTCTAACAAGTTAAACGTTGCCAAAAGTGTATAAATCTTCTTACTAACCTCTTTAATTGTTCTACTTCTAAAGATCACATTATTATATCTTGTAATTATGTAGATTTTGCAATCATATGTTGGTGGATCAACGTAACGTCCATTTTGCAACCTGTTGTTTTCTCTTGAGGTGTAAAATCTGTATATATATTTTAGGATAGCATGATTTATTGTAGTTTGTTTGTGTCTGCAGAAAGAAAAACTGGAGAGGGAAATGGAGAAGTGGCTCATACGCACAAACCCTTTAGATAAAGACAGGGATTATAACAGGTACTGGTTTTTATTACCAATAGTAAGTCATAAGTTTAGTCATGGCGGATTGCTAAATATTCACAATTAGTCCAAAAGTTTCACTTTGAACTTACACTATCTGGTGGAGGTTCCACAAGATGGAATAGGAGTGGAATTCTTTGGTAGGATCGAATCATAGGTATATGCATTGCTCATGGTCACCTTTACCTCCTGTGAATACATTAGTTTGTAGAATGTATGGCTGCACTGTCCTGTTTCCTAAGACCTCAAAGTCTATCTCATCGTGTTCTGCGTTTTCTGATACTAACTGCATTTTCCAGTCAATGCCCAACTTAATTAGTTCATCTTAATAATATTTTGTATATATTTACATACACTACCACAATTTCAATACAATGTCACTAAAGATGCTATTGGTAAATTTATCTCTTTTACATGTACGTACTCCATTACGTGATGATGGGATTGTTGGGGAGCCAAGAACTTGCATGGGGCAAGAGCGCGTTCAACCAGGTACTAACGTTTTCTCACATTAATTAGATTTCCTTGATACCCAGTCAGGAAATGTCACGTGTTTATTTTGTAATAAGACTATAGTGCATGCTTCCCTCAGAGCACATTCAAATTTATATGGCAATATGTTTGGTGTAGAATCCTATTTATGTAATTCTCCGTAACTTTAATCCAACTTATGTCTTGTAATAATTATTTCTTTCATCGAAGCCCTAGATTCTTCACACTACAAGCGATTGGGATTGCAGTTGAAGGCACTACATTGCATGTTAACAAACAATATTAGGGTGGGCACGTCAAATTGGCATTTACATGTTGATAATTTGATAAACCTTAACCATTTATTTAAGCTTAGTATTATGGTGTAGGAAAGTTATGAGTTATTTGCTGAGAAAGTGACCAAAATTTCAGAAACGGAAAGTTGCATATCAAAGAAGGATCATTCTGCTGTCATTAAGGTAAACGTCAATGCTTTTAACTTCCATTAATGCTTCCGTGAGCTTTTAAATGTATTAACTGTACCACACAAATATATATTCAAAATAATCTATAATCATGAAATATAACTACTAGATGATAGATCAGTATCATTTGGCCTAAACCTGATTCTGAGGGGTTCAATCAGATGCACTCATGATCAGGGACGGAGCCAGGACTAAATATGACCGGGTGCACACAAAAAATGAACACTAATACTAGAAACATATTTCGATGGACCGGGTGCATTTAAGACGACTTTAAGAAAAATCAATGTTTTTATTAAAAATTAACACTACATTAAAAAAATCCATAGGGTGCCCGGGCACCCGCGAGAACCCCCAGGTTCCGTCCCTGCTCATGATTATTATAGCCGAAATTTTCCACAAGACCTTAAAAACTTTGAAAAACTATTGTGGTATTGGATAGACTTATCATTTCATTTTAAGTACTCATGGCTTTTGACATTTTAGCCGACTAATCATGGGGTGGGGTCTGAACCAACCGTCACACAGACTTAAACAAGATGAAGGCATCCTTTTTTAGAAGGTAAGTGTGGCTTTACACCTAGCAGGAATTGAACCTGAGACCTCACATATTTTAGTGCGATAGTTACAAGCCTATTTCTATGACAGATGGAAAGAGAAATTAGTGACATATTGTGAGATCAAATGTTTCAAGTTCGTAAGTTTGTTAGTTTTAAAAAACTCGATTAGCTACTATTAAACAAAAGAAAAAGGTACAACATGGGTACCAATTATGCAAATTAAATGGCATAAAAGTATGGAAAATTTATTAAACTTTCATCAAAGGATACTGATCAAATCCTGTTGCAATTAGTGCCGTATACTTGGTGCTCATCATGGGCTCATATCAACTTATGCGCTCAAGGCCTTGGTTTTTTACATGTTCCATGTTTTCAACAATTCTTTTGCTGGTCCTCTTGAGGTTGTCTAATTAAAAGTCTCTATTTTTTGTAGGTCGTTAACGTTTTTGGACTTTTCTTAGTAATTTCGATGGGGAAGTTTTTCTGTTGCCTATGGGGTCATGTGCCAAAAAGCTTACAACCAATGTTAATGGTAATTGATATGATAATATTATTGACTAATTGATTATATCCTTACAGTGTAAGTTAATGTGATTTTGTGTTGATATGTTTTTTTCATATATAATTTGTAGCGGAGCGCTCTAGAGTATCTTAGTGGTTACTGAATAAATTTAAAGACTTTGAATGTATGTAGATGTCAAAAATTGGCTTCAGCAAGGACTTGAAGGTATATAAAAGTTGCATTTGTGTCCATCGTATCTTAAAATGTAAAAGTTAAAATTCCATGAAACATGTTATACTACTATAATGTGTGTGTAATCCTTTTAAGAGGTTGTGCAATGTTGGGTTTAGATGCGTTGGGTTAAAAGTTAAAATTCCATATAACATGTTATACTACTATAATGTATGTGTAATCCTTTTAAGAGGTTGTGCAATGTTAGGTTTAAATGTGTTGGGGTAATGGGTCAAACGATGAACTTTCAAATATGGTTTTAGTAACAGTTAAAGCATGCATCATATCTAACCATCCGTCATAAGTATTCCATTATATGTAGAGTGGAAAATACCCGAGTCATGTTAAGATGGCCAAACAAAATTACTTATTTAATATGTTTTTATATTATATTTTGGTTATAACTTATGTTAGTCTTCTTTTTCTATATAAAAAGTTCATTACTGATATATAACAGAAGTTGCAGATTCTTGGTAATGGATTTTAAGGCATTTTATTAATGCCAAGCTACTTGAAGATGTTATAATCAAATCTAGAAATAAAGTGATGTAAAGGCGTTCTAATAAGGTGACTATTTTTGCTTGGAGGTCGCTTCATGGTCGCCTTATTGCGATCAGGCGTGCTATGCTACTAAAGAAGCTTTATTTAACATTTTAGTTTAAATCATATACTATATAGTTACAAAGAGCTTTGTATATTTTTATTGTTTTATAATTGTTAACGTTCATTTATTTTTATTGTTAATTAATTCAATATAAAATGGTACATTTATATCTTATTTTCCGATGGAACCAATATGAATGCATAGGTATGTTATATAATTTTTTTGGAAAAACCTCTTAACGATTATCAGCCTTCTTTTGCTATAGTAAAATATGTCAACGATAATTATTTTATATCATTACATCAATATTAAAAATAATTTTCCGTTAACTGAGACCATCAAAATTAATAAAAATTAACTTTTTCTTAAAAATTTTCAAACGTAAACTAATACCATAACAAAATAAAATGAAATCAAAATTTTTTAACCGTAAACTAATAACATTTAAATATATAATGAAAACCACTGTCCTTACAAATAAGTTTTCGTTAATTGACACCATCAAAATTATAATTACAAATCATGCATTAAGAAATTTTATTTTTAGATATATATTCATATACTAACACATTTTTAAGATATGTTATCCTACTTTATTTATATATTTTAAATAACATATATTAAATTGTACAATTTAAGAGATTTTAAATGATAAATTAATGATAAATTGTACATATATTAAGAAATTGTGCATATATTTTTAAGATATGGTATCCTACTTTATTCATATATTAATCAAAATTGTAATTTAAACTTTATTAAAAAAATTTATTTATAAAAATGTCATTAAGATGCCACATGTATTTAAAATCAGAACCAACGTTGTGTACAAAAAAAACTTTATTTCACATTTGAACTGACAACTATACTTTGTTCTTGCAGATACTTTAATAATTTTTTATTTTCTCATACGAGAAGAACATTCATTTCTTTCGTTCTTAATGCACTCAATAAATAATTTGGTATGTTTATAATTGATTTATCTTTACTTAATTTTTTGTAAACGATATTCACAATAAGCTAATGACCCTTTCTTTCAACATGTACTCTTTTGAACCATTTTTTACCACCATTCTTTCGCTATACAAAAATATGCCTACGATATTTATAAGTCATGCCCGCCCATCGGTTTTTAAACACCAAAAAAAGGCTAAATAACACCATCAAAACAAAAAATACAACTAAACATAAATAAATAAATATTAAACAATAATAAAATAATACACTTTTGAGTAACAATTTTCCATTAACCAACACCATCACAAGTAAAATTATAACACATGCCCGCCCATCGGGCGGACTTTGACAACTAGAAACAAAAAGGTACCCGTACCAAATAAAATAGATGCATCAATTATATGAGATAGGAGAATCCTACAAGTTAGGTAACCCTAATTAACAAAACAGACACACAAAATTAAACAAAATTGTTTACACCCACAGTACTATCAACAACAACAACGCCATCAACAAGAAAAACAACATCAACAATTATTCTAATTAAACTTTACAAATCAACTACAAGATTAAAAAATATAAATATAACTTAAAAACAAAATAACACAAAATGACTTTGATCGCTATCGAAAAGCAATCAAAATAAAATTTCAATGGTCAAATCAAAATACCTCAAAATAAAAACAAACTAAACCCTAATTACAAATTCTTTTAATAAGTAATAATAAGAAAAGTGCAAACAATTACAATTTTGAAGGAAATCTAAAACACGTTGTTTCTTCAAAATATCAACACCTACAAACCCTTACCGATCATTAATTATCAACAGCAAACCCTTTGCGAACCTAAATAAGCATCAAAATTCAATCAGAAAGATACACTTTCATCAACAATACATTTTGGTATATGGAATGTGAAACTATGAACAAAGATTATATTTGAGATATATATTTACCTTTTATGTATGATGTAACACACTTACTGTGAGATGTGTTTTTACATATGTCATGTGTTTTAAAAAAAAAATAACCAAACAATTTAGGAAATAAGGAAAAAACTTTATTTAACACTATATAATTTATGTTGTTTTTTTTACCAAAAATGATTTTATTATTGCATAATAAGAAAGATTTAATTTCATTCAAATATATATTTCCCCACTAAATGTTAAGTGTTTAACCAAAAAAAAACATTAAAGACATGTCATCCCATAATACATGTTAAATATAAGAGGAGGCATGACACATACTATAAATTATTAAAAATATATAAGGGTTTTGATTTAATAACTCACCACAGTTAGGATTTAAAAATTTAATTAAAAAAAAAAAAATCGTAAGATTACGAGAATTCTAAAAATACATACTCGAGCAATCTTAATCGTGTATCTTGGTTTATAAAATTTCGTTTAAAAACTTATTGAATATAAAACTTTATATCAATACTAACTATATTTGATCCACAAAATCATACAAAATAAAAACCACAAGTCATACCCGTCCATCGGACGGGTTTTGACACTAGTGTATATATATATATATAGATTGGATCATTTAAAAAGTTGATCTCAAGAGATAAATGAGAAAAGTAATCTCAACCATTGGATCACCCCCTCTTCCCCTCCCTTTTTCACACCAAACTACAGGGACCTAATTGTATTTTTCCTTCATTCTTCAAGGAAATTTTGTAAATTCGCACCCTACCCCCCCTCCCAAAAAAAAATCCATCCAATTTTTTTCTAGGGGCCGATTTTTTAGCCAAAATTTCCATAAAATTCTATAAGCATGATGCACTTTTTATTTTGGTGCATCACAGTTATAACAATTATTTATAACTATGATGCACTAAATTTTATAACCGAGATGCACCTAAAAATTGTTGAACTAACATGCTCTTATAACATTGCAATAACTTAGTATATTGTAATCTTTAAGGGGCATTAGTTGTACAACAAGAGACGGAGTCATGGTAGCACTGCATGCTTTGTCATTGGGATAACGCCAGTGCATATTAACAATCGTGAATTGATGAAAAGTAAGTTAACCATGTGATTAATAAAATGACTCTGAAACATGTTAGGATAATTGATTTCATTGTATATTAACCATGTGATTAATAAAATAAGCGCGTTGAATCAGTTAAAAATCTCTCTTTTTATACACAAAGGTTGAGGGTTCTAATTCAAGCTTTTCTGTAATAAGTTAATAACATACGCGATTTGATGCACCTTTTTATTTTGGTGAATCATAGTTAAATTATAACTATGATGCATCAATTTTTATAACCGAGATGCACCCAACGATCGTTACCTAATATGCTCCTATAACATTGCAATAACTTAGTGTACTATGTTCTTTAAGGGGCATTAGTTGTACAACCAAGGACGGATGGTAGCCATGGTAGTGTCGCATCTCTTTGTTATAACATGCTTTGTCATTGGGATAATGCGAGTGCATATTAACCATCGTCAATTGATGAAAAGTAAAACAAAATGACTAGGATAATTGATTTCATTGTATACTAACCATTTGATTAATAAAATAAGCGTGTTGAATCAGTTGAAAAATCTCTCTTTTATACACAAAGGTTGAGGGTTCTAATTCAAAACCTTTTCGAATAAGTTAATAACATATGCGATCGATGCACTTTTTATTTTGGTGAATCACGCTTAAAAAAGTAGTTATAACTATGATGCACATTTTTATAACCGAGATGCACAAAAAAGGTGCATCACGCTTATAAATTTTGGAAAAAAAATTTGCCCAATTTTTTTTGGCGGGGGGGGGTGGGGTGGGGTGGTTTCAAAACTTACCCACAAGTTTGAGATGTTTCAAATTAGACCCTATAACTTTTTTCTCACTTTTATCTCTAATTACACTTTTCTCTAGAACTGCACTTTATATATATATTTTGAGAGTTGACCTTTGTTGTGGAAGGTATGTTATATATTTTGAGATGGTTGTTTTTTTTTTTTTTTTTTTTTTTTTTGATCCGCTTAGATCGATATCTTTTTGTGTGAGTGTGTGTGTTTAGATGGAGAGTTATGAGTGTGTTTAGAAGATGAATTCGTTGTTTGAATTTGATAGTGTTTTTGTTTGACTGATTTTCATAATGAAAGAGGTGATGAAATGACAATTATACCATCATGTGCAAGTCACATGAGGGGTGTTTAATGGTCAAAGCTGACGCTTTTGGTCAAAGGATCAGGAGTATTAAGGGTTTTGGAGTTAGGGACTATATGTGCAAAAAAAAAGTCAAAGGACCAAGAGTGAAAGTCAATGCAAATCACAAGGACCATCTTTGCAATTTAATCAAAAAATAGTTAAAAAAAAAGACATGTGTCAAGCACTCATAGGAGTCGAACAACTGTATGGTCGCACATGACTAAAATTGAAAGATGGCCTTTGAGGTGTCTACATAGTAGAACAACCCAAAAAATTTGTCAAGAGATTTACTCTTTAATAAAACATAGAGTAAACTGCAAAAATCATCCATGTGGTTTGTGGTTTTTGGCAAGTATCATCCCTATCTCAAACTTTTGGCATTAATCATCCCTAAGTCCATAAACTATCGACATTAATCATCCATGAGCACTAACGTCATTATCTTCTTTGTTGTTTGTTTTTGTATAATTGATGTCCGGATGATTTTAAGTGCTCGTTGCTGCAATTTATTTATTAAACCAACGCAATGCGATAATAAATAACTATGTAAATACGAAACAAGACTTTTATCATAAATATAACATAGTTAATAAACCATCAAATATATTATATTAGCACAAGTCTTCAATCTCTTATCGAGTAAGAGGCAGTAAGACAAGTCCCCCACCTCTTACTAAGTAAGATGTTATATGTCTAACTGAGTCTGACTCAAAAGAAAAAAACAAACAAGCAAAACATCTGCCCACCTCTTACTGGTAAGAGTAAGAGGGCTAGTAAACAAACACACCCTTAGTTTAGCCTTTGTGTCAACAGAGATGGTTTAAAAGTGGCCATACCTGCACGTTCCAAAATTTCACGAGCATATTTTGTTTGATTAAGAAACAATCCACATATGGTATGGGAAACACCAATACCCAAGGACCAAGGTCTTTCATTGCAAACTGACGAAAGATACATTATATGATACCTATATCTAATGTTTGACTAATACATTGGTCCATTTTACTCTTTTGAGTTATGCAACCTTTACATAACAACGAGAGAAAGATAGATAGGAATGATGTTACAAAAGGTTTTACAGCATTCCAAACGTGAGCAACATATTGAAAGAAGATTGATATCACATGTTTTCGAGTTTCCTCTTTGTTTCGCTAATGACTTTGTCTTTAAGTTGTCTATCAAGAAATTATGTGTCACTTAGCCTATATCATTTGATGATCATGGACATAAATCATCATCTAAAGTAAGTTTTGTTTTGTAAGCCAAAAGAAGCCAACTTTTATGTTACCACGTCCATGCCAAAGCATCATTTGTCATTTGACCTTAAAACATTTGTTTAGGTGTATAAAAAAAGAAAACGTTGAGTTCATTAAACTGAAAATCACATGTAATTATGGCAATTTATATGTTAATTAATGTATATTGAATGCATATTCTAATATAAAGGAAAACTTCGAGTTTAGTTAATAAGATCGAACGCGTGCGTTATGGGCACCCGTTAGACAAACCATATTTCAAAAGATCCAAAGTGACGGTTAAACTGTCACATTTTAACAAATTGCTGTTTTGTTTAGTCAGAAAGATGCCCCAAAAGAACATAGGTACGGAGTATTTGTTTGAGACACCCCGTACGCAACTTCCCTTTTCATTTAGCAACCCAGAAGGTAAAGTTAGCTGACCCATGTTGATAAAATAACCAAGGTAAATTTACCTACCTGCGCATGTCTAAGAAGATTTGCGGTTACTTGAAACTATAAAGGACAACTCGGTAAAGCCTATTGTTTTGTGGAAAGTAATTAGACAGCATCCTGGGCGCTGTGATATGTTATTTTGTAGGAATTTGCAGATGCGGCATCAAAAAGACAGGATTCTTTTCAACTACAAGAAAGTGTTTTCCAAGTCCTTTCATCTCTCTGGAAGAAGAAAAAAAGTATAAATCTTAATAGATTTATAGATTTGTTGGACTAAGAAAGTAGAAAAACAACCAAATATAATACTATGCTACAGGTGATTGACCACATGATCCCTAGGTTAACCTCAATGCCCCTTAGTTGAGAGAATGGCGGTCTGATGGAAACGAGTTCCACTAGGCCAAGTGTTCTTTGGATATTGATTGAATCTTGACATGGCTGTTTTGGTTTTAGACATGCAGAAAAATAAAAGGGTGTTTGGCTTTGCTTACTGATATATAAACACAGCCAACTACAATTGATAAATGTCACGAAACACACAGCAAAATAGAGTCACAAACACAAAACACAAATAAGTTTTGACCCAAAGCAACAGGTCACAATAGTTTTCAAAAGACATGGTCCATTTGTTTGCATCTAGTACACAACAATTACACCTACACAAGTATCTTGTGCTTGAAATAGAAATGGGCCATCTGTTCTCGATATCAAGGGCTGTCTGGACTGCATCTCCAACAACCAATGGCATCCCATGAGATAATCTGTATAGAGAACAAGAGATAAGAAATGAAAATCATGCATAAAGATAATCTGTATGGGATTCACAAGTAACAGTTATCCATAGGGCCACAAATATCTTTTCTCCTAGATCTTTCTTATTCCTAACCCCAAAATAATTTGTTGTTGGAACCATCGACAAATGAAGCATCCTGGTTCTAAGTGCAGTAATGGTGTTTATGACTATGCCAAGGGGTATGTCACCGCTATTTATACCAAACATACCTTGCTAATCACATAATCTTTCATCAATGTGGGCTTATTGAATTATCTCTTTGCATCAGCCGTTCAACACCCACTAACTGGAATCTTTCTAATTGGGCCTTATGATTATAAATCACTTAGTTTAGTCTTTGTGTCAACAGAGATGGTTTACAAGTGGCCATACCTGCACGTTCCAAAATTTCACGAGCATATTTTGTTTGATTAAGAAACAATCCATTTGTGGTATGGGAAACACCAATACCCAAAAATAACTTAGGGGACCAAGGTCTTTCATTGCAAACTCAGTTTCTAGAACTTTCATGATATATTGACGAAAGATACATTATATGATATCTATATCTAATGTTTGACTAATACATTGGTCCATTTTACTCTTTTGAGTTATGCAACCTTTACATAACAAAGAGAGAAAGATCACGATGATATTAGGAATGATGTTACAAAAGGTTTTACAGCATTCCAAACGTGAGCAACATATTGAAAGAAGATTGATATCACATGTTTTCGAGTTTCCTCTTTGTTTCGCTAATGACTTTGTCTTTAAGTTGTCTATCTAGTAATTATGTGTCACTTAGCCTATATCATTTGATGATCATGGACATAAATCATCATCTAAAGTAAGTTTTGTTTTGTAAGCCAAAAGAAGCCAACTTTTATGTTACCACGTCCATGTCAAAGCATCATTTGTCATTTGACCTTAAAACATTTGTTAAGGTGTATAAAAAAAGAAAACGTTGAGTTCATTACACTGAAAATCACATGCAATTATGGCAATTTATATGTTATTTAATGTATATTGAATGCATATTCTAATATAAAGGAAAACTTTGAGTTTAGTTAATAAGATCAAACGAGTGCGTTATGGGCACCCGTTAGACAAACCTTATTTCAAAATATCCAAAGTGACGGTTAAACTGTCACATTTTAACAAATTGCTGTTTTGTTTAGTCAGAAAGATGCCCCGAAAGAACATAGGTATTTGTTTGAGACACCCCGTACGCAACTTCCCTTTTCATTTAGCAACCCAGAAGGTAAAGTTAGCTGACCCATGTTGATAAAATAACCAAGGTAAATTTACCTACCTGCGCATGTCTAAGAAGATTTGCGGTTACTTGAAACTATAAAGGACAACTCGGTAAAGCCTATTGTTTTGTGGAAAGTAATTAGACAGCATCCTGGGCGCTGTGATATGTTATTTTGTAGGAATTTGCAGATGCGGCATCAAAAAGACAGGATTCTTTCAACTACAAGAAATCGTTTTCCAAGTCCTTTCATCTCTATGGAAGAAGAAAAAAAGTATAAATCTTAAAAGATTTATAGATTTGTTGGACTAAGAAAGTAGAAAAACAACCAAATATAATACTATGCTACAGGTGATTGACCACATGATCCCTAGGTTAACCTCAATGCCCCTTAGTTGAGAGAATGGCGGTCTGAAAAAGAACGAACCTATATTCGTTTGGGTTTTAGAGTGTTCTCAAAAGAAAGAAATGTACACCATTATTCAACGTGTTAGAAGACAAGAAATAAAGCAGATGTTTGGTCCACCCCCAAAAACTAGCATTCCCAGAATCATTTGGTAATTCCAAAATCATATCATATTGCATATCTACGATTCCATGGGTATACACACGCAACACCTAAACTTAAACGGATCACATATTGAAACATCCAAATATGAACGAAAAGAATCACGAGTAAATGAAGTGGAATGAAACACCTAATAGAGTATCTAAGCAGATCCAACACGTACATCTCAAAGGAAAATACCAAGGTCAAATCAGTTATCTTAAAATGGCTACTCTTCTCAACGGTTAGCAAATCATATAATATGATCTCTATCATCTATTAAAACGCACTAGAAAAGTGATACAGTACTATAATAAGAGGCTACTGGAGTATGCAAAAAATCTCAAAACATATTACCAAAACTTTGAAAGTTTAAAAAAGCTCAGCTGTTTGGAGGTTCTCCCAAAGTGCTTCTCAATAAGAAGCATCAGGCCCTCATGCTGCCGACTCACAAGATGATATACGCAGCCTGCAAAAGTTCAGCAGATAAAAATAATAATGATGATAACAACAGTAACAATGACAAGATACTACTAGTAGGTAAACCATATGCAGTAAATTGCCAAAAAAAAATACCATCTTCAAAACCCTTGCTTGCCTGGGTTGCTAGCCTGTAGTACAATACATAATCGGGTACATTGAGGACCATTGGAAGATCATAGAATATCACTGAATGTACCTGGAAAAACAAATATTAATATTATTGAAACCATTACTAGTGAAATCATTAATTTTCAAGTAAGCAGTACCTTGGATTGGTCAAAACAACCAGGGGTGAAGACATGGTCCGATGTAAGTAGCACACCAGCTTTTCGAAGCTTAAACTTGAGTAATTTTTCATCATCTTTCTTCTGTTTGAGCAGCATGGGTTCTGCTACTGTTATCACCACATCAAAGTCTGATTCAATAAGCTTTTTCTTCAACTTTGTGATATCCGTTCTCGGATTCACATATATGATCACTTGTCTTTCCGTGCCTTCCCAAAACCCCGCATTCTTCAGAATTTCTTCAAGTATTTCAAATTTTGTCTCCTCATTATCATACTCATCGAGTGAGAATTTATACAACCTGGTGCTTAATACCGACTTCTCTTCCTCATTCACAAAAAGCCAATTCATCTTCGATGGTTTCAAAATCAGAGGTATGAATCGTCTCAGTTCGTCTGTTAATGAGGAGTAAAAGACTAAAACCTGGTATAAGTCAACTTCCTGAATTGAGGATCTTGTAGCAAACTCAACTCTTGTAGGCCACTCTTCTATCATAATGAACCTTATGAGTGACAATATCTGATCAATGTCCCCTGCCACAGTAACCTCTTCCAGCTTGTCACCTTCCATATCCACCAAATAATCCGTTTCCTCCAGTATCACCATTTTTATATTCGTTACATCCATCCTCTTTGCGAAAATCAAGCTCTTTATAGTCGAGGGGAGGCCTATAACAATATGTTTGTTCAGATTAAAGTACATACTAGCAGGATCATCTGGCAGTAAAAGTTCAGGTGAGTCTCCATCATAATGTCTGCTGAGTGCCATAACTACGTTCTTAATCTGCAAACAGGAAAAAACATTGCGTTAACAAATGCTACAGTAATAAAAAAAAAAAAAAACATCTCAGCACATTCCCTTAAAAAGACGAATAAAACATAATACCTCGAATGCCAGTTCAAGAGTAGGACAGATCACAAGTACTTGCGGTATACATCCCAACTCAAAATCAATCCGCTTAAGCATAGCAATAGCATAACTCAACACTTTTCCAGACCCAAAGCGTGCTTGGGCAACAAGATGTTTGTATGGCTCTGTTGTTATCAAAGGTAGAGTTTTTGCTTGCATCCTATTGGGTGCATCGAGTTTAAGATCATCGTGTAAAGCTCTAAGTATTGGGGCTGGAAGATCCAAAGCCTCAAAACTATGGGGGAATTCATATGTTGTATCCTCAGTAACCTACACATGCCAATAAATACATACTTAACAAAGTGTTGCATTTAAAAAAGAAAACAAAAAACTTGCTAATTTAGTTATACTAAAAACTACTAGTAGTAATTAACCACAAGGATTATGTAACTTTTCACATAGGGATGATTTTGTTAAGTCAGTTAACTTGCAAAGACTATTTGTGTTGTCTCTAAAACTTAACTCAGGGACTGTTTTTGAAAATTTTTCTGGAGATAAAATGCAGGGACCATTCTTGCCATATTTCTGCCAACTTTTAAAAAATTAAAATATAGTAAGGGGGGTGTTTGTTTGGAGACATAAGTCCACAAGTCTCCAAATACATTGGAGCTTATGAAATCAGATAAGATCATATAAATATAAGCCCATTTATAAGCTTAAACAAAGAGCCCCTAATTGAAAACTAAACTAATTTAATGGGCTTTGTTAACTACTTTTAGACTAAAAATTAATAATGAAAAGTGACTAATTAATAAGCATAAATTTTGGAAACCAGACAAGGGCTTGATCAACAAATCAGAAATTGACATTTAATACCGACTTTTTAGTGCCTTAAATATATCAAGTAGTAACTATTATTATTATTATAGCAATAAAGGGAGTGTTAAATAATAATAAATGAAATGAAATGAAATAGCGAATACTTACCGGAATAATTTTCGGCCTAGTATCTTCATCCAAGAAGTTATTGCTCGAATTGTAGGAGGATATCACCATCTCTTCACACAAAAAATCCCTCCCAAACTTATGATGACCTATAGAACAAAAAGTGCAAACCCTTTTTATAACCTTTTTTACTTTAGCTTTTTATTGTACCTGATTGGTAAAAGTATACTTGTAAACAATAGCGCGAGTCGTGGCGTGGCGGCATGACCAAGCTTCACGCTTTTGCGTTTATAAGGCGTGACACAAAATATAAAAATATTTATATATTTATATCATATTTCATATATATCGAGATTACAAAAAGACGTAGCATTAGGCGGCGTGACTGCGCCTCACGTATTTACATGGCCTTTGCGGGGCTTTTTAGAACCTTGGTTTTAAAACAGCTCAGTCATAATCGGGATCCTACTTAAGATCGTTTTCAGCTTTGCACTAAAAAAAACTCAAAAAAGACACTTGGAAGTATTTATTAAACTATCACTCTAACAAAAGATGGTTTTTTGCTACAAATTATGGTGTAATTTGAGTTATTATATTGGTCCAATTTGTTTTTCTTAAACTAAACGAATGCTCGTGCATGACAACAGGATTTTATATTTGCAGTTTGTTGTGGTGATAAAAATAACTTTTTAGATATAAACGAAAAATAATAAAAGTTTAAAAATTCTGGGAATTAAACACGATTTGAACTAAATATAATTAATATTATTTACACATTGGGGTTGTTTATCTTAACTACATATAAAGAGAAAACG
This sequence comes from Chrysanthemum lavandulifolium, assembly GCA_022545495.1. Lineage (NCBI taxonomy): Eukaryota > Viridiplantae > Streptophyta > Magnoliopsida > Asterales > Asteraceae > Chrysanthemum > Chrysanthemum lavandulifolium. The sequence continues at coordinate 20,661,446 of CM040243.1, forward strand.
GTCAAAGTTGAAAATGTTGAATATTGAAATTTAAGCTTAGTCGAATATGTTGAAATACTTGACAATTAATGTTGAAAATGAAAATGTTTAAATACCTAGCAATGATGTTTGAATTGGCAATAATGTCATGCTAAGGTATTTAAAGGAAATTGATACTTTATAAAACTTTCAATTTTTGATCGTGATCTCTTTTATCTTATCTAACATTCCTTATAACACGGATTTCGGACCCATGGGCCAATATCAGTTATTATTTGCACCAAAGTTTAGTTATATAATTGACTTAACCCGTTATGTTGATCCGGTTTAAATTGACCCGTTTTTCGACTGGAACGGTTCAACCGATTGACCACCCGGATCGAACCGGGTTTCAAAATAGGACTTGAATCCTCTCAAGTTATTGCATGAACTTGAGTCAAGTTGGTTGATTTTGAACCATTGGATTTAAATCAATGGTTATGATTAAAAGAGAATCTTTTAATCTTAACCATTGATTTAAATCCAATGGTTCAAACTCAACCAACTTGAGTCAAGTAATGGGAGAGGATCCCCACCCGATCAAAATATTATGTTATGTTTAATCCTCAAATCTTAAAATTTTTATTATTTTCGCTTATAACCCACCCATAAACTTTTTTTATTACTAAAACTATATGTTGCTATTAAATCTCGTTGCTATGCACGGATACTCGTCTATAAAGTAAAAATGGTCAAATATGGAAAATAGTCAAACGTGAAAAGTTAAAAAACTTAAAATCTATCTTAGGAAACTATTGAAACTTTGAAAGTTCAATCGTAATATATCTTAAAAAACTATTGAAATATAAAGTGAAAACATTATGTGAACATGGTTGGATATCTACTATATTAGGAAATGATAATCAACCATAATGTAAACATGGCTGGATATCTTCTATATTAGGAAATGATAATCAACCATAATGTGAACCATTGAAACTCTTGAAACATAATGTGAACTATTGAAACTAATGGAACACGGTTGGACATCTAAAAGAAATGATAATCAACCATAACCATAACCAAAATATATGCATACACGGCTGGACATTAAAATGCAAGGGTTAGAAAAATGGCTGGAAATTTCAACTTGTACAAGGCGGGAAAATTCATATTTTATGCGAAGTTGAAACTTATGAAAGTATATATGGCAAGGGTTTTTTCCATTCCCTATATAAACAACCTTAATGTGTTAATTCATTTAATAAATCAAGTCGTGGAGGTTAGAAAAGGAGAAATGGAAATGAAAAATCAAAAGAATGTTGATGATGATCTTCAGGTTAGAAATGGTTTTCTTTGTTTTCTTATTTTGCAATATACGTACAGATATACATATTGATATACATGAACTATTGAAACTATCATGCACTTGGTTTTTTCTTTTTAGGATATGTACTTTTGGTTGATTTTCTGTTTACTTTTTACTATCTGTTTTTTTTACATGTAGTAGTAGTTGTTTTTGTTACAAGTATATGTTTTAAAATATCCTTTTATTGTTCTAAATTCTCCTTTTATTGACTGTTTTAATACAGCTTCATCCCCCTCAAGTGATGACGATGATGATGATGAAGAAGGAGAAATTCCAGCAACTGCTGAGAGTCGAGTAATCGTAAATGGTCGGAAAAGAGTCTATATAGTTGGTGAAGAATATTATGATTTTGATTTTTAAGCATCCATGTGTTTCCTTATTGTTAAAACATCTTGTTTAACAAGAACTATAAATTATAAATAAGCAATGAATTCTACATGTTTATTAACAATGTTTATGCCATGGGGCTATGTCATTCATGTTTAACTGTTTTGCCTCTTGAAAACATTTGATAAAACGGTAGTTTAACGTTGGATTTTTCAGGTTTGTAATGTTTTTTGGTTATGTTTTGTGTACTGGTTAATGGGTTTTGCTTCATTTTGTGTTTGGTTTTTGTATATGCACCCATGGATTATTATATATGGTGTTAATTATCTGTTAGTAATGTTATGCGCTATATATTATTAACTTTTGATACATAATTTAGTATAGTTAATAAACAATTATGAGGATTTAGATAAGAGTAAAAAACCAACTTTGAGTATTGGGAACATTGTTTATGGATATTGTGAAATACGGAGTAAGCAATTAGGAGTTGCCAAACTTTCAAATAACCAACCTCCCTCCCAAAGGGTCGACTTTACCCAGTAACTTTATTTCAAGTATTCATATATAGCCTTTTACATTTAATTTTGCACATTGTTTTCGATTATATATATTTACGTTATAAAAACTTAAGTTATTATTATGTCAATTTAACTTATTATATATATATATATATATATATATATATATATATATATATATATATATATATATATATATATATATATATATATAGATCAAATAAAAGACAAATATCCGTAAAAAGATAAAGATTTTTTTTCAAAAAGTTCACGAAAAATTCTCAAAATCCCACAAGATCGGGTATGTTGGTGCATGAAAAGTTGTGAAAACTTTTTTGTAAAAGTGGATATTTTTCGAAAAAAAATTATGAAAATATCGTTTGCGCATGAATCATTTTTTGTGCATAAAAATTGGGTTTTGACCAACTTCTTTTGACTTTTTTCATCAAAATAACATTGCGCATCAAACTAAAACAAGTTAAAAATTTTGTGCATCAAAATTTTTTGCGCGATAAAATTAGTTTTTGTGCATTAAAAAAGCGTATCAAAACTCAAAATTATAAAAATGTTTTCACAAAGTTTTATGCACCAACATACCGATCTTGTGGGATTTTTAGAATTTTAAGTGAACTTTTTGAAAAAAATCTTTTTATTCTTTTACGGATATTTGTCTTTATTTTAACTTCACCCTATATATATATATATATATATATATATATATATATATATATATATATAGGGTGAAGTTAAAATAAAAAGACAAATATCCGTAAAAAGAATAAAAAGATTTTTTTCAAAAAGTTCACGAAAAATTCCCAAAAATCCCACAAGATCGGGTATGTTGGTGCATAAAACTTTGTGAAAACATTTTTATAATTTTGAGTTTTGATATCGTTTTTTAATGCACAAAAACGAATTTTGATGCGCAAAAAAAAATTTTGATGCACAAAATTTTAACTTGTTTTAATTTGATGCGCAATGTTATTTTGATGAAAAAGTCAAAAGAAGTTGGGTGCAAACCAAATTTTGATGCACAAAAAAGGATTTAATGCGCAAACGATATTTTCATAATTTTTTTCGAAAAATATCCACTTTTAGAAAAATTTTTCACAACTTTTCATGCACCATCATACCCGATCTTGTGGGATTTTTGGGAATTTTTCGTGAACTTTTTTAAAAAAAAAATCTTTATCTTTTACGGATATTTGTCTTTATTTGATCTTTATCTATATATATATATATATATATATATATATATATATATATATATATATATATATATATATATATATATATATATATATATATATATATATATATATATATATATATACATGTTTGTTTTAATATTCGATTGTGATATTGTGAGAATACGTAAAAGAAAAGGTGCATAAAAAAGCTTACGTCTTGAATTCTTCTTTCTTTATCATCATACATGTGCTTTGGTTACGAAATAAAATATGCATTATAACTTTTTCCTAATTGTCTATACTTAATAATGGAATTCAAAAAACGTTTTGGCAAGGATTTATACATGCATCTGCTTTGGCAATGATTTACACATATCATGTAAATTTAAGTTAGGAAATTATTAATGAAAATACATGTAAAGATATTGCTCTAAGTTAGGCAATGACTTATACGCTTAGGGAAAGACGAGAGTCCAGCTTGCATGTTTTCTTTACAGTTTGATATATTAACAACTACCGTAAATGGTCTATAAAGGTCAAGGGTGCAATCTCGATAATTTGGAATTATATGCATGTACAATACCTACTGAAAAAGTTTATGTAATTTTCGATTTTTGATTTGTATAAGCTTAATTCCAAGTCATATGAATGAATTCATGTGTTTTTGTTGATGTTATTGTGCTCTTGTATATGAAACAAGACAATTATTTTCATTGTCAAGTCCTATTTTGGACGTTACATAAAACAATTACCACAATATCATATATCGTTAATTGTCTGTCGTTAGGAATTTTCGTTGTTATGCATGGGTACTCGCATATCGCATATGAATGAATTTTCGTTGCTATGCACGTTACACGAAACACTTACTACAAAAGTATTAGTGAAGCCGGTCAAAGAGTTTGGTCAAGGAGGAGTCTACACTTCAAATGTCGTATAGGAAGAAGTTTTACACGACAAGTAACGTGAATTGTTAGTTACTATCTCATTATTAATGTAATGTTTTCTTTTTCAGTCTCGCTAAATATTTTTATATGTCGTTTGATACATGTCAAGAATTTTGGCTAGAGTTGAATTATCAAATGTTACAACCGTTTGCAACAACATTTTGATTTTTTCACGTTCTATTTTGAACGCTATACGAAATATTTACCATAATATCATATATCGTTAATTGGCTGCCGCTAGGCGCGAGTACTCGCCTAGTATATGCAATGGAAAAATTGAATTTTCCAGCCGGGCAAGAAGTCAACATTTCAATACTTTTTCGTATCTAGCAAATCGTGTTTCCAGCATTGCATTTTAATTCCAGCCGCATGTTTTAAGTTTTCAGTATTTCCTTCAATATGTCTAAGTTTCCTTCAATAGTTTTAATCCTTCAATAGTTACTTTAATTATCTTTCAGCTTTCGATAGTTATTTTACTTATCTAAGTTTCCTTCAATACTTTTCAGTTCTTCGATTTCAAAAGTATTTGTTTTACCTTCAATAGTTTTCTATTAAACACAACCATAAACTTGTTTTACCTTCAAGCTATGATTATCAAAACTCTAGTTTGTCTCTGTTGCGTGTTAGTCTAATCTCTTCTATGAACAATTGATTAATAAGTATACTAAGTTTATTTTGATATAATACAATCATTAGTTTACAAACTTGGTTTACATGGTATTTATAGACCATGAACCGACACAACAAACAACATAACGTTTCACTAATAACTGCCATAACCGAAAAACGGTTATTTACTTTGTTCTTGTCATTCTAGGACCCTATACTTTATACATATACATATATTTGACTTTTCGTGTTTGACTTTGACTTTCATGTTTGACCTTCATGGATTAGATAAATTAGTATCCAATACTCCTCCCTAATTTATTAATCCATGTCTTTGATATCTTCAAGCTCCATCATCTTTATCTTTAAACTTTGGCTTGTTTCCATTTCTTTTGTCTTGATCTTCAACGCTAAATATGTCTTGAACTTTCCTTTTGGTCTGACTTCTTTCTTCCTTGTCTTTAATTTCATCTCGATCATTTTTGTCACTTTTGTCACTATCTTCCTTCATTTCACGATCCAACAATTTGTTTCTTGTAATACTTGTATCACGATCTTCTGGTTCAAATTTCTTGTTGCATGATTTAATGTCTTTCTCAATCTGGCTTTCCTTCTGAAATCTTGATGGCGTCTCTTGATGCTTGTTGCATTCGCCTTTGTCAACTCTTTCTTCTTCTAGATGTTTCTCATTTGAAACAACTTCATGGTTCTCTTTCTCAAACAATTCTCTTACTGTCTTTAACTCTTTCATCTCTTTGCTTGTGCAATCTCTCAACTTCTTGAGGTTCTCTAACTCTCTATGCATTTGTTTCTCAAATGCCATTTCTCTATTTCTTATTTTTGTCTCAAACTCTTGTTTTTCAATCTCTAACTCTTGAAGCATTTCAAACTTCCAAAACTCTAATTTACTTTTCAAATCAATTTCTATCTCTGACCGCATATCTTCTAACTTTTCCTTTTGAATTTCATCCTTTAAGGATGTTATCTCTTTTCCATCGTTACTAGTAACCATTAATAGTGCTGGTTCATCATCTTCAAACACAAGGTTTGCTTTTTCTTCTCTACGGTTTGGTTTTGGAAAATTTGAAGCAAAGTGTCCAAACTCATGACAATTATAGCACTCTATTTCTCTAAAATCTCTCCTATGGTAGTTTTGATCTCCATGGTTTCTCTTGTTTCTATCATAACTATCTCCATTATTACTATCTCTTGTGAATCTTCCTTGGCCTCTTCCTCGTGTCTGATTACTACCTCCTCGTCTATCATTTCCATAGTTGCGTTCATAATTTACATTATTCCTTGGCGTGTGAATAACAATTTCTCACTATTATCTTCCTCACTTCCTTTTCTAAACTTAAGCCTTTCTTCATAAGTCTTAAGTTTCCCAATAATCTCCTCTAATTTTGCTTTCTTAAAATCAACAACCATTTCAATGGTTGCTACTCTTAGTACAAACTTATACGCAATTGCATTTAGTAATTTTCGTACTTTCGTTTGCTCATCAAACGTCAATCCACATGTAGCGACCTTTGTAATAATACTCATCAACCTCCGGCAAATGAATCTATTGATTCATCTTCTTTCATCACAAGTCTCTCAAATTCTGATTTAAGTTGTTGCGAGTGTGCTTGTTGTACATCTTCTTTCAATAAATCTGGACTTTAAAGAGTCCCAAATTTCTTTTCTTGTTTCACATCCATGACTTGCATTTGCAAATCTTACGGTAACCCTTGAAATAGGTATCTTGTGTTGAACTATCCTTTTTACATCACTCTCTTTTGATGTACTGTTCCTTCTACTAAATCCCATACTCCATTTTCCGTTAATATCTTCTTCATTCTTAATGCCCATAATGTATAATTTGTGTTGCTTAAAAGCTGGCATTGATATGATGGTAACGATGTGGTAAAACAACTCTGTTTTCATTTTATCTCCGTCATATCTTCGATTTAATTTTCTACTAACACCAATATACTCTTAATAATAGTCGATCTTAAATTCCTCTTTCTAATCCACAATAGTAATATGCAACTTCTAAAACAATATAATCTTAATACTTCTAAACTTTACGCCTAATAATGGTCGAACTTAAACTTTACGCTAATCACAATAATTCTCAAGCAATTCTAAACTTTTCTAATCACAATTGTAAAGGCAAAATCTATTCTACTAATAGAAGAAACAAGAAAGTATTGGAAAATATAGAACATGTACTTGGGCTTTTTGTGGGCTTTTGTATTGTCGTGCGTATTTTGTTCCCAAATAAAAAAAGCGCTTCCTTTTTTATCCCAATTCACTTTTTACATACGCTTCTCTCTATCCCAAATAACACGTCGCTACCTTCTCTCTCTACACCCAATTAGGGTTCTTCTTCGGTTCTTTTCTAATCAAGCAGCGATGGTGGTTCGATTACTATTTTTCGGCAACCACACACGGCGGCGGTGGTTATTTTTTTCTTCTCCGGCAAATACACGGCGGTGGTTTTATTCGCACAACCGGTATGTTTTTTCTCTTCTCTTTCTCTTGATTGATTCCACAGAATCAATCTCTTCTTCTTCTCGGAGCGATTCCACGAATCGTTATAGTACTTTCTCTCTCTCTCGGTTCGAATCCTTTGGTTTTCTTCTAAAAGCGATTCCACGAATCGTTGTCTCTCTTTTCATCTCTTGATTGATTCCCCAGATCAATCGGTTTTATTCTCTTCTCTGGTTCGAATCGTTTGGCTCTGATGCCAATTGTTAGTCTAATCTCTTCTATGAACAATTGATTAATAAGTATACTAAGTTTATTTTGATATAATACAATCATTAGTTTACAAACTTGGTTTACATGGTATTTATAGACCATGAACCGACACAACAAACAACATAACGTTTCACTAATAAGCGCCATAACCGCGGTTATTTACTTTGTTCTTGTCATTCTAGGACCCTATACTTTATACATATACATATATTTGACTTTTTGTGTTTGACTTTGACTTTCATGTTTGACCTTCATGGATTAGATAAATTAGTATCCAATATTGCCACTGTGCCCCTTTGTTTGTTTACTCCTCTAAAAACCCAAATCAATTTCGCATGTGCAAAAGCAATTACTACACTGCTAGCTAAAAATCAAGACATCTAATTGTAATTGACTCAACACATATCTAACACGCGCAACTAACGTTGGGACAAACATAATGATTTAAAAATCCTCACATGAGAGCGGGGGTTCACAAGGGTTACGTGCCTCCTCTAGCGAAAAACATTGTAATTTGCCCCCCATACGAACCAATTTATAGTGTAGTTTCTACAAGAATTTTAAAATGTGTCCCCTCGAGCAAATTTTTCTGGCTCCGCCCGTGCATGAGACCCACATTATCATATAACGGATAAAAATATGCATCTATGGATGGTGATAGCCTAACGTTTCTGACACTGTTGTAAAATCTGATAATTTGCAAATGATGTATTTTGCAGTTCATTCTTAGAAGTAAGAATGGTAATTCTGTTGATAAAAATTACAAAAATATTAAACTCCTAGTATAAATATTAAACTCTTAAAACTGGAACGTTTCAGAAATTAAACATATAAAACATAACAGCTGATACCATAAATTACCATAAGAGATGAAAAAAAGGAGGGTGGATTGTTTCTAGATCTTGTATCATCAAGCCAAAGACTAGCCTAAACGGGAGGGCTACCTTGTTCACGATATTTGCGTTTACGGGAAGAGCAGGGTGTTGATCCGATGAGATGGTTTCCTTCACCTGGATCTTTGCCTTCATCGTATTCTGGCACGGTTAAAGGTGCTCTTTATTCATTAAGATAAGACACGCAAATGTTTAAATGAAAAGAAACAGAACAAAACTGTTTATATTTAACGAACTCGAGTTCTGTTTGCTTACTTTGGTTTTGTTTTGAGCAGATAACATATTGTAGGAACATATATATAAAGTGGGTTTATGGCAAATTTATACAGGATACCTGACTTATAAAATAAATAAAGGATACGAATAGACCAAACTAGGATCTTATTGGTATGCTAAGATATCTCACCTGGAGTTTGGACAAGATGGAGGTGGATTCATTCTGAACATAGTAGTCGGCAAGAGTAAATTCATCCATAAGCCTCTTTTGGGGCAAATAGAGAGTCTGCTGGTGGGAGGAATGTCTTCCTTGACTTGAATCTTGGCTTTCACATTGCCGATGGTGTCAGAACTTTCACTTCTAGATCAATGGTGTTTCTGGTGCCATCAATATTTATATGTATTTGCAGCTTCCGTTCCTAGTAATAGATGGATCATCATCATTCAGAAGGAGGAGGAGGGTCGACGTGTTCTGGACGCAGTAGCAGGCAAGGGCACGAGAGTCATCAAGCTGCTGACCGCCATAGGCTAGCGTCTGCTTGTGTGAAGGAATACCTTCCTTTCTCTGAATCAAGGCTTTGACTCTGCCGATGCTTTAGCAGCGAAGGACATATACAGAAAATGTCTTTCAGAGATGGTCTCGACGAATAGATTGAAGAAACCAGCAGGGTCAACGAAAAGATCAAGAGTGGAGTTCCACAGATGTTGTAGTCGGCAAGGGTACTGCTGTTATCGAGCTTCATTCCGGTAAAAAAGAGTTTTTGGCAGAAGGGTACAAGATCTTCAAGTTTAGATATCTTTTGCTTGACTTCGCCAATGGTGTTGTGCCTTACAACTATCAGAGGGTAAGCATATCCATTGGCAACTCTCCGGACCAATATCTTGAATGGTGGATCCCGTCTAAACTTCTGGTTGTAGGGATACCCAAAGTTAGGTGTCTCTGCAGGTAGAATCCCTTCCATGTTTCTGACCTTGGGTGTCTTAGCCACGATATGCATCTCTACGTAATGATCCAAACAGAGAAATCAGATCACGGGGAATGTGTAGCTTCCAACAAAAATTTTCAAATCTTTCACGCGATACTTGGTAAATCCCCATAACAAGAAAAGTCTAGATTTTAAAGTCCATAAAAAACACATATCATCATAAAACTCTATAAATCACATAACACTTTGGACCTATACATTTTGTTAGTCGATCAAAAATATTTTATTAGCACTAAACTATTCAAATATACACAAACTTCAGATTTTTATTGTCTACCGCAATTTCATATTAGAATCAAAGACTAAGTATCACCTAACCGGTTTAATACAACATAAAGTTAGCATCTTTACGGTCACTTATAATCTCAGGTAAACGGGTTAATGGATTAGGTTTTCTCTATTCAGATTACCCGAGAGGTAGGTTTTTTCTGCTAATTAACTCAGATGTACGTGGCCTAATCGGGGTATCCTGTGACCGTTTCCGACCCTTAACCTAGTGAGGTTTGACACTTATAATCTCAGTTCCAATACAATAAATTCAGTTACACTATAAATCACCTATAAGGGTCGAATACAGAATAAAATCAACACATTCAAACTACACTAAAAGTGAAAAAAAAAAAAAAATCCAGTTGGACTCAACACAAATAAGCATCAAACATAACATAAAGTAGATAGTTAATTATTATGAGCAGCGAAAAAAAAAAGCTAGGAAGATACCCTGTGAGATTAATAAGATTTCCAAAACGTTAATGGATGTGCCCGGCCTTGAGTTTTATATGAATGAACGACAATAGTTGGTTACACTTGACAAAATCTTTTCCTTGTTACGATTTTACACTTTGGAACACTTTTTTTTTTTTACACTTGACAACGATTTTAACTTTTTTTCTATTTGTCAACCAAGTTTCATTTTTTACCTTTTAAAGGAAAAAGTTCTTATGTTAGTGTTTTGGAACATTTAAAGTTTACAACTTTTGAAAAGGATATAGATCAACAAGAAAATCATGTTTCATCAACAATAAAATCATGTTTCGGTATTACCTCTATGTGAAATTAATAAAAAAAAATATTTCACCTAATAGTAAAACCACTTAAGGGTGATTTAGTAGCTAAAGGGCTTGTGACTATTATTAAGTTGTGTGAAGTCTCAACTCTCTAGTTGAATACCTGCTAAAAACCCAACTGACATGCCTGTTGGTGAAAAGTTGTAACCTTTGGATTTTAACCGAAATTGACCATATAAGCGCCAAATTAGTACATTGTTTATGAGAAAGAAATATCGGTCTCTTTCAAACATACGAAAACACAAGTCTTTACGTCTTCGTTTGTTCTTTAGTGATTGGAAACAAATTGCTCTTCTTGAATGATCTTGAAAAGGATTTCGTGATACTCAGGCGCCAATATGGTCGAAATACTTTACACGAAAAGTAAACGCTTACAGGATTTAACAAAATACCAAAATTATCATCACCCTAACCTCAATTTATAACACCAAGCGGGTGAGTTTTAATTTTGTTAGTGAAAATATTACAACATTTAATCTATACAGTCTCGTTTATTTTGTTGATGACAAATCATGTAAATTGTAATACATAACGTAAAATGTACAAGTTACTCGTAATCATATTTTTTCTCAACTTACTTTCAACACCTCTCGACGTCTCAAGTCCTTGTATGCTGTCTGAGTTCGTACATGTTTGTTATGTTGTGTTATGATTAAACCCTTAATAAACTATTAAACACATTTAGTAAAATAGTTTACATAAAGCCAAAAACATTTTTATTAAACATTTATAAGTAACTTTTGTTCCTTACGCTTTCATAAAAATATATAGTTGTAGACTAGCTAAAAAAATGTGTAAGTAAATAGAATGGATTATCCATGACCCATTACTCATGACTCATAACCCCAAACTCATTATCCATGTACACTGTGTCTAGTTGGGTATCCATGACCCAAAGTCCATGAACCATAGTCCATTGCCAATGACCCGGAACATAACCCAAAATATGGACTGGTTTACCCAGTTGCCGGATCCCTTGGGTTGTACTGGCTAGATCCCTTATGAAAGGGATCCGTCGGAACTGGGCCACAGTAGCCAGTCTTTGCCGATAAATAGCTTGTCATTTCTTCTTTGTTTACCACCTCTTTTTTCACACACACTTTCTCTCTGTGATTTTTAACACATTTAGATGAATAGGAATGCTTCCATAAAACCCCAAATTAACATATGATCATAATGCTTATAACTTTAATTTTTGTTGTTAACATATTTTCGAAGTGATCCTTCATATCAAACTTAGAGATCTTGCATCCCTATTCACCACAACCACACATATATGAAGATCGATCACAACAAGCTTAAGGAACTTGTGATCTTCATCCATTGAAGGCTTCCTATCAATAGAAGTTCATTTAGATTAGTCATACATATCCATTAGACACATTGTCTTGGATCATCATTGTATTCATCATATCATATCATAGAGTGTTGTGTTAGATAGTTGTGATCGGATTGGTTCTTCCGTTTGTGATGAAGTGTATACGGCGTAGGTTTGGTTCGACCTTGTGGAAGAACCCGGTATCTAGCTTTGTCTCGGATAAAGTGTAGGCAACGTAGGTTTGGTTCTATCTTGTGGAAAGACCCGATATTTAGCTTTGTACCGGATAAATTTGTAAGCAACATTGTGTAAGGTTTTCTCCGCCGAGAAAAGAGTTTCTTGATCTAGTAAAGTAACTCTCGAGTTGGGTACTCGAGGAGTGGAGTAGGGCGAAGAGGAGCTTAGTGACCGAATCACTATAAATCATCGTGTCCAGTTTGCATATCTTTTTTACTTAACGCTTTACTTTTATTCTTGCTATATATCATTGATTGTCTTTGTGCTTGATATTTATGATTGTGTTGCGTACTTATTTTATTCTATGCTTTCTAAGTATTCATATAGTCATAGACTGTATTTGACACTTTACATATTATGATAAGCTTGATCGGCAATTTAATACAAAAATTTTAAGTTTTTAAATGAAAACGTATCCACTCCCTTTTACGATTTCCACAAATTTATTTTACTAGACAGGTTTCCACACACATTTATTTTACTAGACAGGCCCAACTAAACAAATTAGAGAGAGTAATAAATATTGTTTGTTCTAACAAAGGCCCAAGTTAAAAATATAGTCGGTTAAAAAATATAGTCGGTGTAGTTTTATAAATTTTATGTATAAATATAAACCCAAAATCTCATTCATTCTAATCGATCACCCGGATCCACTCAATCGATCTATCGATTATTATTTTTCAGACCTTGGGTATTCGTAATTTGCTAAAGGTTTATTGTGTTTTATTTTCTATCATATTTTAACTCTTATTGTTTTCTCTTATTCCTCATAACAATTTCTTCTTTTGGTCAGATTTGCAAACGAATTTATGTATAAGTGTCTTACATCATCTGCGTATTTACTCCTTACATCATCTTTGACGGTGCCAAGCAACCTGCCAAGGAGACCGCATATTCCAATCGCCAAGAGTATGGTTTCTTTTTCTTTGTATATATTGATTTCGTTTTTGAATTCATGTTTTTACCCCTTGTTTTAAGATTTTTTTTTTGGTTTTTACTTGATAAAAAAGCTCTTTGCATGTTTGGTTTAAAAAAGCTCACATGATTCAGGTCCACATTATAGACTTTTAAAATTTCAGAATTTTAAATTCTATAAAATTTAAATTGAAATTTCAGAATTTTAAATTCTATAAAATTTAAATTGTTTGAGAATTTAAAATTACAGATTTTAAAATACCTTCGCGGTTTACAAAAATTTATAAATATTTTTAATTTTTTTAATATAAATTTCATAAATATTGTATTTAAAAGTTTATAAAAAAATTTATAAAAAAGTTTATAAAAAATTTATAATAAAATTTTATAAAAATTTGTCAAAAATTTATAAAAAATTATCAAATTATAAAAATTTATAAAAAATTTATAAAAAAGTTTATAAAATAAGCTTATAAAAAAGTTTATAAAATAATTTATAAAAATTTATAAAAAAATTTATAAATAAAATTTATGTAAAATTTTGTAAAAAGTTTATTAAAAGTTTATAAAATAATTTATAAAAATTTATTAAAAATTTATTAAAAATTATAAATTATAAAAATTTATAAAAACTTTATAAAAAGTTTATAAAATACGCTTATAAAAAGTTTCTAAAAGTAATTTATAAAAAAAAGTTTATAAATAAAATTTATGTAAAAATTTTGTAAAAAAGTTTTTAAAAAGTTTATAAAAATTTATAAAAAATTATAAAAAGAAATTATAAAAATTTATGAAAAAAAGTTTATAAATAAAATTTACAAAAAATTGTAAAAATTAATAAAAAAGTTTATAAAAAAGAAATCATAAATATCATATTTAAAAGTTTATAAAAAAACAATAAAAAAGAAAGTTTATAAAAAAATATCCAAGTAAATTAAAATTCTTTACTTTTTGGAGTTATTCTAATTCTCTCTATTTTGGCAATTCATGAAATTGTAAATTACTTCATTTAAGTTATCAAACACGATATTTGAAGGGAATTAAAATGCAAATGTCCCCAATATACCACAACCAAACGGCCCGTTAAGGTTTTGTTTGTCCTACCAAATAAAGCTTTTTCGTTTAACTACATACACATGTGAGATTTTATTATAAAACTATTTGCTTTGAGTACACATGAGGAGCAACTTGATTTATTGTTTTTAGCCCAGAATATGCCCACCGAATCTGGTGAGTAAAGAATTCAAATGAAAGGGAAAGCTTTTATATCAAATTTGTTCTTTATATTGAGTTTATATCACCTTCTTAAGAGTAAGTTCCAAATATATATATATATTAGATTCATTCTTTGATAAGTTATTTATTTATTTATTTTTATGGTTTGCACATGAATCTCCAGTTACCCATTAGATCGTCTTTTCTATGATACACGTAATGACACCATCAATCCATCTTTTTTGAACTCCTCACTAACTCGCTCTAAATTTGTATAGACACTGAAACATAACAAGATATATAAAGTTAGTGGTTGTGCCTTACGAGGCTGATTTTGTGGAAAGAACAAGAACATATGGATGGCATTTTCACTGCAGATGCTCACCTAATCCTCTACGGATGCGGAAAGGTAAGTAATTTTTTTACAAAAAATTTTTTCGCTGCATAAATCTCTATGATTATGTTCATTATAACCTGCAACTTTACCACAAAAATCATCTTTGATTACTAGGGAATTCATTACGAGTATGATTTCTCGAGACAGGAATGTAGTAAAGTATTCAGCGGTTTCACAAAAGTGATGGGTTTACAAGCTTGCATGTTAGGTGGGTGTGACTACTTGTCTAATTTACCAGGCGTTGGCCTAATACCAGCCATTGACACCCTAAAGAAGCGTAGGGAAATGATAACATGTGCGATTATCTAGAGTTACAATACGTATGCTCTTCATGCAGTTTTTGACAGTTTTATGCTAACTTTCAAACGTTTTAATACTTTACATGTTACGGGTTCTTAAAGCTTTGAAACCGATCATTGTTAATAAAAACCAGATATTGCCTTACACCGGAAGGTTCACTAAAGTTATGAATACGTATACACACCGGCGTGTTTATGACCCAACAACCAAAACGATTGTTTGTTGACGCCCTTTACCAAATGAGGCCAAAGATGATCAACTATACATAAGGCCTCAGGTACTGCTTACACCACTCGATACATCTGAAGATATTTCTAACGGGAGTATCATCCCATTACCAAAGATAGATACTCCCGCGAGCAATATCTGCAGCAATATCGAGTGATGTAGCCATACTTACGGTTGATCATCTTCGGTCTCCATTTTGAAAACGGCATAAACAAACAATGGTTTTGTTTGTTGGGTCATAAACATGCTAGTGTCTATACGTATTCATAATCTTAGTGAACCTTCCAATGTAATCCGATATCTTGTTTTGATCAACACTGATCGATTCAAAGCCTTAAGAATCTGTAACATGTATAGTATTAGAACCTTTTGAAAGCTAAAAATTGTCAAAAACCGCATGAAGATAACATGTATTGTACCTCTAGATAATCAGTTGCACACGTCATCATTTCCTTACGCTTTTTCACGGTGTCAATCTTAGGGTATTACGCCAATACGTGGTAGATTAGACAAGTAGTCACACCACCTAACATGCAAGCTTGTAAAGCCATCTCTTTTGTGAAACCGCGGAACACTTTGCTACCTTCTAGTCTCGAAGAATCATACTCATAATAATTTCCCTTGTAATCAAAGATGATCTCTGTGGTAAAGTTGCAGGTTAGAAAGAACACAATCATAGAGATTTATGCAACAAAAAACATTTTTGAAAAAATACTTACCTTCTTGCAGCCGTAGAGGATTAAATCAGCATCCGCAGTGAGAATGGCATTTACGTGTTCTTTCAGCAAGAGAAACGCGAGTTTCAGATCAGCCTCGTAAGGGGCGACCACAAACTTTTTCTTATTATGTTTAGGTGTCTATACAAAATTAAATTCAGTTAGTGAGGAATTCAAAAGATCGATTCAATGATTTATGACGATGTCATTACGTGTATCATAGAAAAGACGATCTCATGGGATTTTTCTAGGGCTCTTGGTACAATGGCTTTTCCGCAAACACTATTGAAGATCTCAATCATCTAAGAGAACAAAACTATATGATCATAAACATTTGTTTAATCTGGTTTCATCATTTTATGAAATTTTCATTCTATGAATTATTATCTTTTGTTATCATGATTGTTATTTAAGGCTAAGCAACTTTGTGTTTTCTAGTTATGAATCTAATCAATGAATTACATGATTTGATAGTTTAGTTATGTTCTTTATTCGGATAGCTTATATGCTTGTTGCCTAGATCTTATGCCTTTATGAATGCCACGGATAATCTATTGATACATAAATCAAACAACAGATCTTATGCCTTTATGAATGCCACGGATAATCTATTGATACATAAATCAAACAACAATCAGGTAAAATGAGTAGAAACGACACTATCATCACAAAATCAAATGGCTCTTCTCATCGGATAGAAGCTTTTAAGTGAATTCTTTGTTTACTACTCTCCCGTTTCAAATTTATAGTTCATGTTTTTTTGGATGTCCTAATTCAATTGTTCACTAATAAAAAAAGATAGAGAAGTTTGATTGAGTTTACTTAAATTAATATTATAAACTTTAAAAAAGACAATAATTAATTATGTTTTAATAAAATTGTGTATATTTTGTCGGGAACAATTATTTTAAGACATGTGAGTAAGAATTTTAAGAATTTTATCTTGCAACAAGTGAAGGGTGGCTTAGTTAGTTAGTACAGTACCAGTTTGTACCTACCAAGCAAAACCGTAGTTCAATCTTTACCAACAACATAATTTTTAGAAAAAATTTAAGAAAGGTCTATTGGGCCTTACCATTCTTGTCAAGTTACCCGCCACATAAATAGCGTGAGCCGTAGGGTGTAACGGAGAAGTTATATGGCTAAAGTGGGAGGTCTAAGAAGTTTGAAGGCCCCCTTGGAAGATTTTGCATTATATCACTCCCTTTTGTCATTAGGGTTAATCACCCAAAACACACACCGATACAACCTCTCTTTTTCTCATATATCATCTCTCTGTTGAAGATAATGGCAAGCTGCTTGCTACAATATTAAGGGGTTGAATGTGACATTTCTCATTCTTGGTCAAGGCTTGTATCAAATGCTGAGCTGATATGTCAAGATGGTTTATTCTGAAGGGCTTAAGTGAAAATATTGGGTGTATATAATGTCATATCATGATCTATGGTTATTTATTCTCTTTTGTTCAGTTTTATATCTCTAGCAATATTTCCTAGTTTCTTTACTCACACTTTGTGATTCTGGTTATTGTTACAAGATCAAACATCTTTGATCTTGATTGTTTGAGAGTTGAGTGTATTTGTAAGTGAGGTTCTTGTGGTGTCCTTCTTAAGGAGATCACTCTTGTCTTTGTATTTTTTTGGTAAGCATCCGGTTGGAGACTTATCTACTATAGCTGTTGATAAATAAAATACACCAATGGGTGGTTGGCTGGGTGTAATTGTATGGTGTTTTGTGTTCTTTACCATTTTTACATGGTATCAGAGCCACGGTTCTGATCTGGTGGTTCTTGGTTTGATTCTTGAATTAGGGTTTGTTACCTAATTTGGGGATTTTTGGATCTGGTATTGATATTGGTTAATTTCGGTCGTATTCTTTACGGTCGTGGTGTGATTCATCTGTTTAGGGGAGATCCGGTGGATTTCTGTGGATTGGAAAATTAGGGTTTCTGAAACCCTAATTTGTTTTTTGGGGGTTTCTTGGTTCTGCTGTTCTGATATTGATTGATGGCTCTTATTGGGTGATCATTAACTCTAATTTTGAGTAATTGATTGTCTGGTTTCCGCTGCTGGTATTTGTTGCATTGTAAGTATTTTCTTTTCTCTTAAGATCAACAAGTGTTCGGTTAATTGAGTGCAAACGGGTTCGGTTAACATCTTGACCCTCCATCTTGAATGGTGTGGATACCTGCTCTGGCCAACCTCAGTTCAATTGAATGATTCTTTGTTGTTTCTTGGGTGTGAGTTGTCTTTAGTTATTTGTGTTGGTTGTTTGTTATGGTTAGTTATATTGTTGATTCTTGGTTTGTTTATGTTTGTTGCTGTTTTGTTTGTTTATGCTAGTTCTTGTTATTTGTGTTATCTTTGCTATTATGGCTGTTGGTGATCCTAGTGGTAGTAATACTGAGGTCTTAATTAGTAATCTTGATGCTGGTAATCCTCTTTACATTCAAAACTAATGATAATAGTGGTACTGCTCTTATTCCATTTAAACTTATTGGAACAGAAAACTATAGAACATGGTCTGGTGCAATGAAGTTAGCTTTACAAGCTAGGAATAAGTTTAGCTTTGTTGATGGGTCTTGTGTTAAAGAATCTTATTCTACTAGTAATGTTCTTTCTGCCCAATGGGATAAGTGTAATGCCATTGTTTTAACATGGTTGATGAATTATGTTTCTCAATATGTTTATATGGGTCTTGTTTACTCTGATAATGATGCTTGTGTATGGAAAGAATTACAAGAAACATATGATAAAGTTGATGGTTCTGTTGTCTATAATCTGTTACAGAAAATTAATTGTGTTAAGCAAGGTGGTACTTCTGTTGCTGATTATTATCATAGGCTTAACTCTCTTTGGAGAGAATTTGACGCTTTAACTAAATTGCCTATATGTGTTTGTGAAGTTAAGTGCTCTTGTGATGCTAGAAATGAATTGATGTTGCATAAACAACTTATGAGATTGATGCAGTTTCTTATGGGTTTGGATGATTGTTATCAACCTGTTAGAACTGCTTTGTTAACTAGGGATCCTCTCCCAGAGGTTAAAGATGCTTATATTACTGTTTCTAGAGAGGAGTCTCATAGAGGTGTTCTTGAGTCTTCTAGTGTTACTGAGTCTAAACTGAATGCTTCTTCTTTTGCTGTTAAGTCTTTTAATAACAATAGAAGGGGGTTTAATAATAAATAATAGTAACACTAGAAGTAACAATAATAACAATAACACTGTTAATAGAGGTCCTAATCCGAATCTGAATTGTAAAAACTGTGGAAAGATAGGGCATACTATAGAAAGGTGTTATGAAATAATTGGTTTTCCTCCTGGTTTTTCTAAACCTAATGGCAATTTTAAACAAAATGGTTTTAAACAAACTTATAATGCTACTGTTGAGGTTAAACCAAATGACAAATCTTCTTCTCCTAGCACTTCTTCTTATGGTTTTACTTCTGAACAGATGAAGAAACTTCTGTCTTTGATTAATGAATCTTATTCTGGAAGCATACATGCCAACATGGCAGGTAGGGCTTCATTCTTTAATCATAATGTTTGGTTTAATATGAATTTTTCTAAATATTACTTTGCCAATTATAGTCTTACTGTTAAGAGTCTTACATTGGGGTGGATTATTGGTTCTGGTGCTAATTAGCACCTAACTGTATCTACTAAAGGGATGTTTAATGTTGCTGATATATCTAGTTTACAAATTACTGTTGGACATCCTAATGGTACTCTTGCTACTATTAGTCATGTTGGTAATCTGAAACTTACAAATAATGTGGTTTTATATGATGTTTTAGTTGTACCTTGTTATTGTATTAGTCTATTATCTGTTAATAAACTTATCAGAGATAGTAAGATGTTTGTTGGTTTTGATGAGGATAAGTGTTATATTCAGGACTTGAAAAGGGAGAATGTCTTGGGGACTGGTAGCCAGTCTGATGGTCTATATCTGTTTGATATGCAACCTGATAATCTTGTGAGTAACTGTAGTTTGATCATGTCTTATAATGTGTCTAAGTTTGTGTGGCATAACAGACTGGGTCACCCTGCTGATCCAGTCTCGTATGTTCTTTAGTCTGATCTTGGTTTCTCCAAGAATACTTCTGTGCCTGTATGTGAAATCTGTCATAGGGCTAAACAAACAAGGGAACATTTTCCTTTATCTGACCATAGGTCAGAGACTTTGGGTGAACTTGTTCATCTGGACTTATGGGGTCCATACAGTGTCACTAGCAGAGAAGGGTATAGATATTTCTTGACTATAGTTGATGATTTCTCTAGGGCTGTATGGGTATACTTAGTTAAAACTAAGGATGAAGTGTTTGATGTTTTTGTGTCCTTTATAAACATGTTTTCTAATAAGTTTAATTCTAAAATCAAAACTGTAAGGTCTGATAATGGAATAGAATTTGTGAATAAGAAAATGCATCAAGTTTTTTCTGAACTTGGCATAATACATCAAACTTCTTGTGCTCATACACCTCAGCAAAATGGGATTGCTGAAAGGAAACATAGACACTTGCTTAATGTGGCAAGGAGTCTTATGTTTCAGGGGGAGTTCCTTTAAAGTTCTGGTCTGATTGTATTGTAACTGCTGTCTATTTGATTAACACGTTGCCATCTTCTGTGTTAAAAGGTAAATGTCCCTTTGAGATGATTCACAAAAGAAAACCTAATCTTTCCCACTTGAGGTCTTTTGGTTGTCCGTGTTTTGCAACTGTTTTAAATAATCATGATAAAATGAGTTTTAGGTCTGAAAAATTTATTCTTATAGGTTTTTCTACAGTTAAAAAAGCTTTTAAACTTTTGAGTTTGGATACTAGAAATGTGTTTTTTCACAGAGATGTAAGATTTTATGAAAATGTTTTTCCACTGAAAATGAAAACCTATGATACTGCAGATGCACAATGTGTAAAGGAAGCAGATCATTTGAATTTTTTTGATAATATGGGGTCTCAAAGTCCCAATGATGATAGGAGAGATACACCAGTTGAGTATGGCAGTGAGACACCTTTTCTTGTTGCAGCAAATAATACACAAGGTATTAATACAGATACGGCACAAATGCAACAGGAAGGGTGGCAATCTGCAACCAACATGGTGACCAAAACTGGTCTGAGGGCAATGTAGTTCAAAATTTAAATGAATCATTTCAAACCAATCAAGAAAATAATGATGTGCAGTCTGACATCCAGTCTCCTATGTTAAGAAGGTCTAATATAGAAACTAAGCAACCAATTAGGTTTAATGATTATGTGCTTAGTTCCAAACTTAGATATGGGATTGAGAAGTATGTGGATTATAAAATATTGAATGTGTATAATAAATGTTTTGCCTCTACTTTGAATAATTCTGTTGAACCTATGTGTTATAATGATGTTGTTAAAGATCCTAATTGGGTTGATGCTATGAATAAGGAAGTTGAAGCTTTAAATAGAAATAATACTTGGACTGAATGTGATATGCCTCTTGGTAGAAAACCCATTGGTTCAAAGTGGATATGGAAAATTAAATATAAGTCTACAGGAGAAGTGGAAAGGTATAAAGTTAGGCTTGTTGCTAAGGGTTATAATCAAAGAGAGGGTTTTGATTATGATGAAACATTTAGTCCTGTTGTCAAAATGGTTACTGTGAGAAGTCTGATTAGTATTGCAGTTAGAATGTCTTGGCCTTTATATCAGTTAGATGTTAATAATGCCTTCTTGTATGGTGATCTGGTTGAAGATGTTTATATGACATTGCTTGAAGGGTATAATAGTAATGATAAAACAAAAGTATGCAAACTTAATAAGTCTGTGTATGGTCTTAAACAAGCACCAAGGCAGTGGAATGCTAAACTCACTGCTGCCTTGGTTGAACATGGGTTTGTTCAAAGCAAATTTGACTATTCTTTATATATTAAACAAAAGGGGTCTATTTTCGTTGCTCTTCTTGTTTATGTTGATGATATTGTGATCACTGGTAATAATGAGGCTGAGATTTGTAGCTTTAAAAGGTTTTTAAACTCAAAATTTTTGATTAAAGATCTTGGCGAGCTCAAGTATTTTCTTGGAATTGAAGTGTTAAGAAATGAAAAGGATGTTTGTATGTCTCAAGGAAGTATTGTTTAGAGTTATTGTATGAGTATGGTTTGTTGGCTGCTAAGCCTGTTGACACACCTCTACCTGAGAATACTGTGTTGAATCATATTGAATCTAGTAAAGACAAGGGTCTAAATAATATTACTGCTTATCAGAAATTGGTTGGAAAACGGATATATCTTACTAATACTAGACTTGATATAAGCTATGTTGTACATTGCTTAAGCCAACATATGCATTATCCTTTACAGTCTCATCTTAAGGCTGCTTTAAGAGTTTTGAAATATTTGAAAGGATCACATGGGTCTGGTTTGCAGTTTAATAAAGAGTCAAGTCTTAAGTTGAGTGCATACTGGGCTAAATGTCCTAAAACTAGAAAATCTGTTACTGGTTTTTGTGTTTTCTTGGGTGATTCACTGGTTTCATGGAGAAGTAAAAAGCAGGCTACATTGTCTAAAAGTTCAGCAGAAGCTGAATATAAAAGCCTTGCATCTGTGGCTTGTGAGGTCATATGGTTGGGTAATATGTTGCATAGTTTGGGTCTAAATGAGTTGTATCCTGTGAATGTGTATTGTGACAGCAGTGCTGCCATTCAAATTGCTGCTAACCCTGTTTTCCATTAGAAAATAAAGCATTTTGAAATTGATGTGCATTTTGTTAGGGAGAAAGTGGCTGCTGGTGTTATTGTAACTAAGAAGGTTCATACTTATGAGCAGACTGCAGACATTTTTACAAAATATCTTGGTCAGTCTCAACATAAGATTCTTTGCAAGAATCTTGGTTTGTTTGACATGTTTGCAGGTGTGAATAATTCTGGTTTGGTTGATAATAAAGCTGAAGGTGGTTCTGGGAATCAGCAGGGCTGTTGAAGATAATGGCAAGCTGCTTGTTACAATATTAAGGGGCTGAATGTGACATTTCTCATTCTTGGTCAAGGCTTGTGTCAAGTGCTGAGCTGATATGTCAAGATGGTTTATTCTGAAGGGCTTAAGTGAAAATATTGGGTGTATATAATGTCCTATCCTAATCTAGGGTTATTCATTCTCTCTTGTTCAGTTTTATATCTCTAGCAATATTTCCTAGTTTCTTTACTCACACTTTGTGATTCTGGTTATTGTTACAAGATCAAACATCTTTGATCTTGATTGTTTGAGAGTTGAGTGTATTTGTAAGTGAGGTTCTTGTGGTGTCCTTCTAAAGGAGATCACTCTTGTCTTTGTATTTGTTTGGTAAGCATCCGGTTGGAGATTTATCTACTATAGCTGTTGATAAATAAAATACACTAAGAGGTGGTTGGCTGGGTGTAATTGTATGGTGTTTTGTGTTCTTTACCATTTTTACAATCTCAGCCTCCGTCCTCCAAAAATATCCAAACCTTAATCTGCTATTGCAGAATTCTTATATTAATCGTAAAAATTTTCCCGATGAAACAAAATTATTTTGATAGAAATTGTTATTTGAAAGGAAGAGAAGTGCGAGAGAGCGTTTTGTAACTATTGATGCAAGTTTTAATTATAAGGAGATCAAAATTGAAAGGGTTTTGTTTTGTTTTGTTTTGTTTTTTTATTATTTAGTAAAAGCCCAAAATCTTTCTTATTTATTCGATTTCAAGGTTAGAGAATTTTTTACATTGCATTCTTAATTGTTTTTGAGATGTCAAAAAGAAGTATAATGAAGGAAGATTATCTTCCTGTGGAGTTGATTCATCATATTCAGTTATTACTGCCTTTAAAAGAATCCGCAAGCACTTGTGTCTTGTCAAAGCCATGGCTACGCGCTTGGTATACCCTCCCTACCCTTAAATTAATACCTCATGAACTTGATAGCGACGAAAACGAAACAAAGTATAACAAGCTCATTCATACCACTCTGCAAAGGTACCACCGAGACAACATACCCATCGAGTCTTTTCACCTTCACCTGAACATTAGAAAAAACAACTTGAATCTAGAGGATGTCAAAAATTGGATACGACTTGTAGTTTCCAAAAGCTGTCTCAAAGACCTTTCACTTTCTATCGACTTTTTTGTTGATGAGTCTCTCGCCTTGCCAAGTGAGTTATTCTCTAGCCAAAACCTACATACAATCAATGTAACCTCAGCAATTGATTATTTCCATATCCATCTTCGAATTTGTTCCAATCATCCTGTCATCAACTGTGGGTGTCTACGTGTACTGGACTTAGAACGCGTCGTTATAACTGAAAATGTGTTTCATAGCTTGTTGTCTACTTGTACCTTAATTGAGAAGATTAAACTCTTGTGGTGTGATGGCTTGAAGAATATTAAGGTTAAAAACCTTCTTCGTCTTAGCGAATTGGAAATTTATCAATTGAAGAGGACGATCATTGGGAGATCAATAATGTACCAAGTCTTTGCTCCTTTTGTTACCGCGCGTTATTTGCTTATAAGAAGCCTATACCATTTCAAATAGATTTTTTAGCAAGTGTGACACAATTATGTATAGAGGGTGTGATTATAGATGATTTGTTTTTTAACACAGCCGAATCAAAGTTTTCTGTGCTCGAGAGTCTGACCCTTGTAATCAACCGTTGGGAGCTTGAAAACATGGTTATCACTTGTGAGTCGCTCAAGTGGTTGACCCTAAAACTATTTCAAGGCTGGCAGGTCAATGTACAAGTGAATGCTCCAAGATTACTTTCTTTCATATACTACCTGGTCTCCTTTTTCGAACCACCGCTCCCGAGCAAGTTAAGCTTACTTTCGATGCATGGGAAGATTTGGGTCATTCGTACTTTCTCAGGATGAGGGAAGCACTCAATATATCAAGCAAGTTTGACATCAACATAAGAAGTGCTAACCTTGATTCAGTTGTGCGTTTGAACATTGATGTTGATGATCTCGAAAGAAGGGTCTTGTTTCCAGTTGGGAACGTTCAACTTACACTTGTTACAAATTTCGATGAACACGCGTGGAAGCAAACGCGATTCTTTGATGCATTTTTCTTGATCTGCCATCCGAGTTACATAAGGTCCTCTTACGAGGTGATAAGGAAGATGACGGAAGGAAATACGACTCATCTAAAAGAAGTTTTATTGAAAAATCCTCATAATGAAAATTGGGAAGCTCTAACAAGTTCTTGGATAAGCATTCTTCACACATTCCCTGGTGACCTTGAGTGCAAACTAAATTGGTTTCCTCAATAGAACATTTGCAATATTTTGTTTTAAGCTCAGGTTCTTAGACTTTTATTTTCTTTTGATTTGGTAGATATATACACATAATTGGTTTCCGTGGCATCATTAGCATTATTTATCAACTTTTTTTTTTCAAAGATTCCTGAATATCACCTGTTTGATGTTTGAGAGGATATTCATACCCTCCAAAAGTATAGTAATAGGGCAAATCACATAATAATGTACTCAATGATCCTACTTTTTTTTAATTAGTTGCAAACTCTCTTTACTTGCCTTACTGTTCCTGGTGCTAGCTAGCCACAATAGAAGCCCCTAGTCATTGATGACTTATTTTTAACCGAGGAGAAATGATGGAAGACATGACTGATCCTTGAAGCTTGGAAGCCCGATTATAGTGGCACTTTTGTGATTGTTAGTTGTGGTAATTTTACCGACTAAAACGCAATATTATGATTTTAAAAGTACTTAGAGTATGTAGTTCTCTTTATTGAGAAGCTTTTGCATTTTTAAAGCGTAGTAATCAAGCCTCACGCCTTAGCGGCTAATGAGAAGCTTTTGCATTTTTAAAGCGTGGCATAAGGCAACACAAAATATGAAAATATTTATATTTATATCTTATTTTCATGTATATCGAGTTTACAAAAAACGTTATAGATAACGAATAAGGTTAAGAAACTATTCTTACATATAATATTTTTCATTTAAAAAAAATTGTTATCGTAGTTGAATAAAAAAAAACTTTGCCACGCCTTATGCCTTATCGCGTCGTTTTTCGCCTCATCTTTCGTCACGCATTGGTCTATTTCGTAACGTGGAGGTCACGCCTCGGGTCTTAGCGACGCCTTCGCGCCGCCATGACGCGCTTTTAGAACCATGACAACACCATATTCTACTAATTGTATATATCATTTTTAAAATGAAGCATTAGATGATATAAATTTGTGCTTTACGATAAAATTTAGCTACATGTTTATTATTTGCTTCATTGTATTTAAAGTAATTTTTTCATAGTTTAGATTATTATTATTATGTGACTCTATCTTTTTAAGATATACTCAATCCATTTATAATTATGTAGAAGCGATGTTAAGACATCTAGTACATAGAAAAATAGCCTAATTTACATCTTGAATACGAACCAAGCACCCGTGAGGCCCCTTCATCACATAAGATACTTTTGTGTTTAACAAAAAGACACACAAAACCAATTTTGTGAACACATGAAATCATCAAACATGAAAAATATGGGTTAATGTTTTGAATATAGCAAATTAGCAATTCTCAAAGAGGACATTTTACCAAACTCTTATACACGCATATACTCAAAACATCATAACCCAAAAAAAACATAGATGACCTTAGAATCAAATTGTTGACTTGTTCATGGTGAGTTCCAGAACCAAACTACGCAGTTCTAATGCTCTTTGCACCCTTGGAAACGCCTCCAGCCATCTCATCGGTTATTTTCAATACACTTTGGCCAAGTGGTCCTGTATCTTTGTCATCAACGCATCATGCTTCTTGGATAACATGTATAAGACACAATACCACAATATACAGGTCATAAAGATCTTAACTTTTAAGGCTGAAAAGAAGATGATTCATATGATATTAAATTTGACAATTTACACGTAGTTTTATTTCAGAGATTGGAAGTTGAACAGGTAGATAAGACCAACATTCAACAAGTTCATTGGTTGGTATTTTGAATAGGGGGTGTTTGGATTAGCTTCAACTTCTGTCCAAATACGTCCACCTGCATTTCTTGCATTTACCAAGTCGCTATTTTCATTGAGGCTTTCTTCAACATGTCTTATGATCTGGAGGCCTTCCCTCATGCTGGAAAGTAACCCCTTGACTTGGTCGTTAGCAGTACTTGGAGCAACGGCAATGGCTGTTAATGTCACCACTACTAGACTCCAGGAATTTGGGGTTTCTTCTGAATGTAAAGGCGGTACTTGGATTTGCTGAGAAACTTACTTGGTAGAATTCATGTTGTGGGCGTGAGAGCACGGGTTTCTCATTATACGCATTCATGATCTTCCTCTCTGGTGCATTTAGTTGAAGCTCATCTACATTTACAACACGGCCTAATATCTTCAACCTTTCCCGAAATGGTGCAAGTGTATCTAGAGGGAAACCTTTGACTTTTTCTATTTTGTCATCAAGGATTCTCTGTTTCAGACCAGGTAGACAAATAAGTTGACATTGCAGTAATTTTTTTGTGCAATGAGATAAATCGGCTACTTACCCGCATTCATCTGAGAGCCTCTGCAGCTCATCTCTGAGTGAATGATAAATCAGATGTCTAGTTCTCAAGGATTGATCCAGTTCTCACATAAACTTCGCAACTAGACCGTACACCCAGCCGACTGAATTGCCTGTGTTGACGAGCTCTAGTCAACTATGGCTTAACTCAACAGCTGAATGAGGTTAAACCAACCCATACACGTCTATTGATCTATTCAATTTAAATTACCAAACTTAGGCATGTTGTAGACACATAATCTTTGAAGGAGGGTGTATTTGTAAAATTATTTTACTGAGTAAAAAATTTGATTTCATGAGTGTATATAAAAATGCCTATACAGACACCAACCTTGATAGAAACTAAGAACGTATGAAGATAGTTTCTTGATCGTTTATGAGCCTTAGGGTTTAACAATAACAATGACAATACGCAGCGGATAAATCAAAACATAATTGTTATTGACACAAGGTTTTCATTCACTATTACCTCCAATTATATTAATAACGAGGTTAACTAACACTAACTATAGACGTTTATAGGAACACGTCTACTAACTAAACTAATAACCTAGGCGTTTACAAGACTATATGCCTAGGACACACACACACCTTTAAGTCAACTACATCGTGGAAGACATGTATATAAAACCTACACCTATGTCCTCTTTATATACTAGAGGATTATGGTTTACAAAATACTACAAAGGACTAATAAATAAAACTTCTTTGCAAGCAAGTCTTTCATCTTTTGTAGGTTTCTTCTTTGTCACTTTAAGCCCTTGATGTTTCATTCTTTATTGTTTTGTATCATCGAATCAATAAACCCAACAATCTTCCCTATTTGATGATGACAAAACAAACACGATTCTTGTACGAACTTCCTAGACGAG
The DNA here is from genome assembly GCA_022545495.1 of Chrysanthemum lavandulifolium. NCBI lineage: Eukaryota > Viridiplantae > Streptophyta > Magnoliopsida > Asterales > Asteraceae > Chrysanthemum > Chrysanthemum lavandulifolium. The sequence continues at coordinate 20,689,973 of CM040243.1, forward strand.
TAGCGTGGTTGAGATAATTAAATCTCACCATGAATGAAACAATCTTGTCTTCCTTGTCTTCCCTTAATCCATGCTACGCCACTCAAACATCTCTTCCCTTTTGTTATTATCCAAATAGGGAACGTATGCAAATAATGATCTTGACCACTACGAACCAATATCATACTTCCAATCTAAGACTTCCAATGTTTAAAATCGCCCACCATTACGCACTATAAGAAAATGGATTCAAAACAATAGAAACGCAACTAGCAGTAGTAATAATGATCAACGTAGTAAAATCAAACACTTCCCTTGAATGGTGCATGAACATCAAATGATTCTTCAAATCTGTAAGCTCCTTGTAATGATCACTTGTGAAGAAAACCAAATATAACAAATTTGATGAAGAAGTAAAATAACCCAAACTTGTATCTTATGTCTTGTTTATAGATGACATTGAACGTATACCTATGTATAGGGAGACCTCAATCTCTTGACGATAATCACTGAGCACAATAACGTCACTCCTTTAAGCGTTATGTCAATTCTTTGTCATAATCATTGAAGCACGAACAAGTTACCTTCCACTAAAAGGTATGATAAAATACGTATCCAAGTAATTCCACTTCACTTTCAAATAAGTGATAAATAATCCTCTTCGTAATCAATTCTTCAAGAAAATCAACTTCGAGCTTTTGAAAACTTTTAAGAACAAATTCCAATCTTGTGTGTGTGAAACAATATCATGTGTGTGTCGCTAAAAATCCATAACAATCATCATGCTCGACTTCCCCTTAACTCCAAATCTCCTCGTAATAAACCATTATAACGCTAATCCAAATAAATTTCGCCATGCAAAACCTTGAGCAAGACTTTGAGAAGAATCAAGACTTGAGCAAGATTTGGATAAGGAGCAAGATTTCAGATATAAACTGCAAGACTTTCATAAGGAGACCAAAGAAGATTTTGAAGCATACGTAATACTTTAAAAAATCAGCAGATTTTCAATCAAGAGCAAGACATTCAGATCAAGAGCAAGACTTTCGCCTAAGATCGGACTTTTGTCGCGAATTCTATTCGACACTGTAACTTTTGCATAAAAGCTCAGATCGACGATCCCTCCGGTGAAAAGTTATATAGGTATATAGAGAACATCCACACAAAATTTCGTCACGATCCAACGGTTAACGAAAAAGTTATGATCGTTTCAAACAAAGGTTTATGCGATTTTTTTAGTTTCGCAGCAGACTTGACGACTTTATAACTTTTGATTGAGAGATCTAATTGACAATCCTTCGTGAAACTTTAGATGGATATACCGAGATGCACCGAAAATATTTTAGCTCGATCCAACGGTTCAATAAAAAGTTATGCCCTCTTGAAAACAGTGCTTCAGAAAAGTTGCGAATTTTGTAAAAAATTGATTTTCTTCCTTCTTTTTCGCCAAGAAACCTTGTGAATCCTTAGGTAAAGAGCTCCCCAAGCTCTGATACCAATTGATAGAAACTAAGAACGTGATGAAGATAGTTTCTTGATCGTTTATGAGCCTTAGGGTTTAACAATAACAATGACAATACGCAGCGGATAAATCAAAACATAATTGTTATTGACACAAGGTTTTCATTCACTATTACCTCCAATTATATTAATAACGAGGTTAACTAACACTAACTATAGACGTTTATAGGAACACGTCTACTAACTAAACTAATAACCTAGGCGTTTACAAGACTATACGCCTAGGACACACACACCTTTAAGTCGACTACATCGTGGAAGACATGTATATAAAACCTACACCTATGTCCTCTTTATATACTAGAGAATTAGGGTTTACAAAATACTACAAAGGACTAATAAATAAAACTTCTTTTGCAAGCAAGTCCTTCCATCTTTTTGTAGGTTTCCTTCTTTGTCACTTTAAGCCCTTGATGTTTCATTCTTTATTGTTTTGTATCATCGAATCAATAAACCCAACAAACCTAGGTCACAACATAATCTAAACAAGAAGCATTCTTTATGATCTCTTTTTTAAATTTTTTTAGATAAATTACTGATGTGGAAATCTCAACTTGCTTAAGGAGAAATAGGTGTGACATGGGTAGAATTTCATAAAATCTAGGTAAAAATGAAAGGGTTCGAATGGCTCATAAGTCACCAATCTGCATGTAAGTACATTAAACCTCCTAAATTAGTTTAATACTACAGTTTTTGTAAGGAAAAAAAACTGTGTACAAGTGAATTTGACCCGATCCAAGCAGTTTTGACCTGCAATGTTTTGACCCGCTACACAACCTGCCCCTACCCAACCACTTTCCCGCCTCTGCTTCTAATAATGTATCATTCTATCTCTTAAGTGTCCGTTATGTGTTTGCAAACAGAGTTTATGCCTTCATAAAAGAGTAAGTTGCGAGTCAACGAGCAAATCCCAAAGTAAACCCAGTTTTTCCATGGCTTTATTGATTCTTCTTCTATTTAGTATTATTAGGGAATAACTAATACTATGAACCTATGAGATCCACATCGAAGTTAAAGAATGTGATACCTGTTTGCGCAATCTTGATCTCCTAGCTGGCTCTCTATTAGACTGCTTCCTCTTTTGTCTCTTCAGTTCCCGCTCATCCTGCTGATATGATTGTTGCATCAGTTAACATTTTCGTACATATATACTGGGGGTTTGAAAGTTATTTAAGAACTAGGGGCGATTAGTCTTAGTGACACTTGTACAGGGGAGAAAAGAACCCAGATGCTATGATGGTTTATGCTTGGTCCAGCATGGAAACCTAACTTAGCATCAGTCGAGCTGATAATTTTAACCCATTTGTTTATGAATTTGGGGGGGTTGCACGAGTAAATTATAAAAAAAATGAAACATAAATAAAATGAATAAATAAATAAAATCTATAACAAATTAAAGGTCAGCTGGGTTAAAAAGCCTACTAAAGTCGTGTTACATAAATCATTTTACTCGAAAATTAAATTACTGTTGAAATAATATAAACTTTGCAATTATATTTGACACGAGAGTGTTAAGTGTTTCAGGAAAGCTGACCTGACCCCTACTAAAACTTACATGTTTTGACTACAACTCATTTTAACGGGCTATCCAGCCCACCTGATTCGCCCATTTTGCCACCTAAATTGGTGATAAGTGCGGATAGGATACAGATGGCATTTCCACAGAATAAGACTATCCGCTAAATTCATTCATACCTGACCCCACTGATCAGGCATCATTCCATCCCGTCCTATCATTGGTGGTGGAACTGTTGTTCGAGCCACGCCAGAAGGATTTGGTCGCATTTTCATGGGTCCATTTCCAGCAGATGGGTTCCACAAGTCCATCCCCATATTAAGGTTGGTGCCAGGAATAACACCTACAGTGTTTCCAGGTACTGGCGTCTGAATATTGGGCCCAGAATTATTATTCTGTGCACTAGCTGAAGATTAGTAAAGATTGTAATTTTAGTATAAACACTTGTATTAGCAGAGTATGAAAAGGTTAAATTTTGCATGATTACCATCTGCAAGCATTTGATTAAAGCTTCCTTTTTTACCTCCAGAATATCCCTATTAATTCCAGGGTCAATACATTAAAGTTAATAACGAGATAAAAATCATTGGCATGTTTACAATCTACATCTAATGTGAAACACATACATGTTGGTCATTTTCGTCACTTCCATCTGATGAACCATCACTTCCACTTTCGGCATTGTTTAGTTCAAAAGCTAGTAATTAAGAAGGGTTGTTTTGCATTGTGATAATGACAAAAGAATAACGTCATTAATCATATTGAAAAACAAGTAAAAGCTGAAATATATCCTATAATTGCAAACCTTTGGGTGGCAGCATCACCATCATTCCCTGAACTTGATGCTGCCTTCCCACTCTCTCCGGTTCTCACACCAATGACATTGCCGTTCCCTGAAGTTCCCTTAGACTTTTTACTTGTAGCCTTTTCCTTGCCTTCATAGGCCTTGGCTTCCATTTCTGTATTTGGTGGTGCAGTACTTGGGGTCTGTATAGATAAAAGTATGAAAAAAATTTGGTTAGATTTACACCACACACACGCAAATACACAAGCATTTATCTGTATATGCATCTGCATACACACACACACACACATATTATTGACACACAAATCACAATCAATCCTCAAGTTAGTCACATATACATCTAAGAGGTCTAAGATAGACTAAAGAATTGCATCTTGGATTTCGGCCTCACAATTCAGGCAAGCACTTACGTGTTTATCTACATCTTGGTTTGATTAGCTTTCGTCTAAGTTTGAAATTAATGGTTAACTTATTTTTAACAGGGAAACAAACAAGAGGAGTTGCCAGAGCAGATCTTATGTTGTATTAGGCTAAACGGTATCGATAACATGAATTATCACATGTTAGCGTTGAATCGTGATCCCTTATGATAATGAAAATCTTTTCAAATTGTGCACAGCTACCAAATTCATTACTTAACAAGTTTCTGAAGATGTGTCTCAAATGAAAAATATTGAAACGTTCGCTTACATATCTCTTGTTCAATGAATATTATAAACATTAAAATCTTTATATTCGTAATGCAAGAACTAAGACATGTATCATGATCATCACAGACGACATTTGCTCATGGTGACACCAGTTTAAAAGTTAGGTCACTCAATGGGGGACTAGAAAGTACTAATACCTTGTAAGCGTATCTTAAATTCAAATTGTCATTCATATACTGAGCATTGCAAATTCCATTAAGAAGTTGACCTTTGAATAATGCGCTAACTGCCAACTTCAGAGCTGCTATTTCTTCCTCCTCTCCGTGATCCTCGTACTCCTCTAATGACACTTCACCATAGGGAAATCTTAAGGTTGCGTTTGGCTACATCACAAAGAAGACTTACTTTACATATATTTCGTAAAAGCTCAAGGTTAGTGGCATAAAGATGGACGAACAGACACTGACCAAACCACTGCTAGTATATTTTGGTAACCATCGCTACTTTATTTTATTCCATCGCTAGTTTTACTAAACCATTGCTAGTATATTTTGGTAACCATCGCTAGTTTCTTGTTGTTACCACTGCTAGATTGTTTTGATTCTATTGCTTGTGTTTTGATTCTTGCGGTTGAATAAGTTTTCCTATCAATAACTTCGAGAATTAAACTTCTAATCAATATGGGACTCGCACTATTGCATACTAAGTCCACACAACAATTGGTGATAATCGAAGCTCATTTCAGATGCAAGTGCAAGTTTTGTATCTTTGGTTAGAAAAAACTAAGCGAATAATAGCACTACTGGAATAATTTCCCAAAGTATTCTTATGGTATCACTTGCCTGGCAATGCTGTTGGAACATAGGAAAGACAACCTCATCCTTTACAACGGTGGAGGTGATGACGACGGAGAAGTTAGGGTTTTGATCGATGACGGCGGAGTTAGGATTTCGATCGATGATGGTGGAGGTGGTGACGACGGTGGAGAGATGAGACACATTTATAAAATCTAATAAACAAGATACACATTTATAGATCTGAGCTGTATAAACTACTAAAAAATAAGTTTGCCACTTATAAAAGTAATCTAAAAAGTATTGAAAAGTTATGTAAAAAAAAGTATCAAAAAGTACAAAAGTACAAAGTTAAAAAAGGCGCTCAAAGTAATTCGCTTAAGTTGCTCAGCATTGGGAAGGCGCTAAAAGAATAAAATAATAGTTTTCAAAGTTTGACTTTTTTCTCAGAAATAACAAAAGAGAATTTCGCTCGAATCTTAAAAATTCGCTTGATCTAGGTCGATTAAAAACCATAGGTGCGAAAAGTAAAATTCAATGATTGGGTTCTGAAAAGTGGATGGACACTTGGCACTCCTTGATTGGAAGAAAAAAGTCGCAAGTCTCAAGGTCTATTTAAGAGATACCCCAACTTTTTTCGAAAAAGTGTTGCCACCTTGAGCAAAAGGTGTAGTGCCATAATTGCCCCTTTTTTTTTAAATTGCATGGTATTTTCGTTTCTCTGTTTCTCAAAATAGTAAATTCGCAAATTTAAAATAAGGAATAGATAATTATTATTAGGATTTGATTATTTAGTTAACGAATAATATAGTTTTTTTTTTTTAAATTTATGATTTGATAATTTAGTTAATGAATAATCTATTTTTTTTTTAAAGTTTATCACTTTATATTGTTTTATTTTAATTTTGATATATATAGTTTTTAAAACATATTTATCTTAAATTTTTAACATTTTTAGCTAATTTATTTAATGATAATCTATTTTTATAAAAATATTATTACTTTGGATTATTTTATTTTAATTTTGATATATATATAGTTTGTGTATTTTTGAAAATAATAAAGGAATAGATCATTATTAGTAGGGTTTGTTAATTTAGTAAATGAATATTTTATTTTTATAAAAATATTATTACTTTGGATCGTGTTATTTTAATTTTAATATATATATATGGTTATTGTATTTCTGAAAATACTATATTTGTATATTTTAAAATAAGTTAATGACAATTATTATTAGAATTTTATCTCTTTGGATTGTTTAATTTTAATTTTCGGGTATATATTGTAAATAACAAATGGTATTCATTATCAAGGCGTTTATTTTTTTAAACATATTTATCATAAATTTTCAACATGTTTAAATTAAAGTTTTAGTTTCAAATTTATAAACTGAAATTATACATTAAACAAAGAACAAAAACATATAATATAAATGTCAACATGAGTGTCTTTCAACAAACACAACATTTATTAATAAAAATTTATTTAATTCAAGAACATGAAATCTAATAAACAAAATAAAGGTAAAGGAAATTGTTCGTAAATCTTCATCGGTATCTTCACTGTCGGTGGTCTCATAATCAGTTGTTTCGTCATTTATAAATGGCATATGTTGTCATTAGAAGATACGTATCACCACCGATGCATATGAATCGACCTCCCATGCTTCGCCTTCACCGAAGCTATTAACCACATCTTTGCCATTCAATTTTCCATCAATGTCAAGCATATCATTCCACATCTCCTCGCCACTCATGTTATGTTTGTGTAACGATCTTTATCGTTATCTTCATCAATAACTCGATATTTGTAATCACCGCATAATATACTTAATTTTAATTATTTTAATTTTAAAGTATATATTGGTCATAAAATTTAAGAAGAAATCTTTGGAAGCTTTTTGAATTGGAATACTGTTGATGAATGTTCATGTATTTCTTCATCCGAATAATATATTTTGGTTATAAACTTTTAAATTGTAAAACGGTTCTTCTAGATCATTGATATTAACCCAGATGCCATCATCAGTGTTGTTTTGTTTGCTAGTAACTTCGTCATCTTCTTCTTCTTCATCATATAGCATATAGTTCTTTTTAAAACACGATGCATATGATGATCTTGTTATTGTACGCTTAAAGATTAGTGGTTGGTCATCATCGGATATCTAAATTATGCAATATAAAGTAATAAGCACATTATATATATTGTTTATTTAAATAATACATATAGTTTATATTTGAAAATACTCACCTCAATAACATGTATGTCATGCTGACTATCGGAGGTTTTATTTTGTGTGTTTGTAGCTACTCTTTGTTCATCAACTCATTGTCTTCTTCATCGTATAGCATATAGTTATTTTTAAAAGACGATGGTAATGCATCTGAGCTTGTTTTTGTACCCTTAAACAATACTGGTTCCTCATCATCGGATATCTAAATTGCGCAATACATTATTAAATATATATTTAAAAAAAAAAAAGACATATAGTTTATATTTGAAAATACTCACCTCAATAACATGTATGTTATTCTGAGTATTTGTCTTTTTCTTTTCTGTATTAGTAGCAACTCTTTGATCATCAAATTTTGTATCATGATTACTTTTTGGATGGTTAACAAAGTAGCCGTTTTTGTTTAACCGACGTCTTCTACGGGTCACATGAACACTCTGCAGTTATTATTCAATTGTTAACGTTACTTGTTAGTTGGATTATGTTTTTTTTAAAAGAAGATGTTAATAATACCTCTTCATATTCTGATATAATAATATGCTGGTTGACTTCATCAATATCCTTGGTCTGAGTAGCTTTTGGCTTTAATGCTGTTGTGCTTTTTGTTACATGCATATTTGCCTATAGATTGTTAATGTTTTGTATGCAATTAGAGTAGTAGTAATATAAGAATATTGAAATCTTTGAATTAATTTAAACTGACATACCTTTGTGCGTTTTGGCTTAACCATGCTTTGCGATTTTTGTTTTGCTTTATTAGAGTTTAATATGAATAGGTTATATGAAAAAACCAATATTTTTACAGTTTACATGGCATATTATTTTTGGATTAGATATGTTTCATATATCGATTAAAAAAAATTTTGGATGAATTTCATGACTATTACAATATACGTAATTATCTTATACTTATTTGCAATATTATTTTGATACGTTTTTAAAATTTAAAGTATATATGTGGATATTGGTTAGTATTAATTTAGAAAAATTAGAAATATAATTTTAATTTTGTATATTATTTGTTTATCTATTTTATATTTGAATTTTAAGTTATTATTTCTTTTCATAAAGATAATAAAAATAAAATAGAAGTGTGATTTGATAATATATTTTTAAGAGTTAATTGCATTTTTGGTCCTTGTGGTTTAGCCAAATTGCAGGTTTGGTCCCCGAAACTTTGAAAGTGCAGCCATAGTCCTCATTTTAAAGTTTGGGTTGCATTTTTGGTCCTTATCGGTGTGAAATGACCAAATTACCCTTGTCTTTTTATGAAGAATACAAAGGGTATTTTAGTCATTTAACTTTATCCACGGACCAAAAATGCAATCCAAACTTCAAAATGGGGACTATCGATGCACTTTCAAAGTTTTGGGGACCAAACTTGCAATTTGGCCAAACCACAGGGACCAAAATTGCAATTAACTCTATTTTTAATTGTAAACTAAATATGTGTGAATATCTTTATAGAAAATATAGAATGATAAGAAATGTCATGCAATCTTACTATATTGTCTTTTGGTTTTCCTTCCATCTATTATATAAGGCACCATTGCCTTCCAGCTCAACCAAACATTCTCGCTTAATCAAAATTAATTTCCTTCGTAATTTTTTCAAACGAAAAAATGGATGTATGCAACAAAGATCAAGAATTCAAATCCGAATTAGATGAAAACATCTCTGAAAAGTCTATCAAGTATGTTTATATTGTCTTGTTGTATTCGTATTTTTATTAGTTAGTTTCATCTGTATGTATTAACTAAGTGTTAGATGTTTATGCTTTCAGAAAACAATGTATGGAACAAAAATTGGCTATAGAGTCGTCTGAAACACAAGGTATACTAATCTTGTTTTGTTAGATTCATTTTTGTGTAATAATATTTGTCGAGTTGTTGGGTAATTATGAATACAACTTTAGTTTGATATTGTCAACAATAATTTTGATATTTCTTATGTTAAAAAATGTAGATTGTACTACTAAAAAGGATGATAATGTCAAAGGATGATATTTGGGCTCCCGATTATTGGTATTATCCTATTGAGGATGATATTAATAAATTTTGACCGAGCAAGAAGAAATTGAAGTCGAAGGTCAATAAGGCAACGCCTATGTGAAGATCATACTAACCAACTTGCTTCGATGCCTCCGCTCAAACTATATGAAAGTAGTTCTTCTGATTTCGATGATGAATTTAAAAAGATGACCTTGAAGCATTTGACTATGATAATGTACATTTAGCATTTTCTGATGATGATTTTGATTTGGATGTGTAATTTTTCATTATTAATGATTTAAATGCAATGCTTTTAGTTAAATGTGTTTTAAATTTTCGAATATTTATTCCTGCATTAATATTCAGTGATATACATTTTAAGAATAACCGATAAGAAAATAGTTAAAACCTATTAGATTAACTTGTTAATGCAAATACTCAAGAAACAAATAATATCAATTGTAAAACAATAATTCATGTGAAAAGAAGTGAAACAATATGTGAAACATTGTTTGTTTATTATAACAAAACACTCTACTCCAAAGCCCTATTAGATTAACTTGTTAATGCAGATACTCAAGAAACATATAATATCAATTGTAAAACAATAATCCATGTGAAAAGAAGTGAAACAATATGTGAAACATTGTTTGTTTATTATAATAAAACGCTCTACTCCAAAACGGCTGCTACAATTCTTTTTGGTGTGTAGTTTTCTTCATGTTATTCTTCGATTCCGCTCTCTGATTCATTGGCTGTATGTGTCAAACACACTTGACCTTCCTGTTTGTAGTCATTGTGTTTTAAGTTAGGTTATTTTGTCTTTATATCATGCATTAGTGTACCGTATATGTAGAAGGTCAATGTTAAATACCTTTGAGATTTCAGTTGGAGAACTTGCATTATGATTTTCTACATCCTGTAATAATATTAGTCAACATATTCACAAACTTTAGATTAAAATTCATGGTAATTGTTTATTATGTGTAAAAATAACTAATTATATTAATTTTTTTATTTAAAGTTTGCTTTAAAACGTAATGTATCATACCTCATTTTCATTCGAAAATGTTGTTGTAAATTCATCTTCTTTCTTTTGTCACAAACTCGTGAGTCTCCACGCCATCCTCATTTACTACATTTTCTTCACATGGGGTCTCTTCTTCACTATATTGAGAATCCCTTTGCATCTTCATTTTCCGATTCGAATTTTCTAATTCATTTTCACTACTTGCAAATCATCGCTTAATCCTATTTTGTAACATATAAAACAATATTATTTTGTAAATAATATTCCAAGAGTGTTTATTAATTTGAAATTATAACAATTTCCATTAGTTTATATTTACAAAAAATATGTTATACCTCGTCACTTAGGAAACCTTCTTTGAAGTGATTGATTATTTCTGCATCTTCCGTGACTTTCTCACTTCGATATATATGCATGTTATTGTTTTGGTTAAATTCGGTGTATTTGATTTTGAACAAATACGGTTTCCTTATTATTGCATTGAGGTCATTCGGAAAATAGTCATCTGTATCCATGCCTTGTTTTTCCATTATCTCCCACGCTGAAATCCCAATCATCTTATGGACATTTTTGTCAAAAATAATCATTTGTGCGGAGCCGCTTTCATCGAATATTCGAACAATGATTTTGAACCTGCACATATATTAATGATTAAGTTGTTTTGTTTTATAAATACGATAATTGAAAACATGTTACACACTCAACAATATATTTCAACAGACTGTATTCCATACATGGATGCAACTGTGTATGTTTGTCCGTGGGTTCTGCAATGCCATAACTGATTCTTATTCTTTGAACTGGAGCTTCCTTTTCCCATTATTGGTGTTACTTTTGTATTACATGCTTTGCAACCAATGTAAGTCCAACCACTCTCATATTGTATGCTGTGAACTGTCGCATAAACAACGCAGCATGTCTCCTGTTTTTGTTATTAATGTTAGACAAAATTTTATGTTGTTTAAACAATGACACGTTTCATTCGGAAACACCTAAATCAATAATCAGAGTAAAATTTGCAAAGTTACCGGTTCAATACTGCGAATCATGCTGATGTGCCCGGTTTGTGCAAGTTTTAAAAATTTATAAACACGATTTAACCGTCTAACCTATTAACACATACGAGCAAGTATACTCGTCCGCAATAGCAAAGTTTGGTAAGTCGAGATCGTCCCAAGGGATTTTGTGTATGAAAGATATTTGTTTAAAAATATTCCAACAAGAAAGCTTGTCAAGGCTTTCCCCAAATAATTATGTTATAGCGAAATTCAATAAGAAATATATATATACTTGTGTGTAGTCTATAATCAATCATAAATAGTATTCATGAAGGTTTGGTGTATACTCTTTATATGATGCACAAATCATAAGCAAATGATTCCTCAACCATGGTATATGTTTGTAAAAATCATTCTAAGAACAAAAACATTTAGGTAATCCTTTCGGTCCTTATCCCAATGATTATCCTATAGAAATTCCATTTGTTTGCAACATGTTCTTATTAAAGTTGTTCTTACGAATCTTTCGACCCTTCGTGATGAAAATATTCCTAGTCTTGTTTTAATAAGCAAACATGGTGGTTGTCAATCACTATATCCCCATACTAGTTTGTCACTTCACTTTTGGAATAAAACACAAGAGAAACCTTTCGTCCTTTTTCTTAAAACATGTTTTATCAACAAATCAAACCAAGACTAGTATTTTCCAACAAACTCATTTAAACAAGATCATATGTACATGCATCACATTTCGAGAATACTAATACGATTAACTACATCCCAACACACAAGTATATCCCAAAATTACTCCATGATAATAATAATAATAACTAAACACAAATAGTAACAAAGTAATTCCAACAATTCAAGAGAATAGAATTCCATAACAAAGTTCATAGAATACCTAAACTTTTGTGATTACAAGAATTAGAATTGTGGATTGTAGCAACCACGCCCTCCAATCACCTAGGTTCACCGCAACTCCAAACTACCAAAACAATGGATAAGAATGGTTCCTCCTTGCTCCTCGGACGTTTTCAGAAGTACTAAGCTTTTGGGCTGAATAAATGGTTGGTATTAGTTTAGATGTAAACCAATACAATTTTGGTTGTGTCACACTTAGTATACTAGTACTAGGTTCATTATATAGCCAAAGGTGCTTGCCTAATCGTCCAAAAACGTCCTCAACAAGTAAATATCAAGAAATGATCGGACTTCAATGATTATGGGAGTTAAGGCAACAATAAATGCGACTTTGTGTAATCAGCAGACGAAAACCGGATCGGTTTCATCTCCGACCGAATCGGTTTTGTCTTGACCATTTGCCCACCGGATCCGGTTACGGGTTGTGACCGATCGGTGTGTTTGTGCCGCTTTGACTTTTGTTGACTTTTCTCTTATTCGCTTTATTTTTGCTCACTGATGATTTCCAAGGCAAAACTTGATCTTTCCTTGTCAGAGATACTTAGAAATCATTGCGTTTCTTAATCATTGAATCCAAAAGCTTCCTAGCTCAACTTCCTTCCTCGAGAATCTTCCAAAATGTGCATAAAAACTTCATTTCTTCGTTATTCGTGATACCTGGCTACATATACATACACAATACGCATCTTTGCACTTTTGCAACAGTTATGAGTAAATATAGCCGATTATCATGCACAAAACTAACAATAACGCTACTAAAAACATGTTCATTTTAGGCGTTATCACATGCCTACCAATCTTTTCACACATCCTTGCATGAATTCCGTTGGTGTAACTACATGGCTGACCTAGTCGTATGATTCAATCTTGAATTCCCTAGGGTCATATCCCTCTTGTGATTCTTAACTGTATTATGTATGAATTTTATTAACTTCTAACAAAGTACATACTTATTTATATAAACTTGTATTATTCACGTTACCTTTTACGGAATGAAACCAACTACGCGATCCTCATTAATGAAAATCTTTGTGCCAAATAAAGCGTTATGTATAGATGGCGATATGCTTATGTGTAAGTTTAATTAAATCATATGAATGAAAAAACATACTTATTTTAATGGCGGATATGGTGAGCTAAATTTATAAAACAATTAAAAAAACTTACTATCCCAATATTTGACTTTCCCCAACACCAATAGAAAGTCTATATGTCCAAGTTGATCAAGTTTCTCTTCATAATCATTCCACATTAATGCACATTTATCCCAAAATGTACAATCAATCCTGAGAGACCTATGTGGATTGAAATAGATTTGTGTTTATTTAAATTATAACAGCACCATTAATATAATATTTTGTGTAAATAAATATGAATAACACATGCTGAGCATCTTCAATCACAACACTCCTACGGATCTTCCGGCCACCATGGCTATTGACTGATACAATTTTCCCAATAGCTACTACTGTTCCTATAACATCTGCCAACAATAACGAAAAATAAATAAAATTAAAACATCACCTTTTGAATATAAAATTACAAATTTTTAAAGCAACCAACACATACATACGCAATCATGTTCATGATACTCGTTATCTCAGATTTAAGATATGAGTGAATGGCTCATAAATAAAACCAACATAATTATCGCTCATTTGCTCAACTCGTCACTTCAGTCCCTTTGTAGAAACAAATTTTGTACCGTGTGGTAATAACGGTAATCTACCACCATTTTCACCACTCAAATTTTGAGATGATATAACATTGGCCCTCTTGTAAAAGTGGTTCAAATTTAAACATCACTCTTCTTTGATGTAAACTTGATTCGATTGACTGCTTTAGACAGTTATAAATGTTAGATTTTATGATCAATACTTTTCAATATATATAAATTATGCGTGTATATATTCAAATTACCCCCGCATCTTGCAAAACAAAATCCAAACTATATGGATCATGTCCTTCATTCAACTTGTGAGAATGCCAAATAGATATACATCTCCCTTTTATTACCATGTTAGTAATCATGGGATCAACATTCTCTAAAGGAGTTATTTGTTGTTCATGTATGTTTACTCCTGTAAACATTTACACATACATTTGTTGGTAAATATATTTATAAACAGTGTTATTATTAATAGTAATTAATATTATGTATACCTCGTGAACTGCTTTGGAAAGTGACACTCTTTCTTTGAATATTTCTTTCACCAAATTGAGATTTCCCTAGATTAGAGTTATTCACTCTAGAACTCTTACCTTGATACTTGAAATTAGAATCATGAATGGTGCTTCTGGTCTTTCCAGAACTTGATTGATGCCGTAAAGAAGATGTTTGATAACCAAAACTCATTTTTGAGTTTCTGTTTCTTCCTATACATTATTAGGTAATGAGAAATTATATAATATTTGCTAAACAGTTGTCATAACAAACACAATTAAACTAACAATACCTTCCAATTCCTTTCCATAATTTAGAGCCTGATTCCCAAGTGTGTCGCTTTTAACCATTGGCATAGACATAAACGTCGGTCGAGTGTTTGCTGATGGACATGTTGCAGAAGATGAACAACTCGTTGTAACGCCTTATTGCCGATTGGAGCATCTAGAGTTTATAATCAAACAATACAAGATACAAATTAATACAAAAGTATATCACGGCAAGCTAATAAATCTAAATTAAACATACGCTTTGGTATCTAAAGCTATATTTAAATAACAATATAAATTACACAATAGTAAAAAGATTTTACCATCACATACTGTCGGCACATTCCGCGAACGGCTTTGAGAGTTCCTTCCTAATGTATTACTTTCAAACACTTTTTTACCCATGCCAATTGTTTTCTTAATGTGACTTTTAACAGCTGTTGTTAAAAATATAAAGAAAACATTTTGTGTTAATTCAAATAAAACAAATCCACTTTAAAAAAAATGTAAAAATTTATACATGAGGCTTGTCTTCCTGGTGTGTCACTTTCCAATATGGGAATTTTGGATGCATTGTTTTCCTTTTCAGAACAACCTCCTGTAAATAAATTCATATTAACGAAATTACCAAAAAATTACAAAAACAAAACAGTTTCAGTTAATGACTTTTGAATGATTAATACGCAACAAAATAACTTTTGAAAACCCTTTGTCACTTTTGTTCAGTTTAACTTCACTCATAATTTTACCCATCAAATGTGTTTGTAGACGCCCGCTTTAGCGACCGATAGAAAAGCAACCAAAAACATATGTTAAAACATAAAACACAAAAATACGGGGAAAAAAACAATTAAATAGTTAAAAATACATTGTGGGTGATTTGGTGAATCTAAAGCTTCAATTTCTGAAACAACAACAAATACACATAAATATTTAAAATTCTTTAAACATACAAAACCATATACAAAAACAACATACAATACATGTTTGTGGTTTTCTTGATGTGTCTGATTCCAATATCTCAACATCGATAGTTCTAGCATTCTTATTGGTACGTGATTCTGTTTGTAAAAAAATATATACCTTTAGAGACCAAAACCATCACAATAATACCTTTTCAATCAGAACCAATAATACAAAAACAATACAAACATAAAATATCACAATAATACCTTTAGAAACAGAAGTACCACTCTTAATATCTTTAGCTCTTGTAAGCCTTTTCAATTATCTTTGTGGCTGCATCTTTGAATAAATCGCGTGTGTATAACGATTCAAAAATATTGAATACGCTTTGTATGTAATGCCAATACAATATATTATATATAGCTTACGACTTAAGATAAAATTTTATAGAATCATGCATATAATCAATTGATAAGCTGGCCTAAATATAGGCCTATAATATATCACCATATATATTCCTAATATATATCCACATATAATTAAGAAATATATCCACATATAATTAAGAAGATAAATACATAAAAGAGAAAAACAGTTATGTATATAGATTATGATTTGGAATATGAAACTAAAAGATAAAATAGCATAGTTGGTTTCATTACTTGAGACGTTTAAATGCTATCAAACAGACTCAAGTTCAAACCTCACTTGTGCATATTTTTTGAGTTATAATACACAAACGATTGCCAACCTGGCATTACGTGGCAATGACTGGACAAAACGTGGCATTGTGGTGGCATTACGTGGCATTTCGGGTATAATGACATCATGTGCATCTGTTATATATATGTGATATATATATATATATATATATATATATATATATATATATATATATATATATATATATATATATATATATATATATATATATATATATGGAGCAGGATCCATGAGAAGTAAATTAAAATAAGAAGTGGTGAGAAGTGACCAAAACCACGTATTTGAGATGCAACGACTTGCGTTAGATGCATTTCTATTCATATAGATGCAACATCTTGAGTTTCGAAAGTTAATTTGATGTATAGATGGTGCAAATTGATTTTTATGATTTCGGCACGTGCAGAGGAACAAAAAACAAGATAAATCATGAAATGCATCTAATATACGTATATACATCTGATTAAAAGCTAGAAAACACGCTATGGTGCGTTATAATGCATCGAAGATTATAGGGATGCATCTAATTTAGGTCGGTGCATCTCGGATTTGCGGTTATAATTCTTCTTATTCCTTCTTATTTTAAGTAATCTTCTTATTTGATCCTAACTTTGTATATATCTTTACTATCTAAAATGGAAAATGGTCAAAGGGGAAAAATGAAAAGTTGAAAATTGAATATTGAAAGTCAAGTTTTTTTAAACCTTTTCAAATGTCAAATATGTCAAACGCTTTTCAAACTTAGGCGATTTGCATGGAAAATATTCTTGCTTTTTTTATAACCTTTTCAAAATTAAAAAAGTCAAACACTTCTCATGTCTGCATCGAAAATATTATTTGGTTCTTATCTAGCACGATCTCATCCCAGTTTAGAAGATTTTCCTGTTAGGACAATATGCGTTTCATGAATAGTTATAAGGTTTCATATTAGATAAGAAATAAATATCGTTGACAAATCTCTAAACGCTTTTGTGATTGCTTTCCCACCAAAGTTCTAATGTCAAAGGAGACTAATGGAATCCACCATTAGCGCCATTGTCCATGGAATCAACACCCAGCCGAGTGTACCGAAAACGGGTCACCAATACATGAATGCATTGCAATGACATTGTGGCTAGGCACTCTTCATTTTATCGCTTTTATTGTCGTGGCGTCGTCGTATTGCTTCCTCTATACGATTCTTCATGTACGTAAAAATTGTTAGTTTTTGTATGTGTAAAAACCATATATGATTCATTTTTAATCTTTGTTTTGTAATGTTTATTTTGTTTAGGTATTGGGAATGCTTTTGGTGCTTATATTCATCCCAGTTAATGACAACAACAAATGGGGCTTATTTTTAGCCAGGTTATGTAATTATATCCCTTTAATTTGTGCTAAAATTCATGCTGTTTTGAAATATAATGGCATAACATGCACATGCAGTTTAAGATCATAGAAAACAAGTTTACAATAATGTCAACTACGCATTTGAGCATCATAAAAGTTAAATGTAGTATCATTGATGAAAAAAGTGACATATAACTAATATTTCTCATCAATTTCAGGTACATATTTAAGAATGTGGCCGGATATTTTCCTGTTACTGTATTGAGGATATCAAAGCTTTTAATCCTAATCTAGCACACGGTAAGTAATTCTATTAGTAGTCTGTTTTTATATGAACTTGGTTATGAATCTAAACGGCATGTGTAATTGCTCAACGTGAGCGGATTGCCTCCTCATTACTTGCGTTTGAAAATTGGATGCCCGATTATTCTTTTAAGGAATCTCTATCCGGCAAATGGATTATGTAATGGCACGAGGTTGATATGCAAACGTTTTGATCCTAATGTCATCAATGCTGAGATTGCTGTGGGACAGCACGCTAGAGTTAGAGTGCTCTTGCCAAAATCTCTTCTTGCTCCATCTGAAGACGACATGTTCCATTTCAAACTAAAGATAACACAATTCCCCGTGCGCCTTATCTTTGCGATGACTATTAATAAAGCTCAGAGCCAAACAATTCTACATGTGGGTGTCTATTTTCCAGATTGTGTTTTCTCTCATGGTCAGCTTTATGTGACATTGTCTAGAGGGATATCTCATAGAACAACAAAGGTAATAGTTGAACCAGTCAAAGAGTTCTGTCAAGCAGGAATCTATACCTCAAATGTCGTGTATCAAGAAGTTTTACGCGGCGAGTAACATGTGTTGTTAGTTAATATTTCATAATTGATGTAATGTTTTATTTTAAGTTTCATTAAATATTTTTATACGTCGTTTGACATATGTTAACAATTTTTTCTAGAGTTGAATTATCACATGTTACAATCGTTTGTAATTACATTTTGATCCTTTCACGTTCTATTTTGAACGTTATACAAATCACTTACCACAATATCGCATATCGTTAATTGTCGCCGCTAGAAACCAACGCCGCAGCACGGTACTCGCCTAGTGTGTGTGTGTCTCTCTCTCTCTATATATATATATATATATATATATATATATATATATATATATTAGCAGTACCGCGCTTAGCGGCAACGGTGTACGGTTTTCGAAAAATCTTGTTTCGTCTATTCGGATACGTTCTTTTTTTCTACATTTTCGTCTCACAGTGCATGGTTTAGGAATAAAATCTGTTCATGTGCGTGTCTTCTTTGATTTTTTTTGGTTAGGCATAACTCGAAGCGATTTCTTGCTTGGGGATAAAGTGTGCTTAAGGGCTCGATCTTATTTTCAGAAAAAAATGATTGATCCTTTTTCAGAATTGATATTCACCTAAAAGGCTAAAATATTACTCCAGCATAGCCTTATCTTCTTGTTCGAAGTTGTAAAGTCCTTGTACACCTAACATGCACATGTCTCTTATCAGGTTAGAAAGCTTATCGGGCTATTTTGACACACACCCGATAACCCGATATTATTATAGGGTCGGGTTATGGTTGATTATTTAGCTTATCGGGTTAACTCGATAAGATTCGAAAAATATTATATATTTTTAGGAAAAGTAATAGCCCGTAAGCATAAGTATTTGCATTAGCTTACATATGCAATAATCCATTATTGCTTAATAGTCGCTACAGCTCGGTGTTATTTGCAAGTTGCCTACTTAATTTATAGTATAACTCTAGTTCTTGTTGGTAATTATTTATTGTAAATGCATAGTAGTTTTTATTTGTGCTCGCTGGTAGACTTTTTAGTAGGCTACGGATATATTTATTTGTTAATATGAATGCTTTTTTGTTCATAAGCCTTGCACCATTTTTCTTTCAGTAGTAGAGACTTAAGGCATGAAATGCTAATGGAGACAACTTAAATAAAGTAACCCGATAACACCCATATGTGTGTCGTGTTTTCTAGATTAATTTCCATACTAACATAGCATCAGTCCAGCCAATTCAGGGGTTCTGTTTGGTTTGTCTTTAGTCCGGGCAGTCTGATGAGGTAAATTTGTGTGTGGTTTAGAGAAAAGGTAGGAAGTATTTTAGGCAACATGTCTCCGTAGACACATTAAAAAATAGATGCTTCAAACAATTATATTTTTTTATGTTTTCACTATGCACAATGGCGACCTAGTTCGTCGGTGCCACATCAGCTTTCTCTCTCCGACGACCTGACGACGACCTAGTTGCCACAGTGGTGACCAAGTTATTTTTTTATTTTTTTTAATCCCCAAACAATACAAAATTTGGAGCTTTATGTGTTTCCTAGTCGGTTGTTAGCTCAACCGAGTTTGGCACAACCTTTTGCTCAACCGACCATCAACCTTCTTCCCACAATGGGATAACCCACCTCAACCGAGCCCCTCAACCCACCTCAACCGACCCCTCTGTGCATAGCCTTACTCCCATTCAAAGTTTTGTTGACATAACGTATTAGTCTCGTTCATCCTTTAGCCACAAATGAAATATTGGTCCAAAATGATACAAGCAATCTCGTCCAAAATGATACAAGCAATCTCGGTCCAAAATGAAACAAAATGATACAAGCAACCACAAATGTAATGGTTCAGTTTTGCTTTAGTTGGTCTTATTGCCTCTCATGCGCATTGGTTGTAACTTGTAAGAACTGATTATCTTTATCTTTACTACTATTTTTTTTTTGTACAAAGTGTACTTCAATACAGAGTAATAATTCTCTAAATACCCCGGTTGCTCAAAATGCCCCAAAAAATTTCCACTTCTTTAAATACCTCACGGGCAACTCTCTCATTTCAATAAGGGAAAATTCTCTAAATGTCATAGTTGCCCAACTTTATTACCCCAAATGCCTCACTTTTTTCACTTCTCAAATCCTGCGTGAGAACTCTCCCAACTCAATATTTGGGCAACTATCCTAATAATCGACATGTGTCCCATTTTGTAGGGCCACCTTAGACTTACCAAGTACAAGTGTACTAGAACTTTAACAAGAACTTTGACTTTTAATATTAGGCGAATCGACAATTTTGTCTTTTAGTGAAAAAAATATAGTCTTATTTTATTATTAAAAGTACATAAAACTTGGGCAACCTGGGTCCTACACCTTTGACTTTTAGGCAACTTATAATGTATAAAGTGGGACAATGCATTATATGTATAAAAAATTTAAAAAGTGTATAAGTAATTTTTAACTTTTATACATTTATACAGGGTTTATACATTTATACAAATAGAAACTTCCTCAACACACTTCTTATTTGAAACCACCACACTTAACACACACAATCTTCCTCAACACACTTCTCAGAAGAAGCAAACACAATTCTCGACCAAGACATCGCCACGACGTCCGATCTAATGTCTATCGAAAAACGATTTGGGCTAGGGTAAGTAATTTTGTTTATGATTAAGGGTTTCGCTATTTGGGCGTTTAATTTTACGTATTTCAGCTATTGATCTATGGTTTTGTTAATTTAGGGTTTCGCTATTTTAGGGTTTCGCTAATTTAGGGTTTCGCTAAGTTAGGGTTAACTTTTACGTAATACGTAATTGTTCTTGTTTGATTTTGGGTTTCGATATTTTAGGGTTAACGTATTGGGTGATTAATTGTTTTTGTTAAGTTTTGTGAAACAAATGATGGGTGTGAATAAAGCAGTGTAAGATAACTGGTAACGTATTGGATGATTAATTGTTCTTGTGGTTTTAGTTATTTGTTGCTACTTATTAAGTTTGAGAAACAAAATGATGGATGTTGTTGTAGACTAAGTCACTAAACCACTGTAAGATAAGTTGTACTAAGTGAATAAAGCACTCTAATGATGGTGCAAACTGGTTAGGTTAACGAAACAAAATACATCGAAATTGAATTGCGACACAACTAAATATAATCCGGGTGATCCCAAGTTTGAGAGTTGTTGAGTCGTAACCATCGTCAGAAAGATACTCGTAGCAACCTTCAAATCGCTCTCATCCCACTCGCATACAATGCATTGAATTCTCTGTCCCGACGTTCCTGTTGTTCGCTTTCAGCTTGATCCATACGAGCAGCTTCCTCCATCTCTAACAGCACTTCTTCATCCTGGAGCATTAGTCGCTCCCTTTCCGCTTCCTCCTGAAGAGCAGCTTCTCTTTGTGCTATCTCCCATTCTTCTTCCTCCTTAATAGCAACCTCCTCCATTTCTAGTAAAAGTTCTTCTTCATCAATTTGTTGGCCAAAGTCTTTTTGTTCCGGAAACTGTTGGCCGAAGTCTTTTGTTCTTAAATGATTCGGAAATTGTTGGTCAAGTCTTTGTAGACATTTTGATAGAATTTTGTAACCTATTTACCAACACCGCTTCAATTTAAATTCACATATATAGGTGGGTAAGTTTGAAAATTTATTACCCTTAACATGTCAATAAATGTGGTGCGGTGGAACCTCTCCCATATAGGTGACATGGGCCCACATTGTACTTACATAGCTGCTTTATTGGGCAACTTTTGCTTATTTATTAATCATTTAGTTATCTAATAAAACACTGTGAGTACTTTTGCTTATTTATTAAGCATTTTGTGTATTTGTGATATGTTTGAGGCTGTGATGACAAATATCTTACTTGATGAAGCAAATGATGTGATTGACCGTATCTTGGCATGGCAGTGTTATTACATTCTTATGCAGCCATGGCGGTTATATCTTGATGTCATTGTTTTTATCTATTTTAATACAGATCTGAGCCTTGATGTTATCGTTGTTATCTATTTTACTAGATTTTGATGTTATAGTAGCATACATTATTGTGTACCCATGGGGCAGAAAGTTTGATTGTTGCCAATTTGTGTTTGAGAAGGAAAGTTTGATAGTAGCTGAAATGTATTTTGTATTTAGTACATGCAAGAGGCTGTGATGATGATTATCTTATATGATATGCAAATGATGTGATTTACCGTATGTTGGCATGGCAATTTTAATACATTATTTTGCGCCCGGCGGTGTTATATCCCGATGTTTTGGTTTTATCAACCCTTTACGGATCCGAGCCTTGCTAATGCATATAAATAGAAACACCATGTTTCTAGTTAATAGTCACATGGCAATTTTAATAGTCACATAGATGATTAACATCTTGGTCAATCATGTTTCATTGTGGCTGGCATCCTATGGCAACACATGAATATATTACGTACGTGAGTATATAATCACTTCTCCCTAGCAGACGCCCGTCCCAATGAACCATGATTGGCTCGAAGATTTTTATCATGTATGTGAGTAAACTAGACATGTAACTTTTTCAAACAATTCCATTATGTATATATGATGTTAATTGGTAAGAGGCTGTGATGACAAGTATCTTATTAAATCATGCAAATGATGCGATATTCCGTTTCATGGCGCGGCAATTCTATAGTATTGCAGCCATGGCGGTTGTATCCTGATGTTGTGTAAAATATTGATTTATACTGATCGAGCCTCCGATATGTTACTTAAACTAACATTTGAATGATCAAAGATGGATGTACGGCACCACCTACGAGTAGCAAAAAACTTAATATGGTGTCGTTCATCCATCTTTGATTATTCATCTTATTCGCGACCATGGCGGTTATATCTTTGATGCGGCCAGTGTTAACCAAATACATATAGTTTGTTTACTTACAATTCACTTTGTTGATTGAATGGCATGTCGACTCGGGATCATTTGTGTGAATCATAAATCAACCTATATCGACATGCTATTCAATCAAGAAACTGGATTGCGATGAACAAACAAGTATATGGAGGAGTTTTACACCAATGTGAAAGCCGATTGTTGCCAATGGGGCATTTAGGGAAGTAAATTTTTTCATATTTTGATATTTTGTTACTTTATATTATTACTTGGTTAGAAAGGTGGTGCAAAAGGGTTTAGCTTACTCTGAGAGTTCATAACTATGTGTATTTTTTGAGTGTGTAATTTTTGGTGTGAAACTCTGTGTGTGTGTGAGAAAGAGAGGTCAGAGATGATAAGAAAATAGATGAAAGGGTTGGTAAGGATAGTGGTGGAATGGTGGCGAGAGATATAAAAGGGTTTGTGGGGTGCCTCATTAACCCCACTTCACTGCACACTATTGTAGCACTATCATTACAAACCCTGACCTCTTCTTATCATCTCTCGCTCTCTCTCGCACACACATACAGAGTTTCACACCAACAATTACACACTAAAAACACATACACAGTTATGAACTCTCAGAGTAAGCTAAACCCTTTTGCACCACCTTTCTACCCTTCGGGATTCAACCCTCATCATCAGAAATGCGTGTCATATAAATTTTGTTTATATATGTAATTTGTAAAGGAGTTACTTAACAAAGAAGGAACAATATGATATACTTGTGGATTCAAAGTCAAGTTGAAAGTAAGAATGTGGCCATACGCAACTTCATACATTCAATTTGTCTTTGAATATCTCAATGATCACGATAGTGTGTATTGTTCATGACACGCCACACTCCATGATTAGCCAACTGAAATGCTTTTCTAGAATCCACGAATTATAGAAAAGACGTTGGTACTGAGCTTCCTCGAAACCCATTCCCATGTCAACGTCATAGCAATGGGTTTTGACATGGCAATGGGATTTCGGTGGAGGTCAAATTACTAACGTTTATCCACATGTTTATAACATATTGACAAGCAACTTTGTTAACCAACTTCTTTACATAGGTAATTGTTTGAACTAGTTGGTTTATTTTGGGACACGGGTGTATTTGTGATATGCAAGAGGTTGTGATGACCATTATCTTATTTGACACGCAAATGATGTGATTTACCGTACGTTGGCATGGCAATTGTTTTACATTAATTTGCGCCATGGCGGTTATATCCCGATGTTCGGTGCTTATCCAACGTTTTGCAGATCTCGAGCCTTGATAATGCATATCATAATGCACACTCGGTTCAAGTTTATCCGAGTCTCGATATACTTGTTATACACTTTTGATAGGTTGTTAAAAAAAAGTTAAGGATCAATATGATATACTTGTGGATTAAAAGGGAAGTAGAACATTTCTAGGTGGCGACGTTACTTTGTATATGCGTAGGGAATTTCAGCATAGCTACCCATTCTTAATTCCCAAACAGTGCCTTTTGTTTTTTCAACGATCTAGCAATCCGCCTGGTGCAGGCCTTTGCCCAAAGGGAGTTGAAGCGACAAAAGGTACGTAGGGGATTCGAAAGGTTCACTAAGTTGAAATTCCATACACATGTACAAAATAACGCGCCACATTGGTATGTTCAACTTCGTTGAATCGCAAGTATATCATATTGTTCTTTAACTTTTTCAAGAATGTAGCGAAACTATAATTACGCTTTTGGTAAGACAATACACGGAGCGTGTATACATAAGAGGTGTGTGTGTATGAGGTCATGACGACATCTATCTTATTAAATCATGCAAGTGATGCGATATTCCGTGTCTTGGCGTGGCAATTGTATAGTTTATACTATTGCGACCATGGCGGTTATATCCTTATGTTTTGTAAACTATTGATTTATCACGATCTCGAGCCTCATTGAAATGTTTAAATAGTTGTCTATTATTGGGCCATTGTTTATTTGGTGTGAGTATGATACAAATGTTTCATTTGTTAAATATGATTGCGATATTAGGAAGTCAAGATACATTTTTTATTGATTGTAGTTGTCGTAAGATACTTGTTAATTGTTGTTAATTGCTTTTTTTTTTTTTTTTTTTTTTTTTTTTTTTTTTTTTTCTTAGGAATCTGAAGCCAATGTCATTGTTAGGAGCAAATTGAAATACTTTTCAATAATTAAAGAAAAGTCGAACCATACTCAAGGAAATTGTTTAGGACAACTTGTTTTGGAGGGTGGCTGGATATGTTCTTCTTTGACCATGAACCACATATGTTAGATTATGTTTTACAAAAATAGGGTTTCGTGGATAAAACAAGCTATGACATGCCCCTTATATATACTCTTGATGGTCGTAGTCTACATTTTGGTCGACCCGAGTTTTCTCTTATAACAGGCTTTCGTTTTGGGACAGCAAGTTTTGATTTATATAGTTCAGGGGATTTAACATTTAAGTTGAGGGTATTTCCAAAAAAATTAGGGGTAAAACTTTCCAACTTAGATCTTCTTGGTGTTATTGAGGATGAAGAGTTGTTCTGAAATTAACTCGATGAAGACGCAAACCGTGTGTGTCTATTGTTATCGTTAGAGGTTATTTTATGGGTCGCTTATTGGTTGAAGAGGTGGATGATTCACTCCTTCGTTTGGTCGAAGACCTAGAAGCATGGAATTCTTTCCATGGGGAGCACATTTGGAGGCACTTGTACGACCAGATACTAGACGTTGTATCAAACCACAAGTGGGAACACCTAAAGGGTCTGGAAAGATCACGGAAGTATGTTCCCACATACACGGTTGCTGGATTTGTTTGGGCATTGAAGGTTATTCCTATTTATATTATCTTTTCTTAGTATTATTATTGAACCCAATGTATGAGAGTAATGCATCTTTATTATTGTAGATATGGATTCTTGAGTCGTTTGAAAGAAGCAGTCGTTTGAAAGAAGCAGTCAAGGAAAGTAATGTTTACAAGATCGTATTATGGATTGCTATTTGGCAAGGTAAAACACATTCAAATGTTTCAATGCATTAGACGAGCACCAGTCGGACTGGTATATGCAATTTAATTTCCTTGTTGTTGATGATGTTATTTAGGACTCGAAGATAATTTATGATCTGAAACCAACATTAGACGAGCACCAGTCGGAGTGGTATATTCAATCGTTAAGTATATATTAGTGCTTAATATACGTTAAAGCTTAATATACTAATAACAATAATAATAATAAGATGTGTGTATAAGAATAATAATAGTAAAATACTAATACTAACAATTAATATAAGCGTGCCTAAACTTACATAAAACCAAATGCTACAAAAACCATCTTAAATCTTCCAAATTCGTGCAGATCGATGTGTGTTACAAATCCGCTCGTTTTTAGCTTTAGGTTATGACAATATAAAGCTAAGCGCTCAAACGATTGTTCATGTTTACTGTTCAACACCTCAAATGCCAAATTCCTACCCCCCAAGCTCGTTTGTAAGAAACGTTTACTTTCCATTCAAGACTCAAATCTCTTTGTATGTCCTTTCCAGTATATACCCTCCGTGTATCTTTCAATTTTTCGATTAGCAACTGACTAAGTAATTTCATTGTCGCATTACGATGATTAGGATGTAATTCAGTTCTTGAACATGTGTGGACATTGTTGACGCTAGAAACATAGAATGTGCTATACAATTTTTTTTGCGTGTGTATATGTTCCATGAGCAGCCTTCATTTATACATTTCACGTTGTACCTCGTGGGATCAGATTTAATAACTTTGTATTCAAAGCGCTCAAGTAATGATTTCTTTCCAATAGTAAACATGCATTACGCTTTATTATAAAATTGTTTATGTTTGAAAAATAAGGTATCCGTTTTGGGAATCGATGTTTTAAATCTGGTTCGTGCGCTTGGTGGCGTGGGCATATTTTTAAATGAGTCTCTTTGCGACGGAGGAAGTGAATGATCAGTTGGTGAAAAAGGTATCCTCGACCTTTGGTGTGTCATGATAACTATCTTTGTGAATCGAGAAAATTCGAGTCTAATGATAAATGATTAGAAGCGAAGATGATTTTACCTCTCTGAGGTGGTGGTTCTTTTGTTGAAATTAACGAGCTTGAGTTTGCTCATTCTTACAACATAGTTCATGAATGAAGAATTGGACGTCTTCATCATCAACAACGTCGATTCCATCAAGGAACCATCTTTGTAAGATAACACGACTCTATCATTTGGGGCGTGTTTCACACCGTCAACCTTTTTCTTGACATACGCCACTAGTTTATTGAAAGTGATATTTTTAGGTAGTTTAACTGCATGTTTAGATGAAGGATGCACTAAATAAACCTTAAAATTAGAATTGTCATCGTAATCCATGGTTGTGTTTTGAACAAATTTAGGTGGAAATAATTCTTGGACTTTACAGTAAACTCTTTTAACTAAGCCAAGTGCAAATTACCAGCCCTTTGTACTTGTGCATTTACTTAGGTTGCCCAACAATGTAAACTTTCTAAGGTTGCCCAAAATTAATGTATCAACATAGATACAATTTACTGAGTGTATTAAGTATGAACAACCCATTTGTGATTGTTTATTATTAATGTTGTACTTGTGCCAACTGCCTAAGATTTACTAAGATACACATTTATTTGTGTTATGTGAAAAATTTATTAACTTGCCAACTGCCCACTGCTTGAAACAAGTAACTTACCCCAACTACATATAGATTCTTTAAGTAATAACAATTTCGTATTTGTAGTAATGTCTAACGGTAAAAATTCATTACTATTATTAGTATGATATAACTAGTTATAGTAATAGATTTATGATCCTTACCTTTTTTTTGTTTTTATTATTTTTTTTACATAATTAACAGGGATTGTGCGTAAGCGTTTGTCTTTTGAAGTGGAACGACCATGTGATGACGTGATTCATGAAATATATAGGAAACAACTTAACAAAATATCTAAGAAGGATGTAGCTGAAAAAGGTTCGTTGGCTGGCAAGGAAAGTGCAAGGATCGTCCCTGTGGGAAACTTTTGGGGCAAAAATCGTCCCTGGCCTAGATCAAATGACTAAAATACCCTTGTCTCTATATTACTTTTCAGCTTCTTGCGCAAATGGTCCCTGTGTTTCGCTTGATTTTGCAAATTTAGTCCTTTTTTTTTTTTTTTTTTTTTTTTTTTTTTTTTAAATTTAATTTTTAGTATTAGTATTATTTTTTACGTTTCGTCTGCTTTTATGTTTTCGTCCGTTTTTTACGTCGTCCGATTTTTTACGTTCGTACGTATTTTTACGTTTTAGTCCTCTTTTTACGTTTTGTCCGATTTTTACGTTTTCATCCGTTTTTTACGTTTCGTCCGTTTTTACGTTTTAATGCGTATTTTACGTTTCGTCCGATTTTTACGTTTACATCCGTTTTTACGTTTTCGTCCGTTTTTACGTTTCGTCCGTATTTTTACGTTTTCGTCGATTTTTTATGTTTTCGTCTGTTTTTACGTTTTCCGAGATTTTTCGTTTCATCCGTTTTTACGTTTTCGTCCGTTTTTACATTTCGTCAGATTTTACGTTTCGTCCGATTTTTATGTTTCGTCCTTTTTACGTTTTCGTTCGATTTTTACGTTTTCATCCTTTTTCGTTTTCGTCGATTTTTAACGTTTCGTCCGTTTTTAGGTTTCGTTCGATTTTTACGTTTCGTCCGATTTTTACATTTCGTATGTTTCTTTTTACTTTCGTCCATTTTACGTTTTCGTCTCTTTTTTAAGTTTAGTCAGATTTTTTACGTTTTTGTCCGGTTTCTCACGTTTTAGTCTTTTTCACACTTTTCCGTTTCGTGCGTTTTTGTCCATTTTCTTACGTTTTCCGTTTTCATCGCTTTTCTTACGTTTTTCGTTTTCATACGTTTTGTCCGTTTTATACGTTTTTAGGTTTTCGTGAAAACCCGAGAAAACGTAAAAATCGACGAAACTTAAAAAGAGACAACGTAAAAATGGACATAAAAAGTAAAAAATAGGCAAACGTAAATAAATTGACGAAACCTAAAAAGCGGACGAAAACGTAAAAATCGGACGGCGTAAAACGTAAAAATCGGATTTAAACGTAAAAAGGATGAAAACGAAAATCGGACGAAAACGAAAAATGTAGACGAAAACATAAAAATCGGACGGCGTAAAATACGTACGAAACGTAAAACTGACAAAACGTAAAAATCGACACAAAACGTAAAATCGACGAAAACGTAAAAATCGGACAAAACGTAAAAACGGACGAAACGTAAAAATCGGACAAAACGTAAAAACGGACGAAACGTAAAAACGGACGAAACGTGCTGACGAAAACGTAAAATCGACGAAAACGAAAACGGAATAAAAGGTAAAATCGGACGAAACGAAAAACGGATTAAAACGTAAAAAACGCGGCAAACGTAAAAATCGCATCGAAAACGTAAAAAATAATACTAATAATAGTTAATTTTAAAAAAAAAAAAAAAAAAAAAGGACTAAATTTGCAAAATCTGGCTACACAGGATCATTTGCGCAACAAACCGAAAAGTAATAAAGAGAGAATATTTAGTAATTTGATCTAGGCTGTGGGACGATTTACCCAAAGTTTCCCAGGACGATATTTGCACTTTCAAAGTTTTGGGACGAAACGTGCAATTTGGCCAAAGTTTAGGGACGATTTTTGCAATTTACTCTACTACTTTATTGTTTTACCATATTGATCATGCTTTTGTTTTATGTTATCACCAACTTTATAAAATAATAAAGCGTCGCAATAATAAAACCGCTAATAGACATCATTGGACTAAAAAATTAATCAACTACCACAGAGATATAACATCATTTAGCCTTGTAAGTTCAAGAACAACATACGCATCATCATCACTAATTTGTAGTTTCACCTCTTTACAAAGAGATTCGAAAACATCTAATAGATCCGCTAAACATAAATCGTAACAAAAGACCGTTCTGAGACTTATAGATCTATATATAATCAAAACCATATAGTCTCATCACTACTGATTCATACACACTTAAACCATCATCAAATCTCACCCACACCCACAACACACCTTTGCTCCTCGTCACACGCCTTCACCATCATCAAATCTTAGCCACACCCACATCACACACCTTATAAAGCCATTTCCGAGGAGGCCATTTAACCACCACAAAAACATATGGCCAAAAGCTATCGGATCTTTAACGATCTAAAATCAACCAAAGAAACTAAAACCATAAACATAAGAAAAACCACAAACTCGAGATAGATCTTAACATATCTCCAAATAACCAAGCACACTTGAAACCACCAAGCAAACCAAACAAACCAAAACCGCCTTAACAAACCGAAAGCACCAACACATAGAGGAACCGGAGGCGGCGGGGATTAGGGTAATGGTGGCGGCGGCAATGAGTGTTGTGTAGGTGTTTAGGTTAAATGGAAGAGAGATGAGAGAAATAAGGTAGTGTGTGTGTGTGTTTATGTTTTTTAGTGTGGTTTGGTGTATTAGTTTATAAATCCACGGAGGTCTGTTATTAAATGGGTTATTACAATTGTTGAAAAGGGTCATTCTTGAAAAACTTATGAAATGGGCTATTACGAAATAGAATGGATACATTACTAAAAAAATTTATGAAATGGGTCATTACAAATAGACATTATAAAGACATTTAAATTTTCGGTTTGTATTGATTTAATTACAAAATTAATACAATTCTTAAGCCTTCCATTAATAGTAAGTGTTGAATCTGAATTTTAAGCCTTGCCATTTAGGAAATGTCCCAAATGTTTTATATAGTAGTATAGATAAAGAGTATTTTTTAATTTAAATGTATTTTGTACTTTCTACTTAATAAGTTGCTCAAGAATTTATATGTGGGATCAAGTTGCTTAAGATATATGTACTTTTATAATAAAAAACTAAACTTTTAACTAAAGACAAAAAAAATCAGTTGCTTAAGAAAGTGGATCAAAGTTACCCAATAACTCACCTATGACACTTGTACTATGTAAGTACAAGGTGGGCCTAAAGAAAGGGACACTTGCCCAGCTATATGAGAGAATTTCCCAGAAATAGGAGAGTTGCCCATAAGGTATTAGAGAAGTGAATTTTTTTTAAAAGGTTGATCAACCGGGATATTTAGAGAATTAGGCCATTTAAAGCTAATGTAAATTCTAAGCTCCTTGTCTTTTACTATGTCCAAACTTTGAAATTTAAAAAGTTTGCTTCGAGATGCACGCTTCACATGTCAGGCGGTCAGGCTTGAAGCAACTTCCAAGACTTTCACTCTAAGAGCACTCCCATCCATAACACCATAACACCGTCCACGTCAGCGCCACATCAGCTTTAACATTTAACATTAACATCCCCAAAAAACACTCCCATCCATAACATCCCAATAACACCATAACACCACTAATATTTTATATTTTCAATTTCAAACCCTAAACTAAAACAAACATTTCATTTATTAAACTAAAACAAACATTTCATTAAAACTTAAACCATATTACAATGAGAGATAATAATAAAAAAATACAACGAAATGAAAAAAAACAACTCGCAATTAAAACGTTACAACAAATTAAAGAAATTGAGATCTCGACGAGGTTTCAAGTTATATTTTGCGATGATTCGATCTTTTTCGTCATTGATCCACCGCACGACCATTGGATCTTGCCGTCGATGGCGTCATCAAAACTTGATCTCTTCCAACCGGTTATTGTGAGCTCTTTTTCTGCGTGGCCGACACGCCGCTCGAGACTTCTCGTTTCAAACGAAACTCATTTGCCATAGTTTCGAAGTAAGTGGTGACGAGCTGCTTCCTCGATGCTTGTTCCCCAGACTTGTTGTAGTCTCGGATCGTGCTTTCTTGGTAGCACGCTTTTCCCATGGGCGTGGTTGTTCATCATTACCAAACAAAGCCTCGTTTGTTTGGCTTGGGACTTCGCGGTTAAATCAACCGGTTCCAGCGTCTCCCATTTCTTATAATGACGCAAAACATCAGCGTCATCGAGACCAACAGTGCTCCTTTGTTTTCCTCACGATACCATTGCTTTGCCCGTTTCATCACATCCACCTCACTTTCACGGCTTCGTTGCTCTCGTTGCGCACGTACGTAACAAGAGTTGAACTTTGTGCATATCCTGTTCAACGATGTCCATTTGCTTGACATCATGTCCTTGGTGCGCCGTTGAAAGTTGAGTCTATTGAACTCATTTCTGACCCGATACCTAGGTTGGCACTTTCGAACTTTTGGATCCTCCGAAACAGCTATGTAACACCTTGCAAGTAATGCTTCCTCTGCTGAATTCCAACGATTGGTAACGACAACCTCCTCATCAGAATCAATTGGTTCGGGATCGGGGTCTTTGGATTTTTTGGATTTTCGCTTAATACGACCTTTTCCTTTTTTTTGGTGGAGATGTGGGTGTCTCAGCAACATCTTGTGTTTCATTTGTGTTTGTTGTGTTTGTTGTGAATTGAAGGTTTTGAAAGTTGGAGTTTAAGGTGTTTTGTTGGTTTTGTTGTTGCCAAAACAAGAATGTTTGTTGTTGTTTCCACATTTCTTGGCTTGATAAGCCTAGTGGGTTGGGGTTTGAAGATGAACCAACGTTCGGGTTAGATGAACCAGCGTTCGGATTCCACCCGTCATTGAGAAGATTGAAGAAAGTATCGTCGTTGCCTCCCGACATTGTTTTTTTTTTTTTGCAGTTAATTGAAGTTGATAGATTGAGAGTATTGAGAGGATTTAGAAGTGGAAGTGTGAATAAAAATGGTGTTTTGATTGTGTATTTATAGTGGTAAAAAAAGGTTTTTGAAATTTTTTTATATCAATTCTAGCCGTTAGGGACTAAAAATGAATTTTTTTTTAAAAGTTAACGGCTAGTAGCCGTTAGAGGGACTAGTTTTGAAAATTTTTTGATTTTTTTTTCTGCCCCTTAACTCGCGTTAAGGGGATAACGGTGGAGGAGTAACGCCGTGACGCAAACACACTTCCAAGGGTAATAACGGGCTAACGCCGTTATTTTGGGCTATAACGCCGTTTCGGCGTTAACGATGGAACTGCTCTAAGGGATGAGGGAGTGGAGCTCCGGTAGTGCATCGAGTTCATGAATCCGGCGGGTACACCGCCCAGGCATATCGGGTAGTTGGATCGAGTAGCAAAATCGAGTTGGGAGCCCGGCGATGAAGGCGACCTTTTTGAATATTCGAACGTTGGGATTTATGTGTGTGTTTTTGAAGGTGTTTTAGTGTGTGTTTTTGCTTTGTTTCTTTTTCTTGCGGTAACATGGAAGGAGAATAGTATATGTATTTTATATTTTACTTTTTAATATATAAGTAATTTATATATTATACCTTATAGTATATACATGTTTACATTTCAAACCTTATAGTATATAAATATTTATATTTTACTTTTTCTAATTTGTTTTATTTTTAATAATATGTATTTTTTATTTTTAATGAAATGGCATGTTTTTATTTTAAATATTGTATGTGATTTTATGTATTAAAAAAAAATAAAAAATAAAAAATCGGGTACTAGGGTACCACTCCCTCCACTTAGGGTAGTGTTAGGGTAAAATTGGGTAGTTTTGAGTTGGAGTGTTTTTATTGGATAGAGGTGATGTGGCACCCAGAGTATTAGGGTACCACTCCCTCCTCTCTAACAACTAACTATTTGCAATAAATCCTAATTTTAAATTCATAAAAGAATTGATTTAAAAAAAAAAATACGTTAATATCAAATCTATTATTGTGTTTAAATTTGTACTAAACTTTTGTAGCAGTAAAGATGAACATCAGCCTCATAAACATAAGGGGTAGTCTAATGAGCCATCTCATGATTTGCTTCTCCCACACCTCATAGCTTGTACCGATTGTATTTTTTTTTTTTTTTTTTAATACCGATTGTATTTTTTTTAAAAGTATATGTATAGTGTATTTAATTTGTGTACTGTTTTTATATATATAGTATATTTATTTGTGTAGTGTTTTTGTATGTGTGTATATCTATTTGTGTAAAATATATTTTTGTAGTTTTTTACATTATGTTTTTTTATAACTAGAAATCACAATACATGGTTCACAAAATCACAATATATTAGAAACTAAGATCAATCACGCGAGGCGTAGTCGCAATGATCTTTGCCATCTGTCTCTACACGAAACTCTAACTCAAATCGTCTCCAATGATGTTTGTGGTGATTTACGTGGTGAAAAAACTCTTTAAGATCTAAAAAGCGCTTATTTTTTAGATCTAAAAAAGTTTATATCTTGAATTTTTTAAACAACGTGGTAAAAGCTTGAGGGTTTCTTGTGAGTTGGTTTCAGTTGTTATTTATTTTAGATCTAAAACTTGTTAGATCTAAAAAGATTTTTGGTGATGTTTGTGGTGGTTTATGTGGTAAAAAAAAGTTTAGACTTGTTTGGTTTCGTTTATTATTTTTTTAGATCTTGAAAGTTTTTTAGATCTTGAAATTTATGGGGTGCCTCATTAGACTACCCCTCTGTTTGGTGTTGCAATAGCATGACCTAGCTGGTGTGATGCTTAAGTTGTTTGGTAATGCAACACCCCATTAGGGGTGTTTGTACTTTGGTGAGCTAGCCGGTGTGATGCTTAAAATTTGTTTGAAACCATCACAACTCGCTAAGTAGTTGATGATGGTTTCTTGAAATAAGCGGTTTCTTGACCGGATGGTAAAGTGGCGATTTTTATAAAATAAGCGCTTTATCTCACTTTGCAACTTTCAATGAAATAAGCAGATTTTAAAAGAAAGGCAATGATGATTTTATTAAAAAAAAAAAAAAAAAAAAAAAAAAATTAGAGTTTTGGCGTGGCAAACCAGAATGGACTAGTAAGTGAGTTTTATCTCACTTTGCAACATTCGAATTTGCAGCCAACATGATATAAAGAGCTAATAATTTGAGCCTATTCGATATGTTTTTTTACCTCTTGTGTGTCAAAGGGTGAACTAGACATGGTGTTGTTGTTTGTGGTGTTGTTGCTTGTTGGTGTTTTTGCTTGTGGTGTTGTTGCTTGTTGTGGTGGACTGTGAGACTTGTGGTGTCTGCTTTCTTGTGGTGGACTGTGAGACTTGTTGCTTTCTTGCTAGTTGGTGGAATGTGAGACTTGTGTTGTTGCTTTCTTGCTAGTTGGTGTTGTTGCTTGCTGCTAGTTGGTGGAATGTGAGACTTGTGTTGTTGCTTTCTTGTGGCATTATAAGCCTGAACTGTTGTGAACTTGCTACAGTTTGCTTTCTTGTGAACTTGCTGCAGTTTGCTTTCTTGTGAACTTTTGCATTTTGGGAATCTAACTTACCACTTCCACATTGAAAACGTGTAAACGTGTAAAATTTTGAACTTGTGAACTTATTCAGTTTGAGAATCTTGTGAACTTGCTGCAGTTTGAGATAAAATTTAGAACTTGTGAGGCGATGATGATAACCGAATCGAATGGACGGTAAAGTGAGATTTTATCTCACTTTGCAACCTTCAATTGAGCCTTAAAATTTTCCGAGGCGATGATGATAATCGAACTCAATGGACGGTAAAGTAAGATAAAATCTCACTTTGCAACCTTCAATCGAGCCTCAAAATTTTCGACTACGTTTTTAAAGTTATAAAACATAAACTTGTATAAACACAAACCGAAACAAAAAAACTTGTAGAAACTTGTAAAAGTTATAAAACCAAAACAAAAAACTTGTAAAAGTTATAAAACTAAAAAAAAAACTTGTAAAAACTTGTAAAAATAAAAATTTGTAAAAGTTATAACAAAAAACTTGTAAAACACAAATCTTGTTAAAAAAAAAAAAAAAAAAAAAAAAAAAAAGTAATAAAAAACTTATAACAAAAATTTGGTACGAAAATCGAGAAAAACATAAAGTACCTCCCCACCCTGCCACATCGCCTAGCCCACAAAGTCACAAACACCCCATGGGTGTTGCGAATAAGATGACCCTAAACATAATCATCGGCCTCAGCACCCTCATACACCATACCCATCCTCGGCTGACAACCAACACCGCTTTCAAACACCATCCCCATCATAGTGTTCACATCATTTAGCATAACTGAACACAACAAACACAATAATACACAACCTCGATCAAAGGATAAATTGGCCATAATCCTTTAGATCTAAAAAAAAGAATCAAAACCCATTAGATATAGCAATACACCATCGATAAACACACCCGTTGAGACCCAAAACCCAAACTGAGAAACCGAAAACCAAAACCTTAAGGGCCGTTTAGTTGGTGAAAAAAATTTCATTTTTCTATGAAATTTTTCGTATGAAAAGGGAAAAATTGAAAATCCGTTTAGTTACACTTTTTTCCAACAATTTTCAAAAAATGTGAAATTCTCATTCTCTAAATTTTAACTACAAATTTGAAAGGCTCATTCTACTCTTCTCACTTTTTTCATTCTCAATTTATATAAATCCGTTTTAATAAGTTTTCATCCGTTTTTTTCGTTTTTATCCGTTTTTAACGTTTCTTTACGTTGTCGCCCGCTTTCTTACGTTTCGTCTGCTTTTTACGTTTAAATCATTATATTACGCTCGTCCATTATTTTACGCTTTCATCTCATTTTTTACGTCATTCGTCCGTTTTTTATGATTTTGTCCCTTTTTTATGTTTTCGTCCGTTGTTTTGTTTTCATCCACTTTTTTTACATTTTCGTTCATTTTTTAACGTTTTTTTCCGTTTATTTTACGTTTTCGTCCGTTGTTTTACGTTTTCATCCGTCTTTTATGTTTTTGTCCATTAATTTTATGTTTTCGTCCGTTTTTTACGTTTTTGTCCTACTTTTTTTTACTTTTCTTACGTTTTAGCCTGTTTTCTTACTTTTTTGCCCGTTTTCGTACACTTTCGCACGTTTTCGTCCATTTTTTTTACATTTCGTCCACTTTTTTTATGTTTTCATCCGTTATTTTACGTTTTCCTTCGTTATCATTTGTTTTTATCAATTTTTATACATTTCATCCGATTGTATTACGTTTTCGTCTGTTTTTTTTATGTTTTCGTCTGTTTTTTTACGTTTGTGTTCGTTATTTTACGTTTTCGTTCGTAAAAAATGGACAAAAACCTAAAATACAAATGGAAATATAAAAAGACAAAACGCAATAATGTATTTAAACGTAAAAAGCAGACAAACACGTAAAAAAGGACTAAAACGTAATAAAAGGACTGAAATGTAAAAAACGAAAGAAAAATAAAAACCAAACGAAACATAAAATAACATATGAAACGTAAAATAACGAAATGTAAAAAAGACGAAACATAAAAAAACAAACGAAACGTAATAAATCGGATGAAATGTATTAAATGGGTACAAACAAATGATGACGTATAAAATGGATGAAAACGTATAAAACCGCATAAAACGATAAAATGAATAAAACGCATAAAGATCCAAGATGTGGAAAGAAAGTTGATTTAAAAGAAAATGTTTGAAAAGAGCTTTATCTAAACATCTTCATTTTTAAAAAAGGAAAATATAAATCCATCTAAACGTGTTTTAAAAATTCTCAACTCTTGTCAGGAAGAAAACCAATACATTCTCTAGGAATTTGAAAGCGGAAAAACAGAAAATTTTTCAACAACTAAACGCCCTTAGTTTAGACCCAATCTTTAAGAGTTTTTTTTTTTTTTTTTTTTTTTTTTTTAGTTAAAGAGCAATATTTAAAGAAAAATGATATTATTAGGGTCTCGGAATTAGTACTAGTAATAAGTAGTAGCGTAAACAATAGTGTTAAGTAGTAGCAAAAGCAATAGTTATTTTGTTTTTATAAAGCGTTTGATAATGTAGTTGTAAAGTTATATTAGTATGTTGAAACAATAGTTGTTAAAAATCTACTAAAGTAGCATTTTGATTTAGAGCGTTTAGGAAAAGTATGGATGCTATTTACTTGTTTTCAAACAAACGTTTTGCAAAACGCTAATCGCTAGTTGCTTGTTTACAAATAAGCGTTTTGTACAAAGCGCTAATCATAATTGCTTATTTACAAACAAGTATTTTGTGTAAACGCTAATTGTTAGTTGTTTTAAAACGCCTTAAATACTTGCTATCAAACATACTCTAGCTGAAATTTTAGCATGCATGCGGAGTGAAAATGAAGATTATCATACTTGAACTGAAAGAAAACGAAACCCGAACACGTGTCCATAACTTTAAGATACGAAATAAAACGAATATTGCAAACAAACAACTAAAGACAAAAGTAACAAAAACAAATAAATTGAAATACTTTGGTTTGGGTTTCCGAAACTCAGACCCAAATACATACGAACCTTAAGATAGAAAGAGATTCATGAAGACTGTAGATTTAAGCGGCGGCGGATGATTCCAACAACAAAAAAGGCGTTGCCAACAGCGGATCTACAATAAAATTTCAAAAATGTTATAACAACTCAAATGAAAATAGAAATATACTAAAATCTTCTAAGACGTAATGAATATACAGATTCTTATAAAAGGAACCTTCAAAAATTGAAGAATACATAGATGTAAGAAAACTAATAAAGTTACCACGAAATTCAAAAAACATTTATACAAAATAATTTCCAGTGGTGTCGGGTCTTAGTGGTGAGTTTACGAAGGTGGTGGGAGGCTCGGTGTTGTTCTTGTTTCGTTGATGGTGGGTATGGACAACCAAAACCACCATTACCAACAACAAAACCCATCTCGACTACACGAAACCAATTAAACCATTGAAAAATGGTGGCGTATATTTTTGTGCGTGTGTTTTGTTTTTGAATGAAGTAGGTTTTGGTGGCTAGGTTACAAATTTAGGATCGGGTTTGATTTGATTTTAGGCTCGAGATATTCATGTGTGTAGATTTTAATTCCGGTATTGAATCTTAAATTTAGGTTTGGGTGAGGTTTTGTTTCAGGTTGTGTTTATTGCTCCTTTATAAGGGAGATAGATATATATATTTTCATCGACGGTGTCTATGAAAATTAGAGGTTGCGTAGTTATTGATAAACAAAAAGGTGGCGACGAAAAATCAGTTTAAACCTTTTCCTCGTTGCTAACTAGAGTAGCCAAGCCATCTGATTGAGGGTCACCTAGTGTTGCCTAGGACAAATGAAGTCTTTCTTTATCATCATCATGGATAACTACGTATGATTTTCTTGTGTAATTAAAGTTCCGAAAAAAACTATTGTCGAAGACAAAACCACTTTTACTAAAACCGTAGAAATCAATAATACCAGGATCATGGCCATAAAAAACATTTTTCACCAACACCAAAACTAAATACTTAAAGCCTAAATAGAAACTATAAGCTTACAGAAGTTAGAAATCAATACTTAAAAATGAGACAAACCTCTTATTAATCGAATTAGTTAAATATCTTTTAAAATATCTCTATCTCTACCTTATATAAAGAAAAACATTTTTTATAAACTTAAAAATAAGTATAATTCAATTACTAATATACCCTTTATTAAAAATGGTAACTATCTTTAAACTTTTATCCTTTTATTTTTCTTACCGATAAACATTTTTTTCGCAATGACTACAAATTGAATCTTAAGTGTAGTAATAAAGGGTCACACTAGAACCACAAGTTCGCAAATACTATTATTTTACCTCTATACACCGTCGATATGCGCGAACTTTTTTTTTAGTCAAGAACAATTCATGGATCTTTTAATACTTCTCAAGTAATATTTTAAATAAAGGGTTTTGGCATCTGAGAACGTATCTTTTCAAACGTATCCATCTAGACGCAGCGTCTATTTTTGTCCCACTTAATGTAACGAACTTTGCTTTTGTACCAATCTACCCCATCAAACTTGTTTAACCGGCACCAAATTTTTTGCCCATTTTCGCACGTTCTTGTCCGTTTTGCACGCTTTTGTCCGTTTTACGTTTCGCATCGTTTTCATCCGCTTTTACGCTGCGTTTCGTTCGTTTTCTTGCGTTTGTCCGTTTTGCACATTTCGCGTTTTTCATGATTTCATCCATTCTTACACGTTTTGTTCGTTTTACGCATTTTCATTCGTTTTACATGTTTTCTGTTTTGCACATTATTTCCATTTTGCACGCGTTTTCGTGCGTTTCTACATTTAGGCACGCTTTTTGTTCGTTTTGCATGTTTTACATTTTCGCCCGTCTTTACACGTTTTAGGCTATTTTAGCATGTTTTCGTCTATTTTGTATGTTTTCGTCTGTTTCGATACGTTTTAAGCGTTTCATCGTTTTCATCCATTATTGCACGTTTCGTCCATTTTAACACGTTTTGTGCCTTTGCATGTTTCGGCCGTTTTGCCCGTTTTCATCCGCTTTTGCACATTTCATGCGTTTTACACAAATGGACAAACATCGCAAAACCGGTGAAAAATGTAAAACGAATAAAATGCGTAAAACGAACAAAAACGGGCGAAACGGGCAAAACAGACGGCACGCAAAATGGACGATAACGTCTTGGCTTCAAAGGAAGTGAGTTTACTTTTATCACAAGGCGAAACATGTAAGCGAATAAAAATGCGTGAAACGAACAAAAGCGGGCGGCGGACGAAACGTCTTGAAATGGACGATAACGTTAAAACGCTCAAATGGTGTGTGTCATACTCTTATCACAAGGCGAAACATGTAAGCGAATGAAAATGTGTAAAACGAACAAAAATATGTGAGAACGGATGAAAACATGCAAACGTGTGAAATGTGCAAAACGAACGAAACGGACAAAACTCTGGAAAATGAAAATACGTTATATTAAGTGGGACAAAAATAGTACGCGTCTTAGATCGATACATTTGAAAAATGCGTTGCTATTGTACACCAAAACGCTTAATAAAAATGTCAAGTATGATGTATAGCGGTTTCCAAACTTTTTCCCAGTGGCGGTCACTTATGGGTAGATTAGAACAAAAGCGAGAAAGTTCGTTACATTAAGTGGGACAAAAATAGTACACGTACTAGATCGATACATTTGAAAAGACGTTCTTTGTATGCACCAAAACCCTTAAATAAAATGTAAGACTTTCAAGACAATAATATTAAAAGATGAAATGAAACTAAAATGAGATTAATAATAAATGTCCAACAACTACCAAAGTTCAAGGAGTTTTTTGATTTTATAAAGTTTCTTTATTTCATTAAAATTTATGGCTAACACAAACCAAAGTACAAGGAACTAAGTTACTCGTATTTAATTGAAAACTCATTTTGTCAAGAATTCAGGTCTTTGAAAAAAGCCTACCACTTGTAGCACAAATATCCATCGGTAACATAAACTGCCCGAAAACTCGTATTCACTTTGCTTGTTGTTTCAACTTTTGAAGTTTTGATGCATCTGTTCTCTAGTTTCATCTCTACCAAATGTTTAACCTCCTAGTTCTTTTACAACTAACCTTGTATCACCCACATTATAATTTTAAGTTAGTCACCGAAGAATATAGTTTGGTTGGTGTTGGTCAAATTTTTATTGAAATACATCAACCTATCTGTAAATGATAAACTGTCTACTTTGGTTACTGTATTTTATAAGTTTATCATCTACTTAAAATATGTTTATAAAAGATTAAAACGATAAATAGGTGATCGATGTATGTATGCATGTATGAGAGAACATGTATATGGGGAATGGATCAAGTGAGAAGAATGATTGAGATGACAAAATGAGAAATAATAGTAGTCACATATTTTAAATAAGAAAGGAGAAATAATGAGATGCATCTATTTTGTAAATGCATCTCAAATTTGTGATTGTAATTTCTTCTTATTTTCTCATCTTAATTATATTTATCATTTGATCCTCACTCATGTATGCGAGAATAATCACCCTCATGGCTCATTTTCTCTATAAATGACGCTATAATGCATGTAAATATATATGTTGTTATACATGGGATTCAATCCTCTCATGACTCATGGGTGCACGATTAGTCCTCCTAGATGTTAGCAGACATATTTCATAGGCCACGTATTAGCTTAGTTTACATCTTGATGGGCCCATTACTTGTACAATATATACTCATTGATTCTAACATTATCCATATCACGAAATATACACAACACCGGTTTACATGGTATCGTTTCACAACCGATCCTAACAAAACCTAATTCATCCCTCGCCGCTTTACGATTGGCTTTCTTCTCTGCTCCTTCAAACAACTTGACACCTTAATAACATATCATCACCACCATGACAAACAGCAACCCACCACCAACACCTCCTGCTCTCACACTTGTTGAAAAGCTATATGCGGTACACAACATCAATAACCTAGTACCCGTCAAACTCAATCTTGATGAGTTAAACTACTCATCATGGTGCTACTTTTTCAAAATCCACTGCAACAACTTCGGTGCCTTAACGCACATCGAAGGACCAATGGAAGCTGCTTCTACATCAACACCACCGAAAATAGAGTGGCTCATGGTCGACTTCATTGTCAAGTTGTGGATCATTCTTACATTGTCCCCTTCCTTCAACGAAGGTTCATCAAACTCAACCCTAAAATCGGCTCTCGCGCATGGGAACAAGTCGAGACCCTCTTCAAGACAACAACGCAAGATGCACGGTCGCTTTAAAAGGCGATTTACGTATGCTACAAATGGGAGAACAAAGTGCCGAAGAATACTTTTCCAAAATCGACTCCATTATCACCTTGCTTAATGATCTCGGTTCGGACATCTGTGAAGATGATGTGGTTACATATGCCATTAATGGCTTAAGCAAAAAATTTGTCAGCCTTGCCCAAATCATCGCTCACAAGGTTCCTTTTCCTACTCTTGCTACCATGCGATCCATGGTTACGACTGAAGAGATGCGCCTTCGGTCTAAGTTGCCTGCTATGTCCACAAACACCACGTCAAGTGCACCACAAACTCTATTAGCCACGTCACAAAATCGTGGACAGGACACTAGAAGCAACAAGGATCGTGACTACCGTAACACCGACAAGACCGAGGTGTGTCGAAATTATGGTCGAGGTTCTTGTAACAGGGGTGCGAATTGTCGATACACACACGACTCTAATCGTGTCTCTCTACTGCTTCTAGTGGTAACTCACGTACCAGCAGTTTGCAAAATAACAATAGGTCCACTTTGCAACACGTAATGTGACAAATGGGTTAGGAAGTAATGGACTTAACTTATCGTGCCAACAACAATTGTTAGCACTACTTAAGGCCCAAAACTAACTACTAGCCCAATATGGTTTAAGTGCTTCATTGGGTGATAAGGTTTTAAAGGTACCATTTGAGGGTCGTTTAAGTCCTTATTTGATCACTTTTGTATCCGTTATTGCTTAATATCGTTCCTTTTCACTTTTTAGGTCTCGTGAAGGCAAAATCTTTGGAATGGCACTTATTTGGACGAAAAGGCGCGAATATATGAAGAAAATAGCCAAAGTCAAAATCGAGACACTCACGATTCTTTGAAACTAGAAGGCGGCGTCGGTGCTAATGGCGACGCCCGTCCCAAAATTATTGTGACGGTCCGGAACCCAAAACTCGTATTTTCAAGTGACGACGTCTAGTTGTGAAAGAGTAGGCCGTCGCTACTCGGGACGGCCTAGATGCAATCCGCACGACGTCGAAGTCGAAGAGACGGCGTCACGGACATAAGGTGGCGCCGTCGCAAGGTTAACGTGGCCAAGCGAAACCCCAATACGGCGACACGCACGTCCACTAAACATAAGGTGACGCCGTC
Organism: Chrysanthemum lavandulifolium; assembly: GCA_022545495.1. Lineage (NCBI taxonomy): Eukaryota > Viridiplantae > Streptophyta > Magnoliopsida > Asterales > Asteraceae > Chrysanthemum > Chrysanthemum lavandulifolium. Next base: position 20,734,169 of record CM040243.1, read on the forward strand.
GCAATTGTAATCTTATATATAGAATCCGAATTTTCGGTCTTTGGTGGAGAGTCTTTGGGTAAAACCTAAACCGAACCTAAGGTGTCTTGTACGATATTTTAGGGTTTTAAACCCTATCTTACATCAAGATAAGTCTTTACTTCATTAATTCAATTATGTCTTTGATTATTTGTGTGTATGCTTGCATGTTCTCCATGTCCGGCTAATTTATTTGTGTGTTTGCTTAGAAAGTATGAAACTTAATTATTGAATATTGATTGGTTGTTTCTTATCTTAGTTGATTAATGATCTAGTAATGCGATAGGTCATTCGTTGTGTATAATGCTTGATTCATCTTTGTGAACCTTAGAATATAATTACACGAGTAGTTGTTGGCTAAACCATCCAAAGAGCGCCTTAGAGTAGGAGTTTATAATCCTAGTGGGTTTGTAGACAAGACCCTTTGGTAAGTTAAAAGAGTTAGGAGAAACGATACCCTACAATTTTAGACACACAACGTGACTAGGAATAAGGGCGTGACAATTCAACCACCAATAGGAGATAATTAAGGAGTAATACAAACTAAGTAAACACATCTTTAAACTATCATACGAGCACACATTAATTAGACATAGACTCCTACAACCTTAGTTTAGATAATTAGATAATAGTAGAGTAATCGGTGAAATACCAAACCCCAAATCCAATACCGAAATTCACCTTTCCATTTCATAAAATATAAAAAGATACAAAACTAATCTTCCTCAACCTTAACCTTAGCGTAGTAACTCCTTACTAGCATTCCTATTCCCCTGAGAACGATATCAATACTGGCTGACCCTAATTACTACACTACAACGATTAGGTTCACTCCCTAGGGTGTTATAAAACTTGCTCAAGAAAAGGAAGTTTCCTTGACCCCGAACGACGCGTGTAGCGTTATCAAGTTTTAGGCGCCCTTCTTGGGAATAGAATAGCTAGTTAGTAGTCCACCTCGTTTAGGTTCTTTGCTTGATTCCTATCAAGTAAATTTTTCTCAATTTTAGCTTTCTCTTAGTCTATCCCCTTCTTCGTAACCTTTGTTAGTAATCCCATCACTTTTCATCATGGAAGGTGATAACCCACCCATTCATCAACCCACCACCAAATGACCCGCCAAGATCCCGTACTCTTGGTGAATACTGAGACCAAGCCACCTAGGCTATAGGAACACCATTGAGCTTCCGACCAAGCCCAAACTACGGCCTGCGATCCGACACCATCCGGTTGGTGCAAAGCGGATGTGCATTCCATGGACTTCGTTCAGAAGATCCAAATCGGCGGTGAGGATTTCCTCAAAATCGTCGATTCCATCGACCTTGATGCTACTACTCGGGAGACCACGCGCTGCGTCTCTTCCAATTCTCTCTACGGGACCAAGCTAGTAATTGGCTTGAGCGACTTCCCACTGGCTCCATCTCAAGTTGGGATGATCTTACCTCTCGCTTCCTTTCTTAATTTTTCCCACCGGGAGAACCACTAAGCTTAGGAATGACATCTTGATATTCCAACAACGTCAAGGTGAATCTCTCTCTGAAGCATGGACCCGATTCAGGACTTACTTCATAAAGTCCTCATCACGGCATTGATCTTTGGCTCCAGTCCAAATCTTTTATGATCATGTCAACTTCCCCACTAAGCGATCCATTGACCAAGCGGCGGTGGAAAACTTAGTGATCTCACCGCGAAGAATCATGGGAAATAATAGAGGACCTCGCCCTCTATGACAACGAAAGTTGGGATGACCCCGTGAGTGCCCAAAACCGTTAAGGCAATCTCCTTGCCTCCTTCCGATCGTGGGATGATCGAACTTGAAGATCAAGTTAGATTCCTCATGAGCTCATCTGAAACTCCTAAATCTTCACACCATGTGAACAAAGCTTCTTCCTCGTGTGAGCCGTGTTGTGATCCTCATAACACGCCTTGATAGCACTCGCTCCCAGAACATGCTTCCGTTGACTCGCATCCTCGTCGTATTAATGGAGCAGGAGGAAGATTCCTACAACATCCGGACCTAGGAATTTCAATGAAACCGAGAGGCATGGAAAGGCAAGCCCGATTTCTCGGGGACAAACCAAAGAATTCACTTCAATGATTTCTCATGGCCCCACCTAACGGTCCTAACCAACAAAACATCGAAGGATGTTGCAAAACCTAGTTGCATCCCAAGAAACCCAAATGGCTAAGCTCTCGGACCGCTTTAATCATCAACAAGTCGAGATGGATAGGAAAATAGACAACCTTTTGAAAGCCATAGCTAATAGTGATAAGAAGGTTAGTGCTATCTCAACTCCAGAGCCTTGGTATAGAGATTAAGGATCCAAGCAAGCTAGCAGTATGTCCAATTCGTCAATACCATCGCCTTAGTTGAACCTAATGAAACGGATGGCGAAGAGGACTATACACTTGTGGATGATGAAATACCGAGGAAGTAGATGAAGTAGACATTGACTATTTCAACAAATTTCCTACGGAAGAAGAACTATCTCGCCACCTCACTTAGTGCGTGACCTCCGTCGCATGTATGTTAGGAAAAGTCCTCGAATCAAGTTTGGGAACCCTTGGAATCTTAACATACCATGTGTCATAGGACACCTTTTGTGGCAAAAGCCTACATTGATCGCAAATCCCCAATCAACATAATGACTAGCACCTATTACAATTGGATATTGAAGAAGCCTATTCCAACTAGGCAAGACCCCAATGATCTAATGTTAGTTGCAATTTTCTAGGAAGAATTAAGGGATTGCCCGTTTATGTAGGTAGTTTCACGTTTCCTCGGACTTCATAATTGTGGATGATATTAGCACGACCATAGACCACTAGCTTGTCCCATGTTATTCTAGGAAAACCTTTCATAGAAACCAGGATGACCTATGACCCTCATTAGGGTAGTGCGATTCAAGAATGAGATCGATGACATTGCTTACCAAATGCCGTTTAAGATTGAGAAGTTTTCATCACTCTCTAATGATGAAAAGGAACTTAAACTGTCGATCTATTATAGGAATGATGAGGATAGGGAAAAGGTGTTGATTATGTTATGGCTAAGATTTTCGGATTCTATAAGGATTGCTTGAGCCTAGGACGGAATATAGGACCGATTGGGAGAGGATGAACTCTTAGAAAGCGCATGTTAGGGCACTTCTACAACATGGAATCCCCATTAGAGACCGTCAAGAGGCGGTAATGAGAAAAGCGTGGGAACACGACTATGAGTCTAGCTACAAGACTCTTAAATAAAGAAAAGCGCTTCGTGGGAGGCAACCCATGTTTAATTGTTTGCTTGTTAGTGATTTATCTTTTATTAATTGTTTATCCTCATGTTTAAATTTGTAAAAATGCTTTATTTTATTTTTAACCTCGTCTTAATTGCATATAAAGGTATTTTACATAAGGGATAAGTGTAGGAGGATTACACACGTTTTCAAAAGAAACGTAAACATGAGAATAACAATTAACTAAAAGATATTTATGTTTGTTTGTTTGAGTCAAATGCTTGTATCGAGTCATAATGGATGTTTTGCGATATTTTATCCAGATTCTAAAGATGTAAATTTTCCGAAAATCGCGACCGGTTTTTGTCGGGATAACTTTGGGCGTCGAGAAGGAGTAAAAACATCAGTTACTTTTTCTCGTTTTCGAGCTACTTATAAATTTTGGAATTTTCAGGTCTTAATTTTTTTAGAAATTCAGTAAACATCCATTCCACAAGCATTATATCCTAGTTTAAATCGAGTCTTATATATTATTACCGCCGATTTTACGCGAAGGTTTCGTTTGTTTTTTCAAGTGTGCAGGTTTAGTTTGTCGAGAAGAAGTTACATAAGATTGGAGGAGCTTTTCACGAATAATTCTTCTTGAAAAGTTTAACCACCACTTTACGGATCCTACCGAGCTAATCGGAGGAGTATTAGTTTCTTCGTTTTTAATTACCTTCTTTTATCATAACTTTGATACTTCGGGAACATTGGGGACAATGTTCGGTTTAAGTGTAGGGAGGAAAATAAAGCGGGAACTTTGAAATTATGCTTATCCTTGACTATTTGCTTTGTCCAATTGTGATTGTGTAATAAACCATGAGAAAATGTCGGTTAGGGTAATTTTGGCACCAAATTTAAAATTTTTTATGACATATAGGAGTGGGCCATTAGTCTTAACAAAAGCGTCTCACGGATAGGAAGTTATATGACTAGCACAAAACCCTTTACCACCCAAATTCCACCAAAATGTGAGGATCGCCCTTAGATTAGTAGGAATAAAAGCATTCATCTTTAATGCTTAGAGTGTGAACCGGTAGTATATTAGATTCTAGAACTTGTTTTGTGATGTAGTCCGAGATCGCAAGTGAGGCTACACTTGTGTAGTTAGGAATAACTAAATGATAAGAGGCATTAGGATAACCCTTGTTTGATACACAGTAATATAATTACTTCTTCCACATCGGTTGAGTAATTCCCCACACCCTTTGCGTTGTACTCATCTTTAGTACACGATACCCTAGTTAACCCCTCAAAGCCTATCCTTTTCGCGGTTCTCGTGATGTTTCGGTTTTCGGAATATCAATGAAAACATTATTTACACCCCACCCCAAATATACACCCAAATCGCCTTAGCCTACCCCTTATGCACTCACTTTTAGTGCAAATGTTTGTTATCACCCTAAACCCTTAGTTCAATTATCTAGTTGCTTGCATAAGTTGCTAAGTCGAGTCATATCCTTTGTATCTGATTTGGGACGATTGGGATTCATGGGAAAAGTTAAAGTTTATGAAATGACGGGAAGGGCGTTAAATTCAAATTCCCTTTGTTTGCGTAATAATGTACCCCAAGTGTTTTGATCTTTTCAATTCGGGTCAAATTATTGTTAGAATAATAAAAACTCAAGTGTAGGGATATGCTTATAAATCCCTAGTATTTTGATGTTATCTTAGAGGATGGTAGAGTAAAGTGTATGAAAAAAAAAAAAAAATCGAAAAAAAATAGAAAAAGAAAAGAAAAAAAATAGAGTGATAAAAAAAAGAAAAAAAAGAAAAAAAAAAAAAAAAAAAACATCACAACTACCATCCTACATCTATCCTTTAAATTTATGTTTGTTTATTTGGGTTATCTAGAGTTTAGAGTGTCGAGTCTTGGCTTAGCAACGCATTCTTCATATGCTTGTAACATAGAGATTTTGACTTGCCACCACTAAATAGCCTATCCCACCAAACCTTTATTTCCTACCGTAAGCCTAACATTACAACCCTTTAAAGACCTCTTTGATAGTCTTTCCTAGGTGCTTCGCCAAAGCGATGGAGGTTTGATCTATTCTCAAGCCTATGGTAATCTATGTACTAGGACCGGTTAATGAGTGTTTATCTTCCATTTCCTATTTGTTATATTTCATATATACACCGAGAGAGATGTGAGTATCCAAACACCCCATGTGAGGTGCTAGTATGTAATTCCGTGCTTGTTACGACTTTTGAGGGGCTTATATGTGTTGTGAACCGTTTTGAATTAATGCTTCATGACCCCAACTTATAAATTAATTGGCTAAAAGCACATTTGCTTGAGGACAAGCAAATAACAAGTGTAGGGATATTTGATAAGGTTTAAAAGGTACCATTTTGAGGGGTCGTTTAAGTCCTTATTTGATCACTTTGTATCCGTTATTGCTTAATATCGTTCCTTTTCACTTTTTAGGTCTCGTGAAGGCAAAATCTTTGGAATGGCACTTATTTGGACGAAAAGGCGCGAATATATGAAGAAAATGGCCAAAGTCAAAATCGAGACACTCACGATTCTTTGAAACTAGAAAGCGACGGCGTCGGGTGCTAATGGCGCGCCGTCCCAAAATTATTGTGATGGTCCGAACCCAAAACTCGTATTTTCAAGTGACGGCGTCTAGTTGTGAAAGAGTAGGCCGTCGCTACTCGGGCGGCCTAGATGCAATCGAGACGACGTCGAAGGTGAAGAGGGCGGCGTCGCGGACATAAGGTGACGCCGTCGCAAGGTTAACGTGGCCAAGACGAAACCCTAATAGCGGCGACACGGCGGCGTCACTAAACATAAGGTGGCGCCGTCGCAATTGTAATCTTATATATAGAATCCGAATTTTTCGGTCTTTGGTGGAGAGTCTTTGGGTAAAACCTAAACCGAACCTAAGGTGTCTTGTCACATATTTTAGGGTTTTAAACCCTATCTTACATCAAGATAAGTCTTTACTTCATTAATTCAATTATGTCTTTGATTATTTGTGTGTATGCTTGCATGTTCTCCATGTCCGGCTAATTTATTTGTGTGTTTGCTTAGAAAGTATGAAACTTAATTATTAAATATTGATTGGTTGTTTCTTATCTTAGTTGATTAATGATCTAGTAATGCGATAGGTCATTCGTTGTGTACTTAATGCTTGATTCATCTTTGTGAACCTTAGAATATAATTACGAGTAGTTGTAGGCTAAACCATCCAAAAGCGCCTTAGAGTAGGAGTTTATAATCCTAGTGGGTTTGTAGACAAGACCCTTTGGTAAGTTAAAGAGTTAGGGAGAAAGCATACCCTACAACTTTAGACACACAACGAACTAGGAATAAGGGCGTGACAATTCAACCACCAATAGGAGATAATTAAGGAGTAATACAAACTAAGTAAACACATCTTTAAACTATCATACGAGCACACATTAATTAGACATAGACTCCTACAACCTTAGTTTAGATAATTAGATAATAGTAGAGTAATAGGTGAAATACCAAACCCCAAATCAATACCGAAATTCGTACCTTTCCATTTAATAAAATATAAAAGATACAAAATAATCTTCCTCAATCTTAACCTTAGCGTAGTAACTCCTTACTAGCATTCCTATTCCCCAGAGAACGATATCAATACCCGTGGCTTACCCTAATTACTACACTACAACGATTAGGTTCACTTCTAGGTGTTATAAAACTTGCTCGAAGAAAAGAAAGTTTCCTTGACCCCGAACGACGCGTGTAGCGTTATCATTGGGTCGACGCATGTACCGCTACTTCACTTTTCGGATCCGGGACCATGATACCACACGGATTCACACCAACATCCCAAAGTTGACTCTTACTCACACAACAGACTTTATGTCTGCTTCTTTGCGGTTCAAGTTCGATTTCCTCGCCCACACCTTCTAGTCAAGCAACGGTTCTACCTCAAGCCTTTAGCACCATGACACTTCAAGATCGGTCAAATTGAATTGGAACATGGATCTTGGTGTGTCCTCTCATCTTAACTCCTCTGCTACTAACCTTATTAGTATTTTAATTCTTGTATTTATCCATCTTTTCAAGTTGTTTTGATCCCGTTGAGCAAGCGATCTTGTATAAAAGTGACTTAAACAAATACAAACTGTTAAACACTACGAAATTTCATGTTTAACCTTAAGAAGAATAATCATTGATTATCACTAAACACCTCAATATATTATTATACGAATACTCTGAATAGTATTAGGGTTTTACAACCTTGAAGTGTATCGACTTTTAGATATAACCAATACGTATATCTAACTCTAACCTAGGACCTCCTTTTATAGGCTAACGAGTCATTTACAATCTATATTACGTATTCTACAAGATAACTACACTTTCCATACAATACGACCTACTCAAGATATTCTAGAATATTACAATTTAAACCGACCTAAACAAACTAGCAATGCTTCATTGTATTAGCAGTGGTATGACACTTCTAGTAGCCGTGGTATATCTTTAGCAGTGGTTCCAATCCTTCTAGCCGTGGTTTCTTTTATGCTGGCAATGGTTCCATACTTAGAGTCATTCCTCTTAATAGAACCAAAAACCCAACAATCCTCCCCTAAACTCGATATTTTCTACCAAAATCATCAAGTTTCTTTTAAGCCCACAATACCTTCATTTGGAGGATGTATCCAAACACCCAGCAACCTCTTCTTTCTCCTTATCAGATCCAGGCTCTTCATCAACAGCCTTTGATCTATTTGCCTTTCTTTTCATCCTTCCTTGAGGCTTGCCTTTTATAGCTAGAGGACCTTCCATATCAGCAATCTTCTCAATTTTTGATAGCAGTGAATTAACAATAGGATTTGTAGGTTTAGTACACTGCAGAGTAAGCTTAGCTTCCAACATTTTCTTGCTACATTCTTTGTCAGTGGGTAGTCTTTATCAATCAGCATAAATATCTTCTCTTCTGGAGTCTTAATAGCATGTACTCTACAAGGCTGATATAACATCCATTCTTCAACCTCACAATCTTCCCAAAATTTATCTTCTGGATAAGGTTGGAACATATTCTTCAAAGCTATCCACATAGACCTAGATAATGTTCTGTTGGTCCAAACTTACCACATCTGAAATCCATAACCTTCCATATCTGTTCTAAATCAAGCTTAGTCGAGAGAACAACATAAACCCAAAGTTAAAGTATTGACTCTTCCATCCATCTCCTCTAGTAAGCTCAATAACTTCTTTTTCATTTGTTGTGACAATCTGCCAGTCTACAATTGGATGTATAGATCTTACAGGTGTAGGATTGATAGGCTCTTCAGGTTTATCACATACCATAATGTACTGACCTAATCTTTCTTCCTCATTTACCTCATCATCTACGTTTTGTCTCTTTGAACTAGAATCCTCAATTACATATCCTGTTCTCTTTTGATTCAGCCTCTCAGCTCTTTCTCTCAGCATCTCAGCTTCCTTTCCAGAATTCATGGGGATGAAGTTAGCAAACCTTCTTTTGAAAATGTTGTAAAGCTCTTCAATCTTTTCATAAGAACAGTTCTTCAAATTTACATGATTCATTTCCATATGTTTGATAAACTTCATCATCTGATTCCTCTTCTGCTGCTTGGTTGGAGGTTTGTTCTTCATTGCATGATAGGCTTTATATTCTCTGTTTTGTTTCATCTTCCTCATCATCTCAACCAGCATCTTAGACCTTGTATCAATATCTAATTGACCCCATTCAGCCTCTGTCAACTCTTTCTGCATCCTCTCAGAAGCTTGAAAATAGCTCTGTTCATTGCTCCACTCTTCTATCAGTTTCAAAGAAGCTTCTTCTTGCTCTTGCTTTTCCTTTTCTTTAGCTTTCAGATCTTCAGCATTTAACTTCTCTTGTAGCCTTCTAGAAACTTCTTCATCATATGAAAACTGCTCCTCCCTACATTCAAACTCAATTTCTTCTTCTTGTGGTTCTACAATCCCTTGCCTTTTCCAATATCAGGTTGAGTAGCCATAATTCTTTGCACTGGCTCACCAGTCTTCAAACTTTTAGCCAAAGGTTTAGGTGCAGTTGGTTTAAGTACAGTAGGGATAGGTACATTGATGGGTTCAGGGATAGGTAAAGATTGCTTTAGGTTGAGCAGTTGAATAGCAATCTCCTTCACAGCTTCTTATTTAGGTGTTGGTGTAATAGTGGTTGTACTTACAGTGGCAGTAGTTGAATATGCAGTGGGAATTTCTGTGCTAGCAGTGACAAGAATATCTCCAGCAGTGGTTGTAGCAGTGGGTTCTGCTGCACTAGCAGTGGATGCAGCAACACTAGCAGTAGTTGTTGCATGCACCACTTCCTCCTCCTTTTCTGCAACTACAGCTTTTAAAGCATCATTTATCACTGCAGCTTTTCCTTCCATGTCAGTCACCAGATAACCATCACCATTATCTCCACTCTCCAAGTCCAAATCCAAATCCTCCCCTGAATCTGTGCCTTTACTCCTCCCTGTTTGGATGCATCCTCCAAACTCGATTACCGAGGAGCTTGCCTTCTTTCCCATCTGTTTAACTTTCTGAATGCGGTAATCCACGGTCTCACGAGTCTAGGGTGAGCATCGAGATGAAATGACCCGTCCGACCCGATCCCGACCCATCCCGAAATCGACAAGGTTGAAAATCCTAACGAATCCCGACCCGATTCTAGTTCGGGTAATCCGAATCCGACCGAGTCTCGAAACAAACCGGTTTGTATGGTTTACTTTGTGTTATCCCAAACAATCCCGACTCCGACCGAGGCCGAGTCCCAACAAAGTGAAAACCCAAACCGAGTCCCGACCCGAGTTAAGGTCGGTTTGTGTCGATCATTGTTTAGTCGGAGTTGGGCGTCGGTCGGTCGTCGGCGTCGGTCGGGATTGCTCGACCCTACCCGAGTCTCTCCAAAACACTTACCACGTGCTTCAACCTCCTAATTGTACCGGCTGAGAGGTTACCAAATTTTGAAGACCGGTGATCTTAGATTCCATGTTGGTGCATCTGGCCGTCAATTCAAGTATAAGTTCCATTTTATCCTCGACACTTGACCTATGTTAAGCGGTCCGAGGTGGATCTGGGAAAATTCATCATGTACAAATTCGGTACCATCAATTCATTTTGTTGTCCCAAACGCCTCATTACTTGAGTTGTGTTAAATACTCCGAGAGGTGAATCATAGGGTGTAGTAAACATGGCATCGAGACCTAGCCCGAACATCCATGTCCCCATATTAGCCGGTGGTGAGATTCCTCCACTGTGTTGAGCTCAAGATAACTCTCCACATTAGGGTTGCCAAGGTTGGGTCTTACTTATGATTCCACCGCCTCCGACTTCTAAGCACGAGGCGAGGTGGAAGCCCTTCCAATCATGTCACCTCCCACACCGTGACATCCTCATGTCCTTCACCACTAGCACCGACTGAGGTAGTGAGTGCCCTTCTTCCTCCTTGTAATAGTCCACGAAAATTCAGTTCTTCTTTTCATATGAGCAAACACCTTAGGGACCATATGTAGCACATCATACTTTCTCTTATGAGGGATGGGGTCTACTATCTGACTTTCTACTATCAATTGAATAAACCTAGGATACAAGTAGTATTTACCTTGTTCCTTAACATTCTTTTGTAAACACTCAAAAATCATTCTTGACCAGTTAAAAACTCTTGTTGAGAGAGGCACATGATAGCAGTTGCAATCTTAGAGGGAAACTCATCAAAACCAGTCGTCTTATTACTTAAACACATGAGAATGGTATGGACTAAGACCTTCCATTGGGGAGAAAACATACCTTTCTGAAACTTAAGACAATCCCCTCTTCTCTCATACCCCATTTGCTCTAAACCTTCAAAAATATCCTCATTTGACAGATTAACTACACCTTCAGCATCCTGAAACTTCAAAACACTTCTAATCACTTCCTCTGTGACCAGAACCTCCTTCTCATCAATAACAGCCCTAACAACATCTACTCCACCCCTCTCTTGAATCTCAGCCGTCCACCAAAACTGATGAATGCAGGATTTAAGAATGATAGGTTCAACAGTTAATGCATAATGAATGGGACTATGTTTGATGAATTCAATCATGTCATGAAAGCCTTCAGAATGGTCATTCTTAACTAGGTATGCAACTAAGTTGTGGGTAGTGGAATATTCAGTCGCTATTGCGAGTTGAAAGTGAATGAGATGTGGGATTTGTTAAAATTAAGGTTGTGAATGATTAGGGTTTATGTTGTGCGCCAATCGAGAGTGTTTGAAAGACCAATTTAATGATCGGCGGTGAATTGGGGAATAAATACGTTATCACCGAATGTTTCAAAACAGCCCTGTAGATTCACATTCATCAAAAACTTACTAGCGATGGATTGCCCATAACTAGCGATGTTTTGATTAAGCCGTGATGGAAACGACACTTGCACTCAATCTTTAACCAAGACTTCATCTGCAAAATCTTTGGCAAATTTAATGTGACCATACATATGTTTGAAGAATACTACAAAAGTTACATTTTTTTATTTTATTTTTTATTTTTTATTTATTTATTTTTAATCAGCTGCTCCTAAAGCTCCAAAAGATCCATAATGTACAAAAGCTTCTTCAAACATGCATGTCACAAACACAAACCAAACACTACAAACTTTTTAAGGTTAGCAGGACATAAAAAGAACTAGCAGTGTTTACAAAATATGCACTAGCAGTGCTTTTCCAAGTTGTTAAGCACTTAGTCAAAAAGTCAACTCTAGTCATTTAATCGTCCACCTTTAGTCAAATACTTCATTAAATCCTTCAACAACTCACACCTTCCAAGCATTTAACCAACTGATCTCCTCTTTAAGTTTATTTAAGAACCATTTACCCACACACCACACATATCTCTTACTTTTCCAAAAATCTTTCTCTCTCAGAAACCAAAATACCATCAAAATGAGTAACACCCCAAACAATCCCATTGAGATCTCCTCTGATTCATCTGATGGTGGTTGGAATTCCTATTTTCCACCAAAAATACTACACTAGCAGTGAGAAACACCAACCCTGCTCCTAGAAACACCAACGCTGCTCCTGCTCTAGTTGGACCTTCATCATTGCAACTCCTGCTCAAGCAACTATTGTGGAAGGTTCGGTTTTGAGCTCAACTCCATGCCAATCTATGTGTCGACTTATGAGGACACGGATGATGAAACATGTGGCACCTCCAGAGTGTTGATAGTGGCTCCCTGCAGAGATTCCACCTCAGCACCACTTTCATCTCCTCCTACTTTAGCACTACTCTCGGCTCCTTCCACATCAGCTCCACCAAAGAGATCTCAGGTGTTAGCACTCCCTAACCCACGAGTTTGGTCTGTGGTTGGGGGAAGGGGAAGACAAAGCATGCCAGACTTTGGAAAGGGACCTAGGAAGTAGGGGTGATTGAATGCCAATATGTTGTAGTCTTTTGATGTTGTCTTTTGATGGTGTAATCTTTTCTTTTGCTATGATGATGTACTGACAGTTATGGTTGTACTACTGCATCTCTTGATGCAGTTTATGTTATGAATAAACTTTCCTTGTTTCCTTTTCTTTCAAGTTATACTTTATGTGTGTGACTTGACTTTTTGATCTGCAAAATTGTTAGTGGGAACAAAAATAACAAGCAGTGGTAATAATTAAACTAGCAGTACTAAGATTTACCAATAGCAGTACATTCTGTTTACAAACTTTTACAAAATAAATTAAAGACTTAGAGATTGATCATACCTATACTAACTACTAGGTACTGAAACCTCCCCACATCAAAAGCTTTAGTGAGTAGATCAGCAACATTATAATCAGTATGTATCTGAACCATTTGGATTAACCTTTTCTCATTACAATCTCTAATAAAGTGATGTCTTATCTCAATATGTTTAGTTCTAGAATGCATAACTAGATTTTTAACAATGCATATTGTACTGTTATTGTCAATGTAAATCTTAGTATGCATAAAATTGTACCCAAAGTCCAGCAGTTGATTCTGAATCCAAAGCACTTGACTACAACAACTTGCAGCAGCCACATACTCAGCTTCAGTGGTAGAATTGACCACAATAGTCTGCTTCTTACACTGCCAAGAGATAAGCATGCTTCCTAAAAACTGACACCCTCCAGTAGTAGACTTTCTATCAAGACTAGCCCCAACATAATCACTGTCAGTATAGGCCACCAAATCAAAAGGTGAATCCTTAGAGTACCAAAGGCCCAATTTAGGATGACCCTTAAGGTATCTTAAAATTTTCTTCACAGCATTCATGTGTGTAGTGTTTGGTGTAACTTGAAATCTTGCACACACACACACACACACTAAGAACATTATATCAGGCCTAGAAGCAGTGAGATACATCAAAGATCCAATCATGGATCTATACAACTTCACATCAACTCTGGGACTTCCATCATCAGGTAGCAGTGGTTTTTGAGTTTCTATAGGTGTACTTGCACTCTCGACATCCTGAAATCCAAACTTCTTCAAGATATCTGCTACATATTTATCTTGACTAATGAAGATTCCATCAGTCCTTTGTTGAACTTGTAGCCCCAAAAAGAAAGTGAGTTCACCCATAGAACTCATCCAAACTTATCATGCATAAGTTTCTCAAAATCTGCACATCTCCTTATTTGTTGAGCCAAAGATGATGTCATCTACATAAACTTGAACCGAAAAATATCATCCTTGTGCTTCTTTATGAACAATGTATTGTCAATCAAACCTCTCTTGAATCCATTGTCCGACAAGTAAGTAGAAAGGCAATCATACCATGCTCTTGAAGCTTGATGCAACCCATACATAGCCTTTTTCACCACAGACCTTATCGGGATGACGGGATCTTCAAATCCGGAGGTTGACAAACATAAACCTCCTCTTCAATAGTACCATACAAAAGACACTTTTACATCCATTTGATACACCACAAAGTTTTTGAATGAAGTATATGCTAAAAAAAAATCTAATAGCTTCAATTCTGGCTACAGGGGCAAATACTTCATCATAATCCAGACCTTCAGTTTGTGTGTATCCTTGAGCAACCAACCTTGGTTTATTCCTGACCACAATACCCCTTTCATCCTTTTTGTTCCTGAATACCCATTTAGTTCCAATAGCCCTCTTGCCATTAGGTAGATCAACCAATGTCCAAACCTCTTGAAGTTTGAATTGTAACAGCTCCTCTTGCATTGATTCAATCCAACATTCTTCTCCTAATGCTTCTTCAACTCTTTTGGGCTCCTTCTGTGACAAAAAGCAAGCAAACAAACAATTTTGCAAGTCTTGATAACTGTTCCTTTTGTGAAGTGACTTGGCAAATAAACCTTGTTCAGTGAAGGTTTTATGAGTCTTGCTTCTTGTTTGCAATGGGGTATTCAAGTTTCCAAGTATCTGCTCTTTGGGATGATTTGTGTGTATCCTGGTGGTAGGAACTGGACTTTCTATGATGACTGTCTCCAAATTTGTAACATATGCATCCTTGAAAAAGTCATCCATGTTCTCATCATCTGTAGGAGTATCCATATCTTCCAAATCAGGCATGTTAGGATCATCTGGATACTCATCGAAACTAACTAGTGGCTTAGCGGTGTTGCCAAAGAAATCTTGCTAGTTGAACTTGTGCCGGTAGGGGTTTCAAATGAACTAGCGGTGGTTCCACTTGGCTTAGAAGTATTTTCAAGACAACTCCCTTCGCTTGTCGATTTCTTCTACAGACATCGAGTTATCTCCGATAACTCTTCCTTATCTTGATGATGATCTCCTTGAACCACGAATCCAAATCATCATCTTCGAGGGACTCTGCTTTTCAATGTATGGGTTTGATGAACCGACTTTCCACTTCTCAATCAAATAGAATTCTTTTGAGGTTCGACTTCCTTAGAATTTGTTCCCGCATCGAATTCTTTTGTGTACTGTATCAACATTAGTGGATGTACCGCATTGATAGGCTCATAATTCATTGATTTTGTTACCATATCAATATTAAAAGCCACTCGGTCCTTTGGTCTCAACACTAGGAGTCTCTTCACTAAACCTAACATGTAGGTTTTCTTCAACTATTCTAGTCCTCCTATTGTATACTCTAAAAGCCTTACTATTGAAAGAGTAGCCAATAAAGTATCCATCATCTGCCTTTTCCTCAAAATTGCCTAGGTGGTCTATGGTATTTAAGATAGTAACAGGACACCCAAAAGGTTTTAGGAAATCTATCATAGGCTTCCTACCATGTAACAGCTCATAGGGGGTCTTGTTATGAGGCTTAACTACCTAACTTCTATTCATAACATGCAAGCCTACTGACTTCATTAAAAGGTAGTTGGTAACTTAGATTCGAGATAACATTGTTCTTGTAGCCTCGATTAGTGTCTTATTTTTCCTCTCACTACACCATTTTCTTTGAGGTGTCCTAGCAACACTAAACCCGTCTTTCTATACCATTTGCCACACAAAACGATTCATTACATCATTTTTAAACTCGGTTCCATTATCACATCTCGATTACTTTGACTTTATGGTTTAACTAATTTTCTATCTCGGTTATGAAACTCTTAAGGATCTCACTAGTTTCACTCTTAGATGCTAAAAAGTAAACCCAAGAAAATCTGCTATAATCATATGTGATAACTAGGCAATACTACTTATGATTCAAACTTCTCACAAAGGTAGGGTCAAATAAGTCCATATGTAACATAAACAGTGGTTGAGTAATGGTGTTCACAGTCATGGTCTTACAAGAGGCTCTATGTTGTTTACCTTTTTGACAAGAAACACAAAGTTTTTTACTTTCAAAAACCTTAGAAGGTTGCCCTCTCACTAAGTTTCCCTTTACCAATTTATTGATTGTTTTAATATTTAGGTGACCTAGCCTTCTATGCCATAATTTTAACTCATCAACTGATGCCTTTGCAAACAACCAGGTTAAGGTTCTATTAGGAATTACTTCTTTCATATTAAAGCAATATATGTTCTCTTTCGTAGGAACCCTAAGCTGCACATACTTATCATCAGGCATTTTAAAATCAGGTGACAACACCACACATTCAGTTTCCCAAAAGTACCCAATTCTTTTTATCACACATTTAGGAAACACTAAATAAATTGTACTTCAATCCTTTACGGATATACCTTCTCAAAGTCCAACTTCCTGTCACGATTGTTCCTCTACCAACAATCTTTCCTCCCTTTGAATCATTGCCAAAAGCCACATAGCCTCCATCAAAAGCTTCAAAATCCTCAAGGTTGCTCCCATCCCATGTCATGTGTCCGAGCAACCACGGTCAAATATTCCTTTATCCTTAAGCTCATCCTATAGATTACCACGCACATGAAGTAAACAAATTAGTTTCTTTTGTGGACCCAAGCCAATATTGACTTGGAGTGCGCCTGTATATCAACATAGTCAAATTTCTTTAAGTCCATTGATGCCCTACGGCATGATGTAAAATATTTGTTTTGGTTTCCATTGCCCATTCATTGAGGCCTTTCTGACATAAAATGGCTTCCAACCATCGTATCATTTATTACCTTAGGCACTGTTAATAAATCATCTTTTGCCTTAGCAGTGGTAATATTTTGCTTAGCAGTGGAATTGTTTTGCTTAGCAGTGTGATAACGCTACACGCGTCGTTCGGGGTCAAAGGAACTTCCTTTTCTTCGAGCAAGTTTTATAACACCCTAGGCAGTGAACCTAATCATTGTAGTGTAGTATTAGGGTAAGCCACGGGTATTGATATCGTTCTCAAAGGGAATAGGAATGCTAGTGAGAAGTTACTACGCTAAGGTTGGGGTTGAGGAAGATTATTTTTTATCTTTTTTATATTTTTTAGAAAATGGAAAGGTACGAATCTCGGGGTTTGGATTTGGGGGTTGGTATTTCTACCGATTACTCTACTTATCTAATTATCTAATCTAAGGTGTTTGTAGTCTATGTCTAATTATTGTGTGCTCGTATGATAGTTTAAAGATGTGTTCACTTAGGTTTTATTACTCCTTAATTATCTCCTATTGATGGTTGAATTGTCACGTCCTTATTCTTAATCGCGTTGTGTGTCTAAAGTCGTAGGGTATCGTTTATCCTAACTCTTTGAACTTACCAAAGGGTCTCGTCTACAAAACCCTCTAGGGATTATAAACTCTACCTCGAAGGCACTCTTTGGATAGTTTAGCCTACAACCGCTCTAAGTGCTATAGCCTAAGGTTCACAAAGATTAATCAAGCATTAATTACAAAACGAATGACCTATCGCATTACTAGATCATTAATCAATTAAGATAAGAGACAACCAATCAATATTTAATAATTAAGTTTCATATTCCTAAGCAAACACACAAGTAAATTAGCGGACATGGAGAACATGCAAGCATACACACAAATAATTGAAGACATAATCGAATTAATGAAGTAAAACACTTATCTTGATGTAAGATAGGGTTTGGAACCTAAAATCTTGTACAAGACGACCTTGGTTCGGTTTAGGTTTTTACTCCAAAAGACTACACACTAAAAGCGAAAAATTCGGATTCTATATATAAGATTACATGTGCGACGACGTCACCTTATGTTTTGTGGCCGCGTCGGTCGCCGTCATTAGGGTTTCGTCTTGGCCACGTTAGTCTTGCGACGGCGTCACCTTATGCTTGTGACGCGTCCTCTTGGGTCTCGGCGCCGTCGGATCAAATCTAGGCCGTGCGAGTTGCGACGGCCTACTCTTTTAAAGCGACACCGTCACTTGAAAATAAAAACTTGGCTTCGGGCGTCACAAAATGCTCGACGGCGTTGCAATTAAGCGATGGCGCGTCACCTTGTATTCAGCGACTTGAGTGTCTCGATTCTTGACTTTGGCCATTTTCTTCAGATATCCGCGCCTTTTCGTCCAAATAAGTGTCATTACAACAATTTGCCTTCAAGAGACCTAAAATGTGAAAAGGAGCGATATTAAGTAATAACGGATACAAAGTGATCAAATAAGGGCTTAAACGACCCCTCAAAAGGTACATTTAAAAACCTTATCAAATATCCCTACACTTGGTATTTGCTTGTCCTCAAGAAAATGTGCTTTTAGCCAATTAATTTATAAGTCGGGGTCATGAAGCATTGGTTTAAAACAGTCCACAACACATATAAGCCCATAAAAGTCATAACAAGCACGGAAATTACATACTAGCACCTCGCATGGGGTGTTTGGATACTCACATCTATCTCGGTGTATATGAAATATAACAAGTTGGAAATGGAAGATAAACACTCATTAACCGGTCCTAGTACATAGATTACCATAGGCTTGAGAATATATCAAACCTCCATCGCTTTGGCGTAAGCACCTAGGAAAGACTATCAAAGAGGTCTTTAAAGGGTTGTAATGTTAGGCTTACGGTAGGAAACAAAGGGTTTGGCGGGATAGGCTATTTAGTGGTGGCAAGTCAAAATCTCTATGTTACAAGCATACGAAGAATGGCGTTGCTAAGCCAAGACTCGACACTCTAAACTCTAGATAACTGAAACAAACAAACATAAATTTAAGGATAGATGTAGGATGGTAGCCGTTTTTTTTTTTTTTTTTTTTTTTTTTTTTTTTTTGAACACTCTATTTTTTCTTTTCTCTTTTTCGATTTTTTTTCATATTCATACACTTTTACTCTACCATCCTCTACGGTAACATCAAAATGATAGGGATTTATAAGCACATCCCTACACTTGAGTTTTATTACTCTAACACTAATTTGACCCGAATTGAAAAGATCAAAACACTTGGGGTACATTATTACGTAAATAAGGGAATTTAACGTTCCCTTCGGTCATTTCATAAACTTCAACTTTTTCCCATGAGTCCCAATCGTCCCAAAGCGTGTACAAAGGATATGACTCGACTTAGCAACTCATGCAAGCAACTAGATAATTGAACTAAGGGTTTAGGGTGATAACAATAATGCACTAAAAGTGAGTGCATACAAGGTAGGCTAAGGCGATTTGGGTGTACATTTGGGGGTGGGGTGTAAACAATGCTCTTCATTGATATTCGGAAAAACGAAACATCACGAGAACCGCGAAAAGGATAGGCTCGAGGGGTTAACTAGGGTATCGTGTACTAAAGATGAGTACAACGCAAGGTGTGGGGAATTACTCAACCGATGTGGAAGAAGCAATTATATTACGGGTATCAAACAAGGGTTATCCTAATGCCTCTTATCATTTAGTTATTCCTAACTACACAAGTGTAGTCTTACTAGCGATCTTGGGATGCATCACAAAACAAGTTCTAGAATCTAATATACTACCGTTCACGCTCTAAGCATTAAAGATGAATGCTTTAATTTCTACTAATATAAGGGTGATCCTCACATTTTGGGTGGAATTTAGGTGGTAAAGGGTTTTGTGCTAGTCATGCAACTTCCTATCCGTGAGACGCTTTTGTTAAGACTAATGGCCCACTCCTATATGTCATGAAAATTTTAAATTTGGTGCCAAAATTACCTTAACCGACATTTTCTCATGGTTTATTACACAAATACAATTGACAAAGCAAATAATCAAGGATAAGCATAGTTTCAAAGTTCCTATTTTATTTTCCTCCTACACTTAAACCGAACATTGTCCACAATGTTCCCAAAGTATCAAAGTTATGATAATGGAAGGTAATGAAAAGCGAAGAAACTAGTACTCCCGATTAGCTCGGTAGGATCCGTGTGAAGTGGTGGTTAAATCCTTTCCAAGAAAAATGTATGCGTGAAAAGCTCCTTCCAATCTTTTGTTTCTTCTTCTTGATAAATAAAACTTGCATATTCGAAGAAAGCAAACGAAACCTTCGCGTAAAATCGGCGGTAATAATATATATAAGACTACTAAACTAGGATATAATGCTTGTGGAATGGATGTTTCTGCAATTTACGGAAAATTAAGACACGGAAAATTAAGACACGGAAAATTCCAAAAATTTATAAGTAGCTCGAAAAGCGAGAAAACATGAATCATTGTTTTACTCCTTCTGACGCCGTCGGGTTGCGATCTGACGCCGTTAGAATCTGGAAAATTTACATCCATTATGAAAATTTTACATCTTTAGAATCTGGAAAATTTCGCAAAACATCCATTATGACTCGATACAAGCATTTGACTCGAACAAACACACATATATATCTTTTAATGAATTGCTATATCACTACAACAAAACGGATTTTATAGGACGCCCATAAGTGTCTTATTAGACTAATTTATAGGACCTTTAACATTATAGGACCAATACTATAAGTGTCACTTAAGAAGGCGTTGTAATAGGTGTAGAATAGTATTAGGACACATTTAAACATCCTAAAAAGAGACATATTATGAAACAAATAAAGCAGTCGTATTAAATTGCTTTATAGGACGCAAATAGTGTCCTAATAGGCCACTTATTAGGATGGTTTATGGCGTCCTAACATGACACATTATTAGAACGCATGCTTGTCCAATACTTTTAAGGACGCTCACGTTTCTCATTGAACACATTTGAGGCACAATATATGAGATGATTAATGAGCCTAAAATTATATCAATTCCAAAAATTAATGGCAAATCAAAACATGTCATTTCCATAAGACCATTACAAAAGGAAGATTTTCCACATGATTGAGTTAACATCATACACAAAAAGTTAACCCCATCTAAAATAAAGTCTGCTAAATTTTGTTACATACATGCATAAACTATAAATAAAATAGAAGCAAATAATCTCGAGTCATAGTAGATGATCCTCACGTAACATCCTCTGGTACGAAACAAGCATGAAACAACTCCTTTATGGTTCGTTTAAGTCCACATAAAAATTCCTGTTACAACCAAATTATTTTCAATACATATGAATATTTTACATTAACAATTACACAATTATATATAATTACCTTAAACTCTTCACGCACTGTAGCATAACTTTTTATCCATGATTTGCACAATCTTTCTGTTGCCCTATTGGTGTTATTTTTCTCACCAATTATCTAGAGCAGAAAAGAATAACATGGATAAGCAGCCAAACAATAGCAAAAAAAAAAAGTTCAGATTTGCAAACAAAAGCATTAGTAGGAACAAAGGCTAGCCCATTTATCAAAAGTGTATGGATCAAAAGCAATTTTATCAAATAAACATTTTAGTAACTCTAATAATCGAGTAGGCAAAATTAAGAAACTATAACACAAACGGCAAAATTAAGATATAAAACTATTGGTACATAAGTAAAAAAAAAGAAAAGAGCAATTATATATTTACCCCTTGTTGCTGCTTCGAAGTTCATCATCATATCCGGAATCGTAACTATTAAAAAAATAAAAATAAAATTAGTTCAATAACAATAAAAATTAATTTAAAAGAAATTATTTATTCGATTATCATGTGCAATTGTTACTTCACCTGTATCCAGATTACGACTCACCATTCTTGGGACCACACCTTCTTTGATTTTATTTGATTTGTGATTTAAGTTATTAGAGTTTGTGTCGAAGAAACAGGTAAGAAAAGGAAAGCGTATATCTTTTATAATTAGACTCTTAGCCGTAGTAATAATCGAGAGATGAGTGAGGGTAAAGAGAAAGAAAAGAGTTTTTCTTTTGAAAGAGTTTTAAGTGTGTTGTTGTATGTGGCAGGCAATAAAAGTAGAACAACGAAGAATTTGGGGAAACTTTACATTTCGATTCTCGAGTTGAAATGGAAGAGGAAAAGAAAGGAAATGGATAGGTTTTGTGTTATTAAGTTTTTTTTAAAGGAGGAAAGGGAAGTGGAAAGAAAATTGAGAGGAAGTTTTGTTAAGTAAATTTTCCTCTCACTTTTGGGAGGAAAGGGAAAGGAAATGAAACCTTATTTTGTGTAAAGACTAGTATACCCCTTTTAAAAGATTTAACATCAACAACTAAAGGGCATATATGTAATTTGACTAAGTAATTTTCCTTTTCCTCCCACTCAAGAACATGATTATGATTACTTTCCTTTTCCTTTCCTCTATCTCAAGAACATAATTAACACTTACTTTCCTTTTCTCTTTCTTTTCCTTTCCCATTCTTTTCCATTTCCATTCACTCAAAACTCGAGAACTGATTAGGGGGAACTTTTTCGAATGGGAGGGAAATAAAAATTGGGTGGGTGGGAAAAAATTTGCTAAGATATTTTCATTTATAAAAAAGTAAAAAGAAAAATTAGTTGTAAATAATCTTTCCGTCTTAAAATAAGTGTCCAATTTGAAGTCTTTCTTTTTAAATTTTGATCTTAAATATTTTTGCTTGTGCTATACAATACTTAATGCAAAATATATAAATGAATTTTGTGTTAAATGTATTTTCTTTTGTATAATTTTTATTAAATATTAAATAACATAAATAAAAATATTTAAAATCAAACTTGAAAAAGAAAGATTTCAAAAACACAAATTATGACACTTAATTTGAGACGGAGGGAGTATAAAACTAAAGTCTTTTGATAATCGAAAGTTATTATGTCACTCGATAAAATCCGTTATTATAATTTACTATGCTAATATACATTGGTAAAGTCAATGACATCGTTTAATTAATATTGACTTTATCTAGTTATTTGATTAAACGCGTTAGACATTGAATTAGTCATTACAATTATCAAACACGATACAACTCATCACAATGTTTTTGAACCACTACAAATATTACGACATACATATAATAATTTATTTTAACCAATAAAAACTCAATATCAAGGCTATTGAGATAAGCATTTTATTATATATCGTTTTCGTGTACGTATCATGCTCGTGATATCGAAACAAGGTTGAAAGATCATATCTCCCGTATTTCTTGTAGCACGTACTCGTTATTAATATGGTAGATAAAATTTGACCATAGTAACTAAAATAACCTCGTACGAGATGTTACTAACTTATAATCTCAATATAACCTAGCTAAGGGTGTAAAAGAGCCCAACATTCAAGAGTTACTCGAGCTCTTTTCGTTGCAAGCTTGACTTCATCTCAAGCTAAAACCCCTTTTTACGCAATTAGGACTTAATACACCTAAAAACCATTGCAACCAATTAAACATATCGAGCGAGTTATGACAAATACCAACTCGCTTATACTTGTGGAAGCTTTATTCCATAACACGCTATAGATAACCGGTCAAACTCGTCTATATATAATGAATGTATCTAGGATTTTACAGGCATTTATAATTATAACGGTTAAAGAATCTCCACCCGTCACGTTGTACTGATTGTACACATGAAGTATAACGAACAAAAAACATGCACTACAAAGTACATCACAATGATAAAGTTCCTATAAAATTTGTGATAATAGGACCAAGATATCAAGTGTCAATTAGGTTTTCTTTCTTAATAAAACCTAAATAAATAAGTGTCCTATAAAACTAATTTGATAAGACCTATAAATGAAGTGTCCTATTAAGTTACGTCATTATAAGACCACATCATACAAGTGTCCTATAAAATCGAATTTAATAGGACGCATATACTTGTGTCGTATTAGACTATATATAATACGACCCCCATGGCTAAGAGTCCTATAAAAATTTAGATAATAGGACCTAAGTGTAAAATGTCGTATTATGTTGGGCGGCAAATCACCTAGAAATGTAGCTAACTTGACATTTTTTCCCATTGTATGTAGCATTCTTTTTTTCTCATTCATCAATAAACTTCTATCGTTAGTCATTTGTGTGTACCGTTACCAAAAACTCGCATCGTTAGTTCTTTACGCTAACGACCGTTAATAAATAACTTAAAATTTGGTTATCTTACGCTAAACTTGCATCGTTGGTCCTTTATACTAACGATCGTTAAAAATAACTTAAAATTTGGTTTCTTACGTTTCCATCCGTTTTTCACGTTTCGCCCATTTTACGTTCTCGTTCGTTTTAACACGTTTTATCTGCTTTTTCACGTTTTCATTTTTACGCTTTCATCCGATTTTCATGTTTTCGTCTGCTTTTACGTTTTCATCCGTTTTACATGTTTTCATCCGTTTTACGTTTTGTCCGTTTTCACGTTTCGTCCGTCTTTACACGCCATCCGCTTTATGCGCTTTCATCGATTTTCATGTTTTCATCCGTTTTACGTTTACATCCGTTTTGCGTTTTCATTGTTTTTGCGTTTTCATCCGTTTTACACTATTTCGTCCGTTTTGCACATTTTCATTCGTTTTACGGTATTCATCCGTTTTACGTTTTCTTGTTTTTCACATTTTCATGCGTTTTACGTTTTCATCCGTTTGAACACATTTTCGTCCGTTTATGCACTCTTTCATCCCTTCTTACATGTTTTCGTCCGTTCTAACACGTTTTCGTCCGTTTTTTCACGTTTTCGACTGTTTTTGCACGATTTCGTATGTTTTTGTTGGGAATTATATTTGAGTTGATTATGACAAAATATGAAAGATGAAAGACTTATGAAGACTATTGAAGACAAGGGACTTATTTGTTAAAATAATATTTATTATATAGTCCTTAGTAGTATTTGTACCCCTAGACTCTCTAGTATATAAAGAGAGGCAGGGAATTAGATTTAGTGTGTGTCAAGATGTGAACACCAAAGGTGTATGTGTGTCAGCGTTTAGGGGCGCTTTAGGGTGATGGTTAGTTAGTTAGTTCCTAGGCGTATGTTCATGTAAACGCCTAGGTTAGTATTTAGTCGATTAGTGTTTAGTATGATAGAGATGTTTAGTCGATTAGTAGTTTAGAGATAATGACGAAGAACCTTTAATAATAACAAACGATGTTTTTCTTATTCATTGTGCATTATAATAATTGTTATTATTATCCCTAGAGCTCATAAACGATTTTCTCAATTGGTATCGAGCGGGAGCTCTTGATATAGGGATCTACAAGGTTTTTCAAGAAGAAGGAAGAAAAATTCGAAGTCGTAAAAATCCGTAAGGTTACTACAAAGAGTGTTTTGAAACGGTCATAACTTTTTCGTTAAGCTGTTGGATCGGGACGAAATTTGACCGGAGATTCTTGGTATATCAAGGAAGGTTTTGACCGGAGGGATCTTTAATTGGAGGTCCGAGTCGAAAGATATAAGGTGTCGAGTTGGTCATTGAAGGATTTTCAAAGTCTTCTTTGCAGATACTTTGGGTTTGTGTTCAATTTTTAAGGTTTATTCAAGGTTTTATTGGCAAGATGCGACTTTAAAGATGATCGACTCGACTTTATGGTATCGACTATATTTTACGGTACTATTCTTAATTATGGCGATGATATATTGAATACTTTGTGGTGTTACGCAAAGTGATATAAAGTTCTAAAGTTTTGATTGGATATGCGATTTCACATGGGTCGGCATAATCAGTGATGGTGATGTTTTAAAAGGTTGGGACTAGCAAATTGAGCAGTTGTCGTGTACTATAATGCTATCAAGAGTTATATTGGCAACGTGGGAGTATAATTTGATTGGTCATTATTCACATATCATTATATTGAAGTGGTCACATGAGAATGAAATTTTATTAATCTGATTGGTACGTGGGATTGGTATACGTTTCACAAATAGTTTTTGTACTATGGCTATCAAGAATATTGCTATCTACCGGGACCCACGTTGGAGAAGAATTGGCTTGGAGATCACGTGGTTCTAATTTATTTGCCGAAGATATTATACACGATGGGCTATGTTTGGAATTTACCTATAAATACGAATAGGAGTTTGTTTTCAAAGTACTGTCATGTTCAAGTTAGAAAGTACTGTTGATTTCGAAAGTACTTATAATTCGTTAAAGTACTGCTGCTGCTGATGCAAAGTACTGCTACTCATGTTTTGAAAGTACTTGCTTGCGCAAAATCTGCGTTTAGATTTCATGACGATACATCGACAAAAAGTGTCACTAATTTCAATAGTGACGGGTTGGTGGCAATTTGTGACAGTTATGTGTCGCTAATGATGACTTTGTGACGGCTTTGGGACGAAAAAGTGTTGCTAATAGGACTGATTTGGAATTAAGGGAAGTCGAGCATGAAGTTTGTTATGAATTTTAGCGACACACATGAGATTTCAGTTCACACACATGTTATTGAAGTTGTTTGAATGCTCAATTTGTTTGGTTTTCAAGCATTTTGTGATTAGATTACACACTGTTTAGATATTGGTTCGTGGTGGTTGAAATCAAAGTTGCTTCTACTTAGCTTCTCTAGTGGATTATGACAAAAGCGGAAGAAAGGCGACAAAGACGGGTTTGCAACTTGAAGATTCTTGGTGATTGCATGTTTAAGGGAAGTTCTTATCTTTCATGACATCTTAACTTCGTGGAAGTTCGTGTTAATTGGTGTTGTCATTATCAACTAGGGGAAGATTGTTGGGAATTATATTTGAGTTGATTATGACAAAATATGAAAGATGAAAGACTTATGAAGACTATTGAAGACAAGGGACTTATTTGTTTAAATAATATTTATTATATAGTCCTTAGTAGTATTTGTAACCCTAGACTCTCTAGTATATAAAGAGAGGCAGGGAATTAGATTTAGTGTGTGTCAAGATGTGAACACCAAAGGTGTATGTGTGTGGCGTTTAGGGGCGCCAGGGTGATGGTTAGTTAGTTAGTTCCTAGGCGTATGTTCATGTAGCGCCTAGGTTAGTATTTAGTCGATTAGTGTTTAGTATGATAGAGATGTTTAGTCGATTAGTAGTTTAGAGATAATGACGAAGAACCTTTAATAATAACAAACGATGTTTTTCTTATTCCGCTGTGCATTATAATCATTGTTATTATTATCCCCTAGAGCTCATAACGATTTTCTCGGTTTTTACACAATTTTTTTTTTTTGTTTTAACACGTTTTGTCCGTTTTCTCGTTTTCCTCCGTTTTACGTTTTCATCTCTCTACACTTTTTCGTCCGTTTTACAGTGTGCAAACACGAGCGAATCGTGAAACAACGGATGGCGATAAAACGGATGAAAACGTGAAACAACGGATGAAAACGTGAAACAACGGACGAAAACGTGCAAAAACGGACGAAACCATGTAGAAACGGATGAAAACGTGAAAAAATGGATGAAAACGTGAATAACGGATGAATACGTGTTAAAATGGACGAAAACGTGTTAAAACATACGAAAATGTGTAAAAACATACGAAAACCTGCAAACAGACGAAAACACGCAAAAACGGATGCAAACGTGTAAAAATAGAAGAAAACGTGAAAATGCGATTTAAACCGTGTTAAAGCGGATGAAAACGTAAAACAGATGATGAACGTGAAAAAGCGACGAAACCGTATAAAGCGGACGAAACCGTGTTAAAACGGATGAAAACATGTAAAGCGAACGAAACGCAAAAATGGACGAAAATGTGTAAAATGGATGAAAACGTAAAACCGATGAAAGCGTGAAAAACGAATCGAAGCGGGAAAAGCAAGTAAAGCGAAAAAATGCATTTAAAACGTAAAACGAATGAAAACGTAAAACGGATAAAAACGTGAAAAACGGACGAAAGCATGTTAAAGAATGAAAACGTAAAACGCATAAAACGTGAAAAACGGACGGAAACGTAAGAAACCAAATTTTAAGTTATTTTTAACGATTGTTAGTATAAAGGACCAACGACGCAAGTTTAGCGTAAGATAACCAAATTTTAAGTTATTTATTAACGGTCGTTAACATAAAGGACTAACGATGCAGGTTTTTTTGGTAACGGGTACACACAAAGGACTAACGATGGAAGTTCATTGACAGAATGACAAAAAAAAAAGGAATGCTACATACAATGAGAAAAATTAATAAGTTAACTACATTTCTAGGTGATTTGCCCTATTATGTTATATCATATTGAGACTAAAATGAGTAAGTGTCATATAAACTTCATCTAATAAGACCTAAACTTGAAATGTCCTATTAAGTTTCATATGATAGGACCCATATACTAACCCGTCATATTAGATAGTCTATTAGGACACTGCTAGAAAAGCGTCACAGAAAAGGTCCTAAAACCCCTTTGTTGTAGTGATATTCTCATGTTTACGTTTCTTTGAAAACGTGTGTAATCCTCCCTACACTTATCCTTTATGTAAAATACCTTTATATGCAATTAAGACGAGGTTAAAAACAAAATAAAGCATTTTACAAATTCAAACATGAGAATAACAATTAATAAAAGATATACGACACTAACAAGCAAACAATTAAGCATGGGTTGCCTTCACGGCGTTTTCTTTATTTAAGAGTCTTGTAGCTAGACTCGTAGTCGTGCCCTTACGTACCGATATAAGTAAGCTTATCCTTAACAATGTCATAAGGATCAAACTTATCATTTAGGTTCCTAGTAGTACGTTCGGTTCGATATGACTTTTCAAACTTCTCTCCATCGGGATCATAGATTGTTATCCTAATGTGCCACTCTCCATTACCATCACTAGGTGGTCTATTCCAATCCCACTTATGTTTAGGCTTTTCAATTTTCCACCTATTCATGACAAGGTTGATGGGCAAACTTCCTAGGAACTCGGTCATCTTCCTAAATACTAAGGCGTCCTCGAATGGGTTTACTTCCATGTCCCTAGCCATCTCTTTTTCATGGAAAGTTGCTTTACTAGCAAAGGCTTCATATAAATAGAAAGGTCGTTGGGGACCTATGAGGTTCTTATCTATCCAAGGTCCATATCTAGAGGGCGCTCTATCCAACCTAATCTCATGTGGGATTTCCTCTTCTTTGTAGTATGTATGCTTTTTGACATCGTAGATTGACCTAGCACTTCCCTCTCCTACCACTATCTTGGACATCTTACAATTAATGATAGCACTAGCGGTAGCTAAGAATCCTCTTCCTACTAGTAATGGGCATGTCGGGTCCTTATTCATGTCTAACACATGAAAGTCGGCCAAAAGAATCAACTCTCCTACGTGTACTACCATGTCTTTAATTATCCCTACCGGATGTGCAACACTACCGTCCGCTAGACCCAAGATGGTTTCCGTTGGTTCTATCTTACCTAAGTTAAGGCTTCTATGGAGGGACAATAGAACAAGATTGATGCATGATCCTAAGTCGGCTAGAGCATCGAGAGGTTTGGAAGTTCCAAGCCTACATGGAAGAGTAAATAGCAGGGATCGTCTAACTTTTAGGTAGATTATTTCGCTCAAAAGCGGACCCATGTTTTTCAAGTTTAAGTTCTAACTCATATTTTTATTTTAAAGCATTATAATAAGGTTCATGAGCTAAGACTTCAAGAACCGGTTTTTCTTGATGGAGTTCCTTGTACTCCTCCTCTAGACTAGGGTTGGGTTCTTGGTTGAAGGGTTTCTTAAGAGTAGCTTCTACCAATGGTGCACGGCCTTGGTACCTCATTTTGGATGGCTTGGAACCCTTGTTGATAGCATTAACCGAGTGAACCGTTGGGTGTGAGGGCATGGATGTGCACTCTCCCATGGTGAACAAGAACATGAAGTCGGCAAAATCGAATTCACTTTGGGTTCTTTATAGTATCACTTGGGAGTGCTCCAACTTCCCGCTTCATTAAAGGCTTTTAAGAGGCATCAAGCTTGTTTGTCATCTCGCCTTTTCTTCGCTTAAAATCGGCTTCAAGCTTAGTCAATCGAGTCTCTTGAGATGACATGAATCTAGATGCAATTGCCTCAAGATTAGTGGGGTTCCGGTGTTTAGAGAATTGAACCTATTAGGTGTACTAGATGAGCTTTGGGGTGTGCTTGAGTTTTGGTTCCACTTAAGGTTAGGGTGATTTCTCCATGAGGGGTTGTAAGAGTTTCCTAAGTTGTTTTTCGGGCTTGAAAGTGTACCACTTCTCTCCCGCTCCGTCGGTGCGCATGGAGCGTAGTCCGCAAAAGCTTGTTCGGGAGTCTTGTGCAATCACGAGTGTCATGGGGACCACTACATAACTCACAAGGAAGAGTGATTTTATTCACTTGATGTGAAGACTTAGGATTTTCATAGGAACTCATTAGGAATTTTACTTGATCTTCAAGTTCGATCATCCTGATCGGAAGGTTGTGAGTCAATGGGAGGCAAGGAGATTGCCTTAACGGTTTTGGGCAACTCACGGGGTCATTCCAACTTTCGTTATCATAGAGAGCAAGGTCCTCTATTATACCCCATGATTCTTCCGCGGTGAGATCACTAAGTTTTCCACCGCCGCTTGGTCAATGGATCGCTTTGGGGGAAGTTGACATGATCATAAAAGATTTGGACTTGAAGCCAAAGATCAATGCCGTGATGAGGGACTTTATGAAGTAAGTCCTTGAATCGAGTCCATGCTTCAGAGAGATTCACCTTGACGTTGTTGGAACATCAATATGTCATTCCTAAGTTTAGTGGTTCCCGGGTGGGAAAAATTGAGCAAGGAAGCGAGAGGTGAGATCATCCCAACTTGAGATGGAGCCATGGAAGTCGCTCAAGCCAATTACTAGCTTGGTCCCGTAGAGAGAATTGGAAGAGACGCAGCGCGTGGTCTCCCGAGTAGTAGCATCAAGGTCGATGGAATCGACAATTTAAGGAAATCCTTAGATGTCGATTAGGATCTTGAACGAAGTCCATGGAATGCACATCCGTTTTGCACCAACCGGATGGTGTCGGATCGCAGGCCGTAGTTTGGGCTTGGTCGGAAGCTCAATGGTGTTCCTATAGCCTAGGTGGCTTGGTCTCGGTATTCACCAAGAGTACGGGCTCTTGGCGGGTCATTTGGTGGTAGGTTGATGAATGGTGGTTGGTTATCACCTTCCATGATGAAAAGTGATGGGATTACGAACAAAGGTCACGAAGAAGGGGATAGACTACGAAATCTAAAATTGAGAAAAATTTACTTGATAGGAATCAAGCAAAGAAACCTAAGCGAGGTGGACTACTAACTAGCTATTCTATTCCCAGCGGCGCCTAAAACTTGATAACGCTACACGCTGCTCGGGGTCAAAGGAACTTCATTTTCTTCGAGCAAGTTTTATAACACCCTAGGTAGTGAACCTAATCGTTGTAGTGTAGTATTAGGGTAAGCCGGGGTATTGATATCATTCTCTAGGGGCATAGGAATGCTAGTGAGAAGTTACTACGCTAAGGTTGGGGTTGAGGAAGATTATTTTTATCTTTTTATATTTTTAGAAAATGGAAAGGTCTGAATCTCGGGTTTGGATTTGGGGTTGGTATTTCTACCGATTACTCTACTTATCTAATTATCTAATCTAAGGTGTATGTAGTCTATGTCTAATTATTGTGTGCTCGTATGATAGTTTAAAGATGTGTTCACTTAGGTTTTATTACTCCTTAATTATCTCCTATTGATGGTTGAATTGTCACGTCCTTATTCTTAATCGCGTTGTGTCTAAATTAGTAGGGTATGCATTTATCCCTAACTCTTTGAACTTACCAAAGGGTCTCGCCTACAAAACCCTCTAGGGATTATAAACTCTAACTCTAAGGCACTCTTTGGATAGTTTAGCCTACAACCGCTCTAAATGCTATAGCCTAAGGTTCACAAAGATTAATCAAGCATTAATTACACAACGAATGACCTATCGCATTACTAGATCATTAATCAATTAAGATAAGAGACAACCAATCAATATTTAATAATTAAGTTTCATATTCCTAAGCAAACACACAAGTAAATTAGCGGACATGGAGAACATGCAAGCATACACACAAATAATTGAAGACATAATTGAATTAATGAAATAAAATACTTATCTTGATGTAAGATAGGGTTTGAACCCTAAAATCTTGTACAAGACAGACCTTGGTTCGGTTTAGATTTTTACTCCAAAAGACTACACACTAAAAGCGAAAAATTCGGATTCTATATATAAGATTACATGTGTGCGTCACCTTATGTTTTGTGACGCCTTGGTCGCCGTCATTAGGGTTTCGTCTTGGGGCCACGTTAGTCTTGCGACATCGTCACCTTATGCTTGTGGCGCCGTCCTCTTCGATCTCTAACGCCGTCTCGATCAAATCTAGGCCGCCCGAGTTGCGACAACCTACTCTTTTAAAGCGACACCGTCACTTGAAAATAAGAAATTTGGCTTCGGGCGTCACAAAATGCTCGACGGCGTCGCGATAAGCAGTGGCCTTGCGCCACCTTGTATTTCAAAGCCTTGAGTGTCTCGATTCTTGACTTTGGCCATTTTCTTCAGATATCCGCCTTTTCGTCCAAATAAGTGTCATTACAGAATTTGCCTTCAAGAGACCTAAAAGTGAAAAGGAACGATATTAAGTAATAACGGATACAAAAGTGATCAAATAAGGGCTTAAACGACCCTCAAAAGGTACATTTTAAAACCTTTTCACAAAGGAAAACAGATTTTAATCTAGTGGTTGGAACTCCTTTTGGTGCAACAAAGATTATAGATTTGGTTGTTCCATTCCTCATTAGCACCGCTCTTGGAACCATGTTTTTGTTAGGATGAGGGATTGTTTGCTTTAAAATTTTTGAAGATTTACCCTCCTCCATTGGTTCCAAACCGGTGGTTGGTTTTATTACAGCTTTCTAAAGATGCTCAAAACTACCACAGTTAAAACAAGCCTTTTAACGACCGAAAATCTCTCCTTAATTTGTTTGAGATTATTCCATTAAAGATTCTTTGATTACCCCTAGGTCTGTACTTTTTCATCTGGTCCCTAGGAATCTCATTAATACTCTACAACTTTCTTAGAGATCTGTGTTCCAAATCTAGGCTTCACAAAGTTGGCTTGTTTAGTATCAACAGTTTTAATATTTTCTATCTTTTCAGGTTGTGTTGACTCAGACCTCTCATTCTCAAAATCTGACTCCCAATCTTCAATGATTGGACCATCGATGACCTATCGAACCTACCTTGGGTGACTCGGACTTATTATTCTCACCTACAGTTTGTTAAAGCTAAACTCACCGCTAAAGGATAACTCGTTCCTGGTGGTGCATAACCACTTTTCATTGGAGGTGGAACTTGTGTATCCTATGCGAGCCCATTTTCATTAATTGACATCCAATTGATTTATTCACTATATCGAAGTAAAAGTAAGTTTTCAAACCCTAACTACATGTTTTTCTTTGTCATTTAGGGCCTCTTGTTTTACACTTTCGCCTTCTTCAAGTTTCGTTTAGAACCTTGATTTCCTATCTCTAATGTCAACTTCACCCCCTAGAATGTTAATATGATCTACATATTCAAATTCACTCTTTTGATAGAACTCTAGCTTTTCTTCAACATTTTTAAGACCAACTCTGTGGAAAACTAGAAGGGGGGGTTGAATAGTTTTACCAATTTAAAACTTTCTTTTAAATATTTAGATCGACTTATGTCAATCTATTTGTTTGTTTATGTTGGACGTTGATAGATAGATATATAAACATGTAATGAAAGATAAAGAGTAAGAAGCACATCACCACGACACAAGTTATTTATAGTGGT
Organism: Chrysanthemum lavandulifolium; assembly: GCA_022545495.1. Lineage (NCBI taxonomy): Eukaryota > Viridiplantae > Streptophyta > Magnoliopsida > Asterales > Asteraceae > Chrysanthemum > Chrysanthemum lavandulifolium. Next base: position 20,767,759 of record CM040243.1, read on the forward strand.
TCGGCTACAAGGACACCTTCCTTGCTCCTACTCCACTCCCGAGTCACCTACTCGAGTTTGTAAGCACTACACCAATCTCCTTATGGCGGAGAAGCCTTCACAACGTAACTTAACCTTTTTCCGTACAAAGCTAAACACCGAGTTCTTTCACACCAAGGCGAACCACACCTAACACAACGTCGCCTACCCTTTATACGGTGCCAGGCTAACCACCGAGTTCTTTCACACCTTAGGAGAACTAATCCTATCACAACGTCGCCTACCCTTTATTAGGTACTAGGCTAAGCACCTAGTTCCATTACTATGGAGGAACTACTAACCTTCGCGACACAACACCTATTATCAAGGAGATCTACTCCTTGTTACAACACCATCAAGGATATCACCATCCTTGTAAATAAACAAATACTTATATGTATAACGATGCACCTCATCGATTATACGACCCAAGCATTCTTCCCAAATGCTACTTGATTTGATTCTTCAAGCATCCTTCACTAATGCCTTTGACACGTCAGCACACCCTTCACTAATGCCTTCGCCTTGACACCTTTATAATTCTTCACTAATGCCTTGACACGAATGATGAGCATCTTTCACTAATGCTTGCATCTTTACACTTTCGGCATTCTTCACTAATGCCTTCAACCCAACGTCTATGGAGAAAGGTAGATCTATCAACAAGAGAACCTTCGTTGTCTTGATGATGACGAAGCATGGCAACTCATGGACTTGAGCTTGCACGACTTCAAGAAGTGGTGATCTTTCCTTTAAGAGGAACCTAGAAGATCACACAAAAACAAAAGACAAACTACATAGATCACTTAGATATGAGGTTAGAGGGTTAGAATACTTTGGGAAGTATATATGAAAAGCACACCTAGAGAGGAAGAAATGGCTCTCTATTTATAGAGGAATTCTCTACATTTCCCGGATCCCACGGATCCCTACCACAAGGATTCGGCTAGCACAAAGCTAGGGATCCGTGGTCCTCCTCTTTGCTCATGGGTATTTTTGGTTAAGGGTCATGGGTCATGGGTTGAAATGGTATCCATGGTTTTCTTTCTAGATACAATGAACTTGGTTAAGTGGTATATATAAAACCATGGGTTATGGGTCAAAACCATTTGCTAGTATTTACCCATTTAGTATATACTTGTATTTACCCAATTTAGCATACACTTAGTTTTTACCCATTTTAGTATACTTAGTTTAAGTATATGTTTAACCCAATATGCAAACACTAGTTGTTGTACATATTTATCTAAATCATAAAATCACTTATACTTGTTTTAGTGTTTTATGTGAAAGCGTAAGTGTGTTAGAAAACTATTAACTCAAACTATTCACGTACTCTATTTGTTTCGTTAAAATGATTTTATATTTGTTATCGACAAAACATTATAAGATCGTAAAATATAAATAAACGTTTTCACGGCTTATTTGTATTAACAAACTCTATAACCTAAGTTATCTAGTTCAAGTCTTTCTACTTCTTTCCTAAGACTCTCTACCACAGCTTTGAGACCTTCTAAGGTATCTTGAAAAGATTTATAAGAACAAACAGAACTATTTGAACCAATGTTGCAAAATCGCGAATCGGTAGTCGGCGGTCGACTTCCCGTAGCTTGTAATCGGTCTAGGCGGATTAATCGGTGATTAATCGGATTGGCATTCAAGCGAGTTTTAGTATTTTCGACAAATTTTGGGTATTTTAGACAAGTTTTAGGTATTTTCGACAAGTTTATGTATTTTCGCAATATATTTCTTGAAAACATCTTGTAATAGATATAAACAATGACCATAAGTTATTCAAACAATTTTATGTGTAGTTTTAAGTATTTTCGCAAGATATGAAGGTTTTCGACAAATTTAACTACCATTAACCGTCATTGATAACCATTGACCACGGTTGACCGATTTGTTTGACCGATTTACATAAATCGGAAAGGTTGGTGACCTTGCAAAGACCTAATCGGCGATTAATCGGCTTTGTAGGCCTTATTTTACAACACCGATTTGAACTATTAGATACCCGAATCGAACTGGATGATGATGAAGCTTAGGCCATGAGTGCAAAGTTATGCACTTTGAAGCTTCACTTGCAATAAAAGCAAGATTGGGTCCTTCTTCAACTGTGGTCACCCAAATATAGTTACCAAGTCCATCCCGAGCTACCAATGCGTAAGAAGGCTTTGATCTTCATTGCCTTCTGAAGTTTTCACCAATCCTCTTTGAGCCCCACATTCCCTTACAAATGTCCTTCTTTTACAGCTTGTAGCACTCCATCTTGCTTTTTCAAACCCATATTTACTTTGACCATTGTACTTGATCTCTACCAGTCCTCCTCAAAATCTCCTAGCTTGCAAGGTGAGCATCGCCATCCGCCATCAAGATTGATTTCATCAAGATCATCGTGATCAATTTGATCCAAACTCGATTCAACACTATAACACCGGTTGTGAGATCGATAGAAAAGCACAAATAGCACCATCACAAATGTTGTCGTGTCGCAATGGAAACATTAGCATTAGCAAGGAAACTTCATAGGTAGCGATGGTAGTTTCGAAAGTGCTATTGTTGTTGGTAGACACAAAAGAAATATTATGTGTAGATGAGGATGAGCCAAGAATGTTCTTTTCGGACTCATAGACCTTTAAGTTGTTGTAGAGATTATCCAAGTTCATCTTTTCAAAGTCATCTTTGTTTCTCCAAACAACTGTGCATAGCCCATTCAGTGACAAGCTTTTAATGAACTTGAGATTGATGTCTTCTGAGCAACTTTATAGTCCACCAATTTCAAGTGACTGATGAGCTTCTGTAGTCTGTTGTAAGTTCCATCAAGACTTTCTCCTCTGAGAGCAGTGAAGTTTTCAAGCTGCTGCTTGAGCATGTTCTTCCTTGATTTTTTGGTAGCATCATTACCAGCAAATCTCTGTTCAATAGCATCCATCAACTCCTTAGCAGTCTCATATTCTTGGAAGTCCAATGCATACTTATTATGTATTCCCAACTGAGAATACTATGAGCCTTGATCTCCAACTTCCTTTGAGCCTTATCAATCTCACTAACAATTCCAATGATTTTTCCATCAGCACCAGTCTTAGGTAAAGTATCACCCTTCTCAATTACCTCCCAAATGTTGTAATCAATCATGCGAATGTATTGCCTCATTCGCATCTTCCAAACTTCATACTCTTCCTGCTTCAGCATGGGCACCTTGGAGGCAGTAACCATGTGAGTTTCGTTAGACATCTTGAACTTATAGAATTAGAACAAATCTGAGTAACACGACTTCTTCTTGATCACAGCTTCTAGATCACAAGCTCTGATATCACTTGTTGATCCCACTTGAGCAAAAGATCTTGTATAGAAGTCGACTTAAACAAATACAAAGTGTTAAACACTACAGCAGAATTGAATGTTTAACCTTAAGAAGAATAATCGTTGATTATCACTAAACACCTCAATATATTATTATACGAATACTCTAAATAGTATTAGGGTTTTACAACCTTGAAGTGTATCGACTTTTAGATATAACCAATACGTATATCTAACTCTAACCTAGGACCTCCTTTTATAGGCTAAGGAGTCCTTTACAATCTATATTACGTATTCTACAAGATAACTACACTTTTCATACAATACGACCTACTCAAGATATTCTATAATATTACAATTTAAACCGAACTAAACAAACTAGCAGTGCTTCATTGTATTAGAAGTGGTATGACACTTCTACTAGCCGTGGTATATCTTGAGCATTGGTTCCAATCCTTCAGCCGTGGTTTCTTTTATCTGGAAGTGGTTCCATACTTAGAGTCATTCTGTTAATAGAACCAAAACCCAACAAGTTGGTGACGGAAATCGATTCCGTTACTAACTCGAACTATAGCACTTTGATTACACCTCACCGAACCCTTCACATAAATAATGTTCTTATTATCCTTAACATTGTAAAAAATTAATTTCGGTTCGTCGGTTTGTTCGCGATAATAAATGTACTATTGAGTTTGACGAGTTTGGTTTTTCTATGAATGATTATTGGACCCGTCAAATTCTGCTCTGATGTGACAGCACGGGTGATCTCTATCCAGTCACATTCCCATCTACTCCAAAAGCCTTTCTTGTAAGTCAGCAAACGTGGCACCAACGACTTGGTCATCCTGGAAGTGGCGTGTTACATTCATTAGTTTCTAATAATTTCGTATTATGTAATAAGACTAAGTCTCTGGTGCTTTGTCATGCTTGTCAGCTTGGCAAGCACATGCGACTTCCTTTTTCGCATTCTAAGAAAATTGTTAAGTCTCCTTTTGATATTGTTCATTCAGACTTGTGGACCTCTCCACTTTCGGGTATTAAGTATTATGTTTTGTTTCTTGATCATTTTTCGCATTATTTGTGGTTGTATCCTTTGAGAAACAAATCTGATGCATTGTCTAAATTTATTCATTTTCGTGCTTATGTGAAGAATCAGTTAAACTGTGACATTAAATATTTGCAATGTGATCATAGGGGTGAGTTTGACAATAATGCCTTACACCAACTATTTGCTACTAATGGTATAACTATTCGTTTCTCTTGCCCAAAAACATCACAATAGAATGGCAAATCTGAGCGAATGATTCGTACCATAAACAACCTTACCCGAGCACTCTTGTTTCAAGCACACCGCCGCCCATTTTTGGGTTGAAGCTCTCCACATGGCCGCCCATCTCTTAAACATTTTACCTCCACACCATTCATAATGAGATTCCTCACACCCGCCTATTTAAGACAATGCCGAATTAGACGGATCTTCAGATTTTTGGTTGTCTTTGCTATGCACATCTTCCCACCAACCACAAACTTGAACCCCGAGCCACTCCTTCCATTTTTCTTGATATCCACCAATCATCGCGGATATCGATGTCTTGACTTAAACACCAATAAAATAATACTTTCTCGTTATGTGACTTTTGACGAAACAATATTTCCCTACAGGTCTATGCCTCCAAATACCTCGACCTCTTACACGTCTCTAGATACATCCCCTAACATCATACAACAACATATTCTCACTACACCCACCTATACAACCCCAGTGGTCTCGTCCACTTTTTCGACCAACCGCCTTCACCAATCCATAATCCCGACCCAACATTGGCCTATTCATCAGTTAGATGTCAAGAATGCTTTTTTGCATGGTTTGTTATCGTAGACTGTTTATATGCATCAACCTCCTGGCTTTTGGGATCCGCAACATCCTGATCATGTTTGTCGCTTGCAGCGGTCTCTTTATGGGCTTAATTAGGCCCCACGGGCTTGGTTTCATAGATTTGCAGCTTATGCTACTCGGGTTAGTTTTTATCATAGTCATTGTGACTCTTCTTTGTTCATCTACAGACATAGGAGTGATAAATCTTACTTACTTTTATATGTGGATGATATTGTACTGACTGAATCTTCTACAGCTTTTCTTCAGTGGGCTATTAGTTCTCTCCACCAAGAGTTCTCTATGACTGATCTCAGCTTACTTAATTATTTTCTGGGCATTTCTGTGACTCGCAACTCTTTAGGGTTGTTTCTATCTCAGCAAAAATATGCTACTGGAGTACTTGAGCATTCTGACATGCTTTCTTGTAATTCTTGTCGCACTCCAGTTGATACAGATTCCAAGCTGGTTGCTGATGGTGATCCGGTTTCTGACCCTACATTGTATCGCAGCCTTGCGGTGTGCTCTTTAGTAACTTACCTTCACTAGGTCGAATCTCTTATGTTGTTCAAACAGTTTGTCTTTTTATGCATGGTCCTCGAGAGCCTCACTTATAGGATCTCGCGGATATTACCATATGTTCGAGGCACATAGAATTGTTACAACTTTATTCATCTACGACATCATCTTTGATTGCTTACCGGATGCGATTTGGGTGGTTGTTCGACTCACACGCCGGTCAACTTCAGGATATTGTGTTTTTCTTGGCATCAATCTTCTCTCTTGGTCCTCTAAGCGCCGCCACGATTTCCGCTCCAAAGGTCAAGCCGAGTATAGAGGTGTTGCCAATCTTCACGAGACTTCCGGTTATGCAACTTATTACGGGAGCTTCATACACCACTTATTATGGCTACGATTGTTTATTGTGATAATGTGAGTGTGGTCTATCTCTCATCTAATCCCGTGCAGCATTAACGTACGAAGCTTATTGAGATTGACATTCATTTTGTTCGTGATTTGGTTGACACCGGTCATGTGCGCATTCTTCATCTTCCGTCTCATTATCAGTATGCATATATCTTCACCAAAGGCTTACCTACAGCGTTGTTTGATGACTTTCAATCCAATTTGAGTGTTCGTTCCTCTCCCGCTCTAACTGCGGGGGGTTGTTAGCAGACATATTTCATAGGCCCACGTATTAGCTTGGTTTACATTTTTAGTAGGCCCATTACTTGTACAATGTATACTCATTGTTTGTAACATTATGCACATACTGAAATATACACAATGCCCGGTTTACACTAGATAGTTCCACACATGTAAATTTGTGTTATGCAACAAATCTTGATGCCTCCATGGGTCAAACTTCAAGAAGGTGCATATGCATGCCTCAACAACCAAGAATAACCTGATGGACGTATGTTAACATAAGTACTAGTTTCATACTGTGATTAAATTTAAACATATAGATATTGTGGTAAACCACCAAGAAGGCAGCCTAGTGCCCTAGTGGTGAGCTAACCTGATGTTCTTAATAACTTCTTATAAAAGGATTCAAACCTCACTAGTGGCGTAAACCGCCGAGCCGAGCTCGAGCTCGACAATGTTCGCACTCGGCTCGCTTAACATTGGAGAAGCTTGAGCTCTAGCTCAGCTTGTTTCAAACCTAATTTGTAAAGCTCCAGGTTGGCTTATGGGTTATTTTTAAAGTTTGAGCTCTTTAATATATTCATGAATTTTACGAATTTTGGATATTAATATTTTGTTGAAAGAGAAAAAGCATTAGAAAACTTGAGCAATTTTGAATCATTCCAACAACAAAAGAACTATTTTTTCTATAACTTAGAAGATTATACATAAGTGCAATGAAGATGGTCAATCTACCTCCGTGCTTTTATCATTTTTTATTTGAAAGGTATACAGAGCCGTATATGAGGGTGTACGAGATGTGTTGTTGTAAAAGACATCCAAATTATAAGGGCCACAAATATTTTACTCCATATATATCTTCTATATATTTAAAAAAGTGACTACAATTATATATTTTGAGAAGTTGCATTGAAAATGCTAGCCAACGATTATTTCTTTAGAAAATTATTTACTTTATATTTTAAGCCCCATTTTGTTATTAAACTGAATTATGTGCAGAGCTCTCTAAATTCAAAGATGGCACTAAATGTATGGCCAACAACTACGAAAGTACAAGGAGATTTTGACTACATAATCAACCAAAGTATAAAGAGTAATCTTATTAGAGTTTATGGCCAACACCAACCATAGTACATAGAGTTAATTCATTGAAAAATCACTTCGCCGCAAGATGTCAGCCATGCATATATGTATTTGAAAAGCTTACAAGGAGTTATTTTCCTCCATCAACCACATATTTTACTTGTTTCTACTGTTGATGACCTTAGCTCTAATTTCTCTTCAACCAAATATTTTACCTTCTAGTTCTTTTGCAACTAACCTCTTAAAACATGATCGGTTATTTTCTTCCAACAACCTTAATATCATCTTGAAAATTCAAAAGTAACAAAAGATGACAAGTCTCGATCATCTTAAATGATTACTAAAATGTCGACTCTATGTGTCTTGATAACGGTCTTATTCGTGGACTAGACTACTTTCATAATTATTTGAACACAGGTTATTCATTCGTTTAACAGGTTTGTTTGTGTATATTATCTTTGCTATTGTTATTTCGCTAAGTAGATGTTTTGCCTATGTTGGATTTTGAATCAAACTTCGGATCAATCTATATCCATCGACTGTTTTGTGTCCTCGGATATATGATAAATAGAAAATTTTGTTAAAAGACACTTGTAAAGGCAAACTTAACAACCGACTTTGGATTTCTTTTTATCATATCTTGTTCTGGTAAACCATTAATCTCTTCTCTAATTGTTTTGAGTTTCATGCTCAATATAGATTTTACGTGACGGTTTTAAGAAACAAAGCAAAACAAAACAAATCGAGGGTGTATTAGTTGTGGGCACAACCGCACAAAACACTCTATTATTAAAGTTCAACAACATGTAACTTTGCATTCATTACCTCCATTTATACTGGCAACTGCTCCTTCTACAACACAAAAACAAACATATTTTCGTATATTCATAATGACTCACGAGTCTTGAATGCACGTCAGAAAAAAACCCTAGAGGTAGCTACTTGGCAACTAGCTAGCTAGCTCATGTATTGTCATTCATGCATTGATTAAGTTGTCCAAACTTAACTACCATGGGCATTGCATGTTTCTATAAGTAAGCTAGTATCTGTATAGGATAGTTATCAAGATAGAAATATATCTCTAAAAGTTTTTACCTATCAACCATAGACTAGTATGTAGTTTCAAGAGTTGATCACTCAAGTAATCTTGTTAGTTCATGGAACATTTGAAACCGTAAGCCTTGGCGTAAATCACACCACGCATGCTCAAAACCATTTGCAGTTATGCTTTTATTTTACGACATACAAGAGGAAATAATCCTTTTATTGTTGTTGCTTTTATTAGGTGGTCTCGGAAGTGCACAATAAGGTCGAGAATGTACAAGTCGTGCCAAACACAAACGGATCTCTCTCCAGATTGGCAAAAGATGCACACCCTGTTTACTTCGGCTACAGGAATGGTAAGTAGGTTTTAATATATAGACATACAGTGGTGACTCCCATATTTGTTATTAGGTTTTTGGTTGAACGACCATCAATAGTCGTGCTTTTGTTTTGTTCTTGATAAGGAGAGATTCATCACTGGATCAAGGTCATTGCGTATATAAGATCAAAATGAAAATTGAAATTCTAAAAATTTCTTTGGTTAAATAGAACCTCAAAAATATAAACTCATTTTACTTATGTTACTTTTTTGCATCTCTAACTTAAGTATAAGCTTCTAATGCTTTATTAGAAATAAGTGGACTCCTCTAAATAAGAAATGTGGAGTTAATAGTTTTAAGTTTTAAGCCATAAAGAAAGTGTGTTTGTACTTTGTTGACAATGGGTAGTTGGATCAATAAGTTTTCAAAGTTGGTTTTGAATTCAACATAAAATGTAAATTTAATGCCTCTAACAATCTCTCCATAAATAACATTCATTTATAAGGTATATCTACCCTTTACTCGAATCCTTTGTCATTTACATCACTTATTTAAACTCACCAACAAAAGTATACTAAAAACAACACAAGTGCACCAAGTTTTGTAGTGATGCGGGTGATGATCAATGTTGGCAAGTGGTGGTGGTTGTCAAAATTTCTAGTATTAAGCTTTATTAAAGATCATAAATTGTTTCTGCTTTTACTTTTTGACGCACAAACAAAGAATATAATTTCTTATTGAAATAGGTGGTCTCGGAATGCTAACATATGTAAAATCATCTCATTTTAGTTTCATTTCATCTTTTAATATTATTGTCTTGAAAGTCTTACATTTTATTTAAAATATTACTTGAGTAGTATTAAAAGATCGATGAATTGTTCTTGACTAAAAAAATGCTCGCTCATATCGACGGTGTATAGAGGTAAAATAATGGTATTTGCGAACTTGTGGTTCTAGTGTGACCCTTTTTTTGGGTAAAGGGGAGTAATCAGTTCTAGTGTGACCCTTTATTACTACACTTAAGGTTCAATTTATAGTTATTGCGAGAAAAATGTCTATAAGTAAGAAAAATAAAACGATAAAAGTTTAAAGATGTTGTTACCATTTTTAATAAAGGGTATATTAGTAATTGAATTAAAAATAATAATTTCTCTTTATATAAGGTAGAGATAGAGATATTTTAAAAGCTATTTAACTAATTCGATTAATAAAAGGTTTTTCTCATTTTTAAGTATTGATTTCTAACTTCTGTAAGCTTATAGTTTCTATTTAGGCTTTAAGTATTTAGTTTTGGCATTGGTGAAAAATATTTTTTTATGGCCATGATCCTGGTATTTTTGATTTCTAGGGTTTTAGTAAAAGTGGTTTTGTCTTCAACAATAGTTTTTTTCGGAACTTTAGTTACACAAGAAAATCATATGTGGTTATCCATGATGCTGATAAAGAAAGACTTCATTTGTCCCAGGCAACACTAGGTGACCCTCAATCAGATGGCTTGGCTACTCTAGTTAGCAACGAGGAAAAGGTTTAAACTCATTTTTGTTGCTACCTTTTGTTTATCAATAACTATGCAACCTCTAATTTTCATAGACACCGTCAGATGATATATATATATATATATATATATATATATATATATATATATATATATATATATATATATATATATATATATATATATAGATATATTAAATTCAAGTCTTAAAGTTGTTTTACTTTTGATTGACACGTATATCTATTCATAAATATTGCGTTTAAAAAAATCCCATAAACTCTAGTTTAAAGAAAAATGTAAATTGCTCAAATGCTTAATATTATAATCATTCTCAATTGTTTTCTGAATTTCACATACTAACTAAACATTAAAGACATAATAAGGATTTATTTTATACACACTATGTATACAAATTTATTTTATACACACTAATATATATAAGTAAACTTAACAGGTTTTTAGTTATTGGGATTTTGTTCACTTTAAAGACAAATGTGAATACCTTTTGTTTACTTGACGCTGTTTTCTTCTTCTTTCCCACAATCTTGCTTCTCACAAACAGCAAAACTAATTATTTTTATATAATTATATCAATCAAAAAATGAGAGAGAGAGAGAGAGAGAGAGAGAGAGAGAGAGAGAGAGAGGTGCACACAAGTCAATCGCTGCACCGACCTATTTCTCCCTTTTTGGCTTCGGCGACACGTCTCATGGGTTCGGGTGTAACAAGGTGCGACACGTTGGGTTAGTGCCATATAGGCTGTCGACCGAGTCACTCAAGCCTTATTACGCACAACCTTATATCAATATTATACTATTTAATAACGGGTAATAAGCATGATCATCCATTTTCCTCCATCAACCTTAAAATCTTCTTCACAAATTAAAAGTAACAAAAGATGACAAGTCTCAATCATTTGAATTGTGAGAAAAGATGTCCGCATTAGTTAATACTTTAACATTTTTACACACTGGAAATTAAAAGATGCATTATCACATGAAGTCACAAACAAAGTACGTAGTTGTTGCCTATTCACCCTTGCATTGTCCTTATTCCCCATCAATCTTACGAAAAAAATACAACAAAGGTAACTTTACAATCAATGTACCCCAATGGCTCCACATAGTAAATAATCACACGCTCTCGGTTGGTGTTTGTTTTTAACATTTTATTTGATCTGTCAATGTATGACCATCAGAAACAAAGAAATGAGATATCATTAAAGTTGGCCAACAACGTTATACATGTTGAGTTTGTAAAGATATAAAAGCTTACTTTATATATTTTCAAATTTCTTAACCAAGTGTGGGAATAATAAGTAAACGTAACAAAATTTATGGCCAACAACTACCAATGTATAAAGAGTTTTTTTGTTAAAGTTTATGACCAACACCAACCATAGTACAAGGAGTTATTTCTTTAAAGTTTATAACATCTCATAAACTTTAACAAAATAACTCTGTATACATTGGTAGTTGTTGGCCATAAATTTTGTTATGTTTACTTATTATCCCCACACTTGGTTAAGAAATTTGAAAATATATAAAGTAAGCTTTTATATCTTTACAAACTCAAAATGTATAACGTTGTTGGCCAACTTTAATGATATCTCATTTCTTTGTTTCTGATGGTCATACATTGATAGAACAAAAAAAATGTTAAAAGCAAACATCAACCGAGAGCCCGTGATTATTTACTATGTGGAGCCGTTGGGGTACGTTGATTGTAAAGTACCTTTGTTGTATTTTTTCGTAAGATTGATGGGGAATAAGGACAACGCATGGTGAATAGGCAACAACTACGTACTTTGTTTGTGACTTCATGTGATAATGCATCTTCTAATTTCCCATGTGTAAAAATGTCAAAGTATTAACTAATGCTGACATCTTTTCTCACAATTTAGATGATTGAGACTTGTCATCTTTTGTTACTTTTAATTTGTGAAGAAGATTTTAAGGTTGATGGAGGAAAATAGATGATCATGCTTATTACCCGTTATTAAATAGTATAATATTGATATAAGGCTATGCGTAATAAGGCTTGAGTGACTCGGTCGACAGCCTATATGGCACTAACTCAACGCGTCGCACGTTGTTACACCCGAACCCATGAGACGGTCGTCAAGCCGTGTGGAGAAATAGGTCGGCAAAGAATCGACTCGACTCTCTCTCTCTCTCTCTCTCTCTCTCTCTCTCTCTCTCTTATTTTTTGATTGATATAATTATAAAAAAATAATTAGTTTTGCTATTTGTGAGAAACAAGATTGTGGAAAAGAAGAAGAGAAGCAGCGTCAAGTAAACAAAAGGTATTCACATTTGTCTTTATAGTGAACAAAATCCCAATAACAAAAACCTGTTAAGTTTAGTTATATATATTAGTGTGTATAAAATAAATTTTTATATATAGTGTGTATAAAATAAATCTTTATTATGTCTTTAATGTTTAGTTAGTATGTGAAATTCAGAAAACAATTGAGAATGAAAATAAAAAATAAAAAAATGGAGATATCAATCGCTTCACTACATCAAGTAAGAGCATCTACAATGCATCGACTTGATACATTTAATGCTACACACATTTAGGGAGGAGGAGGGCACGGTAGGAATCGGTACTTACCCGAAAGCGGTAACACCGCGCCACATGATAGGTACCAAATCGGTATCAAATTCGGCTTACTGCCGAGCTTTGTTGAAGTGTTTGATTTGAAAAAGGGAACTTTGGGAGAGGATGACTGCTAGTAGGCCAAAAAAAAAAAAAAAAAAAGGACAAATATGGAGGTCAAGATGACAGAGGTTGAAGATGACATGTAAAAAAAAAAAAAAAAAAAAAAAAAAAAAAAAAGCGGGTAGTGTGGTGACCACCCTCCACTTAGGTAGTGATAGGGTAAAATTGGGTAGTTTTGAGGTGTAAGGTTTTTATTGGATGGAGTGAGGTGGCACTAGGGTATTAGAAGACCACCACCCTCCCTTAGTTACTAAAGCTTTTAGGAAGGACTTGGAGTCCACCAAGTCTTTTTAAAAAGCTTTACAAAAAGCTTTTAATGCAATGCTAAAAACCATCCTCAAAGGCTTTTGTAATAGTGAAAAGTTTTTACTTGTTTGACCCATTGGAGATGCTCTAAGTCGTTGAATACTTGAATTAGTTTAGGAGAGAGAAAGATACAGTGAAAGTGGACAAGATAGTCACTTGGGGTCCTTATTACACTGGTTTGTGAAGAGAGTGATTATTATGGAATGTTAAGAGTAATTTACAAAAGTAGTAGATGTAATAATTTATCAGGAGGAGCATCGAAGGTTGTTACTGTTGGGTACCAAATATCATATGATCATATTGAGCGTGCCAGCTAAAAACTCGATCTACTTGTCTTGAAAACTTGAGCTTGAGCTTGAACTCATAAAACTTGCATACATTGAGAAATGGATGATGATGTTGACAAAACCAAATACTGATCCATTATTGAGTTTAACTCAAAATTTTCTTTCAAAAAAAATGGGCCGTCCTAACTGCCAAAAACTAAGATTGTTTTTTTAGGGTACCTAACAACATGTATACTCAATCAACACTTGATTTTGATTAGATGAATTATTTTCTTGCAACTAATTATGATAAAATATCTCTCTTAACCATTTACTTGTACTACATAAACTTTCTATCCGAAACTTATGCATATTGACTATAGACAACGCCTTTTATCTTTTTCATAAACTTTTACAAACTACCGTATCTTCTTCAATGAAAGATAGCTAGGATGAGTAGCATCTATTACAAATCAAGTAAAGTGGGATACAAGGTTAGTTGTAAAAGAACTAGAAGGTAATATATTTGGTTGAGAAGAAATTAGAGCAAAGATAATCCAAAATAGAAACAAGCGAAAAAAAAATTGGGTGTATCATCTACCAATGGATTTTGTGCTCAAAGGCACATAGTTGACTATGGCCAGACCGAGGTTTTCGAGAGGGTGTTACACAAAATGATTCTTGTGATAAGTAAAGTTATACCAAAAAACCAAAAGTAGCAAAAAATGTTGCACATACCAAAAAACGACAATTTTTGAAAAGAATTTGCACTCCATGACAAAAAATCAGGAGTAGCTCGTGCAACATATGACACTAATGTAAGTCTGTCCTTGTAGATGACATCTTGCAAAGTGAATTTTCAATGAAATAACTCCTTGCACTATGGTTGGTGTTGGTCATAAACTTTAATAAAAATAACCCTTTATACATTGGTTGATTATATAGTCAAAAATCTCCTTATACTTTGGTAGTTGTTGGCAATAAATTTTATTACGTTTACTTATTAATCTCGACACTTGGTTAAGAAATTTGAAAATCTTTTGATTCTTAAAATTCAAAGTATAATTTTTTCTTCTCAAAAAATATTGTTCTTATTTTAACTCAGAAAACCTTTTATGTGAGATTGGGAAAATGTTGAAAATTGGCTGAAGATGACTTAGTTGCGTAAGAGGTCGATATTGCTAGCCTATTGCTTGTAAGTGATAAGAATAAGTTGAGAGTTGGTTAAAAGGTTATTATCATTAGAGTAATGTGTTAATATGACTGAAAATTTTCAAACATATCAGAGATGCTCGAATTTTAGGCATTTGGGTAATCATTTTAGGCTCAAAATAAACTTCAATTGTTTACATCTAATACCTAAAAAATGATACTCAAACAATTAGAATTAATTTGTCTTGGTAACTGTGCAAGCTTTGATGGTCGATGTCAAGAGTTGGAGGCTTGCTAGTGATTTGTTTTCTATTGGTAACACAAGGCTTTGACTCATGACTTTGAGACAAGGCTTCATTTCTTAAGACTAAGTCTATGGTGCTTTGTCATGCTTGTCAGCTTGGCAAGCACGTGCGACTTTCTTTTTAGCATTCTAAGACAATTGCTAAGTATTCTTTTGATATTGTTCATTCAGACTTGTGGACCTCTCCACTTTCGGGTATTATGTATTACGTTTTGTTTGTTGATCATTTTTCGCATTATTTGTGGGTGTATCCTTTGAGAAACAAATCTGATGCATTGTCTAAATTTATTCATTTTCGTGCTTATGTTAAGAATCAGTTTAACTATGACATTAAATTTTTGCATTGTGATCATAGGGGCGAGTTTGGCAATAATGCCTTACACCAACTATTTGCTACTAATGGTATAACTATTCGTTTCTCTTGCCCAAAAACATCACAACATAATGGCAAATCTGAGCGAATGATTCGTACCATAAACAACCTTATCCGAGCACTCTTGTTTCAAGTACACATGCCGCCCACTTTTTGGGTTGAAGCTCTCCACATGGCCGCCCATCTCTTAAACATTTTACCCTCCACAACCATTCATAATGCGATTCCTCACACCCTCCTATTTAAGACAACGCCTAATTATACGGATCTTCGTATTTTTGGTTGTCTTTGCTATGCACATCTTCCCACCAACCACAAACTTGAACCCCGAGCCACTCCTTCCATTTTTCTTGGATATCCGACCAATCACCGTGGATATCGATGTCTTGACTTAAACACCAATAAAATAATACTTTCTCGTTATGTGACTTTTGACGAAACAATATTTCCCTACAGGTCTATGACTCCAAATACCTCGACCTCTTACACGTTTCTAGATACATCCCCTAACATCATACAACAACATATTCTCGCTACACCCACCTATACAACCCCAGTGGTCTCGTCCATTTTTTCAACCAACCGCCTTCACCAATCCATAATCCCGACCCAACACCTATCTTACATAGCCCACCATCCACACACTCCCCACCTTCTAACCAAGGCCCACCCTTACCACTGCAACCCAATGAAAACATCGTACCGCATCATACTCTCAGTGCACCAACTGCCATTACCACACCTATTCCAAACCCTAATCCCGTCTCGACTCATCCCATGGTCACTCGCTTTCGTGTCGGTACCAATCGTCCTACAAAACGC
Organism: Chrysanthemum lavandulifolium; assembly: GCA_022545495.1. NCBI lineage: Eukaryota > Viridiplantae > Streptophyta > Magnoliopsida > Asterales > Asteraceae > Chrysanthemum > Chrysanthemum lavandulifolium. Next base: position 20,783,994 of record CM040243.1, read on the forward strand.
TTTACTTTCCATGTGTCCACCATGTCCCCTATTCCTAAGTCCTACAGCCATGCGTTTAATGATCCCATCTGGTCTAGTGCTATGCTTGATGAATATAATGCCTTAATTATAAAGAATACTTGGGTTCTTGTGCCACGACCTAAAGACGCGAACATTGTTCGTTCTATGTGGCTGTTTCGGCACAAATATAATGCAGATGGTAGTCTTAATCGTTACAAGGCTCACCTTGTTTCGAATGATAATACTCAAATTGCAGGTATTGATGTGGATGAGACATTTAGCCCGGTGGTCAAGCCGGCTACCATTCGTACGATGCTTAGTCTTGCTATTTCTCGACATTGGCCTACTCATCAGTTAGATGTCAAGAATGCTTTTTTGCATGGTTTGTTATCGTAGACTGTTTATATGCATCAACCTCCTGGCTTTTGGGATCCGCAACATCCTGATAATGTTTGTCGCTTGCAGCGGTCTCTTTATGGGATTAATTAGGCCCCACGGGCTTGGTTTCATAGATTTGAAGCTTATGCTACCCGGGTTGGTTTTTATCATAGTCATCGTGACTCTTCTTTGTTCATCTACAGACATGGGAGTGATACGGCTTACTTACTTTTATATGTGGATGATATTGTACTGACTGCATCTTCTACAGCTTTTCTTTAGCGGGTTATTAGTTCTCTTCATCAGGAGTTCTCTATGACTGATCTCGGCTTACTTAATTATTTTATGGGCATTTTTGTGACTCGTAACTCTTCAGGGTTGTTTCTATCTCAGCAAAAATATGCTACTGGAGTACTTGAGCGTTCTGACATGCTTTCTTGTAATCCTTGTCGCACTCTAGTTGATACAGATTCCAAGCTGGCTGCTGATGGTGATCCGGTTTCTGACCCTACATTGTATCGCAGTCTTGCAGGTGCTCTTTAGTAACTTACCTTCACTAGGCCGAATCTCTTATGTTGTTTAGCAGTTTTGTCTTTTTATGCATGATCCTCGAGAGCCTCACTTATCAGATCTCAAGCGGATATTACCATATGTTCGGGGCACATATAATTATTACAACTTTATTCATCTATGACATCATCTTTGATTGCTTACTTAGATGCAAATTGGGCTGGTTGTCTGACTACACGCCGATCAACTTCAGGATATTGTGTTTTTCTTGGCAACAATCTTCTCTCTTGGTCCTCTAAGCATCGGGTTCGATTTCCGCTCGAGTCAAGCCGAGTATGAGGTGTTGCCATTGTCATGGTTGAGACTTGGCCGGTTATGCAACTTATTTCCTGCTACAATGTCATGGCTTGAGACTTGTGATAATGTGAGTGCGGTCTATCTCTCATCTAATCCCGTGCAGCATTAACGCACGAAGCATATTGATATTGGCATTTATTTTGTTCGTGATTTGGTTGACACTGATCATGTGCTCATTCTTCATGTTCCGTCTCATTATCAATATGCATATATCTTCACCAAAGCCTTACCTATAGCGCTGTTTGATGAGTTTCAATCCAATTTGAGTGTTCATTCCTCTCCCGCTCCAACTGCGGCGGGCTGTTAGCAAACCTATTTCATAGGCCCACGTATTAGCTTGGTTTACATTTTTAGTAGGCCCATTACTTGTACAATGTATACTCATTGTTTGTAACATTATGCATATACGAAATATACACAATGCCCGGTTTACACTAGATAGTTCCACACATGTAAATTTGTAAGTTATGCAACAAATCCTTGAGGCCTCCATGGGTCAAACTTCAACAAGGTGCATATGCATGCCTCAACAACCAAGAATAACGTGATGGACGTATGTTAACATAAGTACTAGTTTCATACTGTGATTAAATTTAAACATATAGATATTGTGGTAAACCACCAAGAAGGCAGCCTAGGGCCCTAGTGGTGAGCTAACCTGATGTTCTTAATAACTTCTTATAAAAGGATTCAAACCTCACTAGTGGCGTAAACCGGCCGAGCCGAGCCTGAGCTCGACAATGTTCGCACTCGGCTCGTTTAGCATTGGAGAAGCTTGAGCTCAAGCTCAGCTTGTTTCAAGCCTAATTTGTAAAGCTCCAGGTTGGCTTATGGGTTATTTTTAAAGTTTGAGCTCTTTAATATATTCATGAATTTTACGAATTTTGGATATTAATATTTTGTTGAAAGAGAAAAAGCATTAGAAAACTTGAGAAATGTTGAATCATTCCAACAACAAAAGAACTATTTTTTCTATACCTTAGAAGATTATACATAAGTGCAATGAAGATGGTCAATCTACCTTCGCGCTTTTATCATTTTTTATTTGAAATGTATGCAAAGCCGTATATGAGGGTTTACGAGATGTGTTGTTGCACAAGACATCCAAATTATAAGGGCCACAAATATTTTACTCCATATATATCTTCTCTATATATTTTAAAAAAAAGTGACTACAATTATATAATTTGAGAAGTTGCATTGAAAAATGCTAGCCGACGTATTATTTCTTTAGAAAATTATTTACTTTATATTTTAAGCCCCATTTTTGTTATTAAACTGAATTATGTGCAGAGCCTCTCTAAATTCAAAGATGGCACTAAATGTATGGCCAACAACTACGAAAGTACAAGGAGATTTTTGACTACATAATCAACCAAAGTATAAAGAGTAATCTTATTAGAGTTTATGGCCAACACCAACCATAGTACATAGAGTTAATTCATTGAAAAATCACTTCGCCGCAAGATGTCAGCCATGCATATGTGTATTTGAAAAGCTTACAAGGAGTTATTTTCCTCCATCAACCAAATATTTTACTTGTTTCTACTGTTGATGACCTTAGCTCTAATTTCTCTTCAACCAAATATTTGACCTTCTAGTTCTTTTGCAACTAACCTCTTAAAACATGATCGGTTATTTTCTTCCAACAACCTTAATATCATCTTGAAAATTCAAAAGTAACAAAAGATGACAAGTCTCGATCATCTTAAATGATTACTAAAATGTCGACTCTATGTGTCTTGATAACGGTCTTATTCGTGGACTAGACTACTTTCATAATTATTTGAACACAGGTTATTCATTCGTTTAACAGGTTTGTTTGTGTATATTATCTTTGTTATTATTATTTCGGTAAGTAGATGTTTTGCCTATGTTTGATTTTGAATCAAATTCCGGAAAAATCTATATCCATTGACCGTTTTGTGTCCTCGGGTATATGATAAATAGAAAATTTTGTTAAAATACATTTGTAAAGACAAACTTAACAACCGACTTTGGATTTATTTTTATCATATCTTGTTCTGGTAAACCATTAATCTCTTCTCTAATTGTTTTGAGTTTCATGCTCAATATAGATTTTACGTGACGGTTTTAAGAAACAAAGCAAAACAAAACAAATCGAGGGTGTATTAGTTGTGGGCACAAACGCACAAGACACTCTATTATTAAAGGAAATGATATTCACATGCACATTTTTGATTATTTCATAAATCTGTGCATCGCAGTTTACAAGACAAACTACAATGCACATATTGTGGTGCAATAATCAAAAAAGGTGGTGTGAGTATCAATTCCCATTATTAAAGTTCAACAACATGTAACTTTGCATTCATTACCACCATTTACACTGGCAACTGCTCCCTTCTACAACACAAAAAACAAACATATTTTCGTATATTCATAATGACTCATGAGTCTTGAATGCACGTCAGAAAAAAACCCTAGAGGTAGCTACTTAGCAACTAGCTAGCTAGCTCATGTATTGTCATTCATGCATTGATTAAGTTGTCCAAACTTAACCACCCTAGATGTTTGGTCTATACGTATCTGTATAGGATAGTTATCAAGATAGAAATATATCTCTAAAAGTTTTTACCTATAAACCATCGACTAGTATGTAGTTTCAAGAGTTGATCACTCAAGTAATCTTGTTAGTTCATGGAACATTTGAAACCGTAAGCTTTGGCGTAAATCACACCACGCATGCTCAAAACCATTTGCAGTTATGCTTTTATTTTAAGAAATACAAGAGGAAAGAAACCTTTTATTGTTGTTGCAATAGGTGCTCTCGGAAGTGCACAATAAGGTCGAGAGACTATACAAGTCATGCCAAACACAAACAGATCTCTCTGCAGATTGGCACAAGATGCACACCCTGCTTACTTTGGCTACGGGAATGGTAAAGTTTTAATATATAGACATACAGTGGTGACTGCCATAGTTGTTATTGGGTTTTTGGTTGAACGACCATCGATAGTCGTGCTTCTGTTTTGTTCTCGATAGTCGTGCTTCTGTTTTGTTCTGGATCAAGATCATTGCGTATATAAGATCAAAATGAAAATTGGATTTCTTAAAATTTCTTTGGTTAAATAGAACCTCAAAAATATAAACACCTGAATACATTTTACTTATATATGTTACTTTTTCGCATCTCTAACTTAAGTATAAGCTCCTAATGCTTTATTAGAAATAAGTGGACTCCTCTAAATAAGAAATATGGAGTTAATAGTTTTAACTTTTAAGCCATAAAGAAAGTGTGTTTGTACTTTGTTGTCAGTGGGCAGTTGGATCAATAAGTTTTCAAAGTTGGTTTTGAATTCAACATAAATTGTAAATTTAATGCCTTCAACCATCAATAAGTTTTCAAAGTTGGTTTTGAATTCAACATAAATTGTAAATTTAATGCCTTCAACAATCTCTCCATAAATAACATTCATTTATAAGGTATATCTACCTTCTACTCCAATCCTTTGTCATTTACACACTTATTTAAACTCACCAACACAAGTATACTAAAAATGACACAAGTGCACCAAGTTTTATAGCTCATTTGGAGTTCTCTATCCTTCACACCCTTTCTCATCTTTTTAGCAAATGATTCAATGTTCAAAGAACCATCACCATTCACAGATTTGACACCAAACTTACTAGAAGACCACGCATTGGAAGAGCTATGCTTATGAAAGAGACTTGTGCCAAATTGAACTGAAGACATAGCAATAGCAGGTTTCTTCAACAATCCTTTACTACCTTGGCATAAAAGAGCAGTTATCACCTGCGATGGATGATCATCTTCATCAATACCAAACATCTTAAGTTCAGAAAGGAGAAGCATCTTTAATGTGAGGAGTCTGTATATGGTAGAAGGAAGAGTGATAACGATGTGGGACTTTAGAATGGGCGTCTCAGGAAGAACCTCTCCATCAACAAGTTGCGAAGTAACACCCGTGTAAACTCCAACCGTCTCAACTGTATCAAGAATTTGCAACAAAAAAAAGTGTGACGTTTTAGCAAATTATAACTAGTTCAACAACTAAAACCAAAACACCATCATTAACAATACCTTTTGTGCCAATTATAAGGTTGGACACACAACAACAGCATGAGGATTGTCATGTGTCTGAAAGTCAATCCTATGCAATATCCCCAACACATAACCTGTGTGCTTGTCCACGCTTGGGCGCGCTTGAGCACACAAGCCGATGAGGTTACGAAGCTATCAATGGCGAAGAATTGCATGGAGAGCTTGGGTTCCTTATTCAGATCATCTAATAAGGCTTGAGGGTTCTTTGAGAGACCTAATTCTTGATAACTCTCAAGACTTATACTTGATTGAGTAGTGCACAACACAATATCCCAGACTCACCAAAGTATATTAATGTTGTGCACCACTCACCAAAGTATAAGTCTTTGGAGAGTTATCAAGAATTAGGTCTCTCAAAAGAACTCCTCCAAGCCTTATTAGATGATCTTAGAATAAGGAACCCAAGCCGTCTCCATGCAATTCTTCTGCCATTGATAGCTTCAGAACCTCATCGAAGCTTGTGTGCTCAAGCGCGATCAAGCGTGGACAAGCACACAGGTTATGTGTTTGGGATGTTGCATAGGATTGACTTTCAGACACATGACAATCCTCAGGCTGTTGTTGTGTGTCTAACCTTAGAATTGGCACAACAGGTATTGTTAATGATGGTCTTTTGGTTTTAGTTGTTGAACTAGTTATAATTGGCTAAAACGTCACACCTTTTTTGTTGCAGATTCTTGATACAATTGAGACGGTTGGAGTTTACACAGGTGTTACTTCGCAACTTGTTGATGGAGAGGTTCTTCCTGAGACGCCCGTTCTAAAGTCCCACGTCGTTATCACTCTTCCTTCTACCATATACATACTCCTCACATTAAAGAAGCTTCTCCTTTCTGAACTAAAGATGTTTGTTATTGATGCAGCTGATCATCTATTGTAGGTGATAATTGCTCTTTTATGCCATGGTAGTAAAGGATTGTTGAAGAAACCTGCTATTGCTATGTCTTCAGTTCAATTTGGCCCAAGTCTCTTTCATAAGCATAACTCTTCCAATGCCTGGTCTTCTAGTAAGTTTGATGTCAAATCTGTGAATGGTGATGGTTCTTTGAACATTGAATCATTTGCTGAAAAGATGAGAAAGGGTGCGGAGGATAAAGAACTCCAAATGAGCTATGTCCCACAGTTTGTTTCAAAACTTGATAATGAGGCTCGTAGAATTGATATTTCTGTTGATGACATAAAAAAGGGTGCTGAAGCGTGTTCCTTACAGCTTTATGGTTATTTTGTTGGAACGTCTATGGACTATCGTGTTCTCAGTGCAAATTTGAGTAAAATGTGGAGGTTGTATGGTATTGATGGGATCACTAAAACAAATTCAGGGTTTTTTACTTTATGTTTAAGAACGAAGAGGGGATGAAAGCGGTTTTGGAGAGTGGTCCGTGGATGGTTAATAATGTCCCGTTAGTTTTGAATATATAGGAACCGGGTATTTGGTTGGAGAAGGTTGAGCCAAGTACCATTCCTATATGGGTCTGTGTGTACAATATTCCTATAGAGTTATGTAATGGGAATGGCAATGGGAAAATAATAAGTGGGGTTGGTAAGCCTATGTTGATGGATAAGATGACGAAAAAGAGATGTTTAAAGAAGACGGGGAAGCTTGATTTTGCTCGTGTCCTTGTTGAAGTTAGTGCCGAAGAGGATTTGCCTCAGGTTCTAGAGATTGCCTATCCTGCTATTGGTAATAGACCTGCCAAAGTGGGTAAGCTTGATGTTATGTATCAATGGAAGTCGCCACTTTTTGTACGCATTGTAGGACGTTTGGTCATACAACTTCTGCTTGCAAAGTTAAACCAATGTCTGAAGAAGAAATTGCTGCTAAGACTATTAAGGTTGCTGCTAGGGTTAATGTTCATGATGCAAATAATAAGGATGGTGGTAATATTGATGGTGAAGGATTTACTATGGTTGGTAAGAAGAATAAGCCTATGGTTTCACAAGCGAATGTGTTGCAGTCAAAAGGGGATGGTCAAAATAGAGGAAATAGAGATGGTGGTTTTCAAAATAGAAGATTTAAAAGTATTGGAAGACAATGGAATGGTAATTCTAGTTTTGGTAATCAAAGGTTTAATGGGCAGAAGAGGTATGGTGGTTTATCGCAGAAGAATCAAGTACAGCAAAAAAGTAATTTGAACAATGGTAATAATGGTAAGAATAGGAATTTTGTGGTTAGGAATAGCTCTGGTGGTAATAATTCAGTTCATGTGAAGTCTAATAGTTCCCTTGTTAATAAACTTGTTCTTTCTTCTACATATAATCATGATTTTAGGCCCAAAATGTTGGTGAGAAGGGTCTAGTTCTTTGGATGCTGATAAGAGTTTGTTTAGAGAAAATGTGCCTGTGAAAAATTCTTTTCAAGCATTAGTTGACCAGTTGATGATGGAAAAGGAGAAAAGTGTTGAAGATGCTATGGAACAGGAGTATAGAAATGATATTTGGCCAAAGCTTAAACAAGATGTTATTGATGTTATGAAATCAGGAATTTATCCGTCTAGGACAGTTAGATTAGAGTGGTCTCTTCTTCAAATGGATTACTTCTATAAAAACTGTCATAATTATGGATTAGATCCTTCCTTTGAGGATGATGATGTTGATACAGAGGATGGTGGCATGGCGAATGAAATAAGACCTAAAAATGTGGATTCGGAAGCCCGTAATATTCATAATGGGGGGCTCCTTCTATTGATGATGTTTCCAATGTTTAAAGCATTTTCTTGGAACATAAGGGGTCTTAACAACACCCCAAATAAAAAACAAATGATTGATTTGCTGCATGATGGTGGTTTTAGCTTATGTGGTCTTCTTGAAACCAAGGTCAAAGAGAAGAATTTGCAAAGGGTTTGCTCTAATGTATTAGGAAATTGGCATTGGGTTTCTAATAACGCCTCTTGCTCTAATGGTACTGGAATTATAGTGGGATGGGATTCTAATGCAGTTAGAGTAATGGTGATCAATCAAACTCCTCAATTAATGAATTTATATGTTGAATCTATTAATGGGCATCATAGTTTTTTCTGTTCTTTTATTTATGCCCATATAAGGTCCAGTGGTAGGAAGGCGTTATGGAGAGAGTTAATTTGTCACAGTTTAGTGGTCAAAGATAATCCTTGGTTGTTGATGGGAGATTTTAATATGATTTTGGATCCCTCGGAAAGGTCTGTTGGGTCTTCCTCTTTTACGTCTGGTATGGAAGACTTTAAGGACTCTTTGGGTGAGATCGGGGTTGAGGACTTAGTTATGTCTGGTCTAAAGTATAAATGGAACAAAAGCCCGAGAAGGACTGATGGTTTACTTAAGAAGTTGGATAGGGCCATGAGTAATTTGCCGTTTGTGGAAAAATTTGTTAATGCCAATGCCCAATTTCTCCCTTTTAATTTGTTGCTTCTGACCATACTCCAGCCGTTGTAGGAATTCCTGGTATTTTTACCTATTGTTAAAGAGGTTTGGGAGGCATTTTCTTGGTCATACTATGTTTTCAGTTGTTTCTAAACTGAAACTGTTGAAGAAGCCATTGAGAAAGCTTAAGTATGCTCAAGGAGATTTGGCTAGTAAGGTTTCTGATTTAAGGTATAAGTTGGAAAGGGTGCAAGCTATGATGATTAATAATACCCATAATGCTAATTTGAGGGCTAAGGAGATTGATTGTTTGAAGGCCTATAATGATGCAGTTAGAGAAGAAGAATTGATGTTGAAGCAAAGGGCTAAAATTGAATGGTTAAGTGAAGGGGACTTTAATACGAAGTTTTTTGACAAGGTTGTCAAGGAAAAGTTAAACAGGAATAAAATTGAAAATATTGAAGACATGAATGGTATTTTATTTTCTGGTCCAAATGTTGGGGCTCAATTTGTTAAACATTTCCAGTACGTTCTTGGTGAAAAGAAGAGTGTGGAGCCTATTGTTGATCCTTCATCTTTATTCTGTAAGAAGCTTTCTCCGGATGATGTTGTTTTTATGGTAAGGCCTGTGACTAGAGAAGAGATTAAAGAAGTTATTTTTGGTATGAATGATGACAAAGCACCAGGCCCTGATGTTTTTTCGTCAAAGTTTTTTAAGGCATCTTGGTCTATTGTGGGTAATGAAGTATGTATTGCTATCCTTGATTTTTTCAAGAATGGTAAATTGTTGAAGGAAGTGAATGCTACGATTATCGCTTTTGTGCCTAAATCTCAAACTCCTCAAAAAGTTTCGAATTTTAGGCCAATCTCCTGTTGTAATGTGTTGTACAAGGTTATTACGAAGATCATTTCTAATAGGATTAAGGGTTTTCTGGGTAATCTTGTTGATGAAAGCCAAAATGCGTTTATCCCGTCTAGACAGATTAGTAATAACATACTTTTATCGCAAGAGCTTATGAGGAATTATCACAGGGACCGTGGGCCGTCTAAAGTTGCATTCAAGATTGATATTCATAAGGCATATGATTATGTGGAATGGGATTTCCTGAAACAATGTCTGGTTCATTTTGGTTTCCGCAAGAATATGATCTCATGGATTATGAGTTGTTTGACATCTCCTTTTTTTACTATTAATATAAATGGTGATCTCCAAGGTTATTTCAAGGGGATGAGAGGTTTGAGGCAGGGTGACCCGCTATCCCTATATTTATTTACCTTGGTCATGGAGGTTTTCTCATTAATGGTTAGAAGGAGAATTGATGAAGAAGGGGGTTTTAAATACCATTGGAGATGTGACAAGTTGAAGCTTACTCATCTTAGCTTTGCGGATGATCTTATGGTTTTCTCAAAGGCTGATGTTCATTCTGTGGAGATTTTGAGTAACACTTTGAAGGAGTTTAGTGGGGGTCTGGTTCCTAATCTTGATAAGAGTTCGGTGTTTTTTGGTAATGTATCTGAAACCTTGAAGGCTGCTATTTTGAATGTTCTTCCTCTTCCTGTTGGTACTCTGCCTGGGGGTACCTTGGTCTTCCCCTTATCGCTTCTAGACTCTATAAGCACCATTGTAGTGGTTTGTTAGATAAGGTTAAGAAAAGGCTTCATAATTGGAAAAACAAATTGTTGTCATTTGTTGGTCGTTTGCAACTTATTAATTCAGTGGTGAGCTCCATTCAAGTTTTTTGGGCTTTTGCCTTTATCCTTCCAAAAGCTGTGAATGCGAAAATTGAGCAATTGATAAGAGGATTCCTCTGGTCCCATGGCGTTCTTCTTAATGGTCAAGCAAAGGTGAGTTGGAAAGATGTTTGTTTTAAGAAAATTAAAGAAGGTCTTGGTATTAAGTCATTACATACTTGGAATATTTCTCTTATTGCTAAGCATATATGGAACATTGTGTCGAAGAAAGATTCCTTATGGGTTAAGTTGGTTAGCTCGTATAGGTTAATTGATAGGTTTTCAAACATTAGAAATTTCTGGGATATTCCTATTATGAATGATGTATGTTGGGGGTGGAGGAAGATCTTGCAATGTAGGGATATTTTAAGGGAGCATATTGTTTATCGTATTGGTGATGGCTCACAAACTTCATTTTGGTATGATAACTGGTTATTTTTGGGCCGTCTTTCCCAATTTATTACTAAAAGAGATGTTTTTGAAGCGGGTTTGTCGTTAGATTGTAAAGTTTGTGATATGGTGGAAAATGGTGATTGGAAGTGGCCTGGTGTGCGGAGGAGGAAATTCCCGTTCTTGTTTCATCTTCCTCCTCCGCTTATTATACATGGAAGGAAGGATATTGTGTTATGGAAATTTAATGATGGTAAAATTGGTAAGTTCTCGGTTAAAGTTGTCTGGTCTGATTTAGCGGTGTCTAAGCCTAATGTTCCATGGTATAAACTTGTTTGGTTTAGTCAAAATATTCCTGGACACGCGTTTATTTTATGGTTAGCTATTAATCATAAATTAAAGACTCTAGATAGAATTGCAGTTTGGCAAGGGGTTCAGGATGTTAAATGTTCGTTGTGTGATAATGGGTCTGAATCCCATGATCATTTATTTTTTGAATGTGGTTACTCATTAGAGGTTTGGAAGCAAGTTAAAGGTTTGGTAAAGTTGGACTTTGCGCCTAATTCATTTTCTGAAGTGGTTCCTTATGTCTACAATAGGCTAATGAATAAGTCTATTTGGAGTATTTTGCAAAGACTTGTTATTGGCGCTTTAGTTTATTTTGTTTGGCAAGAAAGAAATTTGAGGAGATTTCAGCAAAAGTGCAGACCTATTAGTGCTTTATCTGGGATTATAAGAGAAAATGTGAGACTAAGATTGTTGAGTTTGAAGATTAAAAGTTCAAGACAAGCTAAGGAGGCTGTTGGGCTATGGGATATTGGTGTGCTAAATTGTAATGGTGGTAAGAGTGTAAAGTTTAGTCTTAATGGGTAATGGTTTGTGCTGTTTTGATGTTTTGATAGAGTTAGGTGGTGTTTGTTTTCGACTTAATTGACTTAATCTGAAAAAAAACTGATTTCATTAAGTCATATGAAAACTGTTTGTTTGGAGTAATGTGGTTGTTTATTTCGATTGGCCTGTCATATTGTTGGTGGCCTGGTCCAAGTGGTAAAGGGTCTTGTATTATGCTAAGGTATAAGCTAAATGGGAGGGTTTTAATTAATTGCTTGTGGACTGGATCGGAGAAGAAAGTGGGCTGGACTTACCCTTTTCTTGAAGACTAGAGACACATTGGAGTTTTATTGCCATTTAATTCGTAGCCATTGTTTTGGTTTGTGTAATTTCCTTGTTATGTTTATTTGTTTTTGTAATGGCACTTATTGGATAATGTCGTTATTGTGCATGTTCCCGAAGCATGTTTTGGGCATGTCATTTGGACTAACTTATATGGGTATGTCCATATAAGCTTTTTTTTGTATTTTTTGGTGCTTAATATATTTGTGGGGGATGGTGCCTTTTCCAATAAAAAATAAAATATTGATTGTTTGGGAATTCAGTTTTTTTTTAAATGTGTTCCAACTTCAGATTTATATATGCAAAACTGGAAGTCCTATTTTGCTAACCATCATCTCATCCCAACGCCATTAATTTATAAATGCAGATTTGGAGATGCGTGAGCGTCATATCAAAAACCTAATTTTACAAGATATAGATGCAATTCTTCGTATAATGGAAGTAGCCTAAAAAACGTATCGTCAATTGCCGTTACAGGATATAGAGTTTTTACAAATAAACCATATTATTGTGGTATTTGTTTGTCACGATTTTATCTACATTAATATAATTTAGTTTGGCTTTTTTTTTTTTTTCTTTTTCTCTTTAAAATATGATTTAATCATTGGTATTTGTCATTTTTGTCACACTTGGTGAACCTTTGTAACTTTTACATATTTTTTTGGATCTTCATAAGATGTTTGTTGTTTTATTTTATATGAGTATGATCTTTTATACGATTTTTCTTTTACTTAGAATAGAATTTTTTTATTGCCACCCGTGAAACCCGCAAGTCTATAATTTAGTAATTTATATGAAGCTTTTCAAATATGAGGACATGTAAAATGGTGTAATAAGTAATTACTATATATACTAAAGGTCAGGGAGGAAAACAGTAACCAAGCACGCATTAATTGCAATCTATCCCAACTTGGCAAAACAAATTTCGAGGTTCAAGTTGTTAGAAAGTATGTCCAAACATTAAATGAAAAGTTTCACAACTTGGCAGAAACAGTCCCTGAGGTTTAAGTATCGTTGCAAAGTAAGTCCAAACATTAAATGCAAAGTTTCACAACTTGGCAAAAACAGCCCCTGAGGTTTAAGTGTCGCTACAAAGTAAGTCCTTTCAAGCCAATCCCGCTGCATCGCGCGGGTTTCCACACTCGTTGTTAACTAACACACAATAACCTCTGATGATTAATATATATAAAAAAAGATGAGTATATTAATAATATTATCCACTCATCAAGCCTTTTAGAGTAGCTAAAAAGCTAAAATAAGCACTTTTTCATTTTGAGCCAAAACTTTAGGTTTTTCATAGATCTATATTCCTTTTATTTATTTGAAGTCAAAAAAATGTGTAATAAGCTCATAAAGCTTATAATTAAGCCGAAAATCAAAAATAAGCCCTAGCTTATTTATAAGTGTTCTAGTTAGTTTGTTTTGGAACCAAATTTACAACACAAGCATAATAACACAAATCTTGCACTTATTTTATACTCTAGTCGATCCATATATATTTGCTAGAACAATTTGTAATCTTTTAAATCCTTAGCTTATTACATAAACATCAAGTTTAACCAAGATCTAAGCCATTTGAACAAAAAGGAAACACAAGAGTTTGAGTTTATGAAAACCTTACAAAGAAATGTGTATGTGGTCGAATATATGTAACCAAAGAACCCAAAAACACCAATTTGCTTCCAACAAAACCCAAGATTACTTCAAAGACCCGATCTAAACCCTTGTATAATTCTTGTTCATGCAAAACTTGATTGAAAAATGGATTTGGGTGTGTTGTTTGGTTCGAACGGATGAAAAGGAAATGAGGGAAGATGAGATGAATCTTTCCTTGTGTGTGGCTAGTTTGGGTTATAAAACAAAAGGTGGTACATGCTATTATCCAACTACAAGATCTAGGAAGTCATGTCACTTTGTCTTGTGGTGAAATGGGAGAGGAGTAAATAAGTTTTCGAATTTATTATGTGTATTTCGTGTCCCGTTTGAACTTAAATGTAAAGGTGGTGTTCCGGTTGGGCGTTTTTGGACACGAATGCGTAAAATACGTTTTTATGAGTGTTTTTATAAAAATAATATAGAAACTAATTTATTGACTCATAAATGTATTTATCTGATATAAACCATAACTAATTGAGTGTCTGTATGCGCGCGGGCCCGTTTTTCACAGAAAGCGATATAACTTCTCGTTTGAATAAAATAATAAGCTCATAAATGATAAACAAAAATTAAATGTTTCGAGTTTGAGGTTGAGTAAGAACCTGAAAAACACGGGTTGCTATAATAATAACCTCAAGTTAAAGTAATATAGTAAATTTGATATAAAATCTTAACTATTTTTGGGAGTGAACAATTATGTTAGGAAAATTCGAAAAGCAAATATGGACAATAAATTTGCGGTAAAGAGAATATTACCGCTTTTTATCATTGTTTTCTATAAATTTAGAAGAAAACTTAAACACAATAAGAAATGTGAGAAGAGAGATAGCGAATTGAAGTACAACTTTGTTTGCTACTTTGCTGCTGTATTTTGTTGATTAAACAAATACACATTACAACAAATTTGTTATTTTTACACATTTTTTTCTTCGCACTTTATGAACCGTAAACTTTTTTTTTAAAGATATTCACACTTAAGAGTGTGAATAATTGTTTCAAAATTCTCACACTTTTTAAGTGTGAGAATTTCAGTCTCACACTTAAAAGTGTAAGAATTATTTGAAAGTCAAAATCATCACACTTAAAAGTATGAAGAATTATTTTAAAGCCCTCACACTTAAAAGTGTAAAAAAAATATTTATAAAGCTTCACAAATAAAAGTGTGAAAATATTTGTTACACCCAATTGGTTCACACGCATATTAGTGGGAACCTTTTGATTCTTTACATTTTAAAGTGTGTCAACATGCTCTAATAAATGTTAGTATGTTATTATTTTGTAGTAGTAACATTATCATACAATTGAAGTACAAGTCGATGAATGAAACATGAACGTTTTCGAGTTTCGACTAAAATAATGAATTCCATCATGGTACGTGAAATTTAAATGGGAGATGATTTCATACTCAATCAAATGATTGAGACACTTCAATTAATTGTATTTTGACATTTATACTCTTACAGTTACTTTTACACTTTCACCTATGTGAGGGCATAAATGTCCAAACACAATTAATTAGAGTGTCCCAATCATCATTTTAAAGAGTGTGCTCATCTCCCAATTTAAATATATAAACCCCTCATTTGAACCAAGAGTCGTCGTTTAGGACAAAAAGGTGAAACACACTCATTTAAAGAGACAAACAAAAAGAACGAAGGAGTCCAACAGTTGCAGGACCCAAAAACACAAAGACCCAAAACAAACCAGCAAAAAGGACTTAAACGCCAACCCGAAACCAAAACCAAAAGCATAAGCTAGCACTCAGAGAAAAGCAAGCAACAACAACATCAAAATTAAGAACAAAAGCCAAAGATGAACAGGTTAATTTAGCGTCTTTTAACAAGTATGTAGTTTAAGTGAAGATTTACATAAGTTTTCTAATTTGTTTATTAAGACAAGACAAAACGTAGTTTTAGTTTGGATTGAATGCTGAAATCCCTTACTTTTAGCATATTAACATGGAAATATTAATAGCCAAAATAATATTCAGAAACAAAGCGAATGTCTAGCCTGTGATTATTAATATGAAGGTAGTCTAGTCCACGGACAACACCGTTGTTAAGATAAAAAGAACGGCATGTTGAAACAACTGATAGGATATTGTCGTAGTCACCGATTGTATGGTACATAACCTGCGTGTGTTTTGGTTGCTTGGTTAGACCTCTACAAATTCTTAAAGAAAAAGCATGACGATTCAGTAACCAATATGCATGTCAAAAAAGAAAAAAAAAATTACAGAAAAAAAATAAAAATAAAAAGAAACCTGATGAGTGATGAGTTTATGAGCAGGTGATGGGATACAAAATGAGAGCATGAAACAAAGAGCTAGATGTTTGGTTTGGGACTAATTAAGAAGTGGATGAAATGAGGAAATGTTTGGTTTGTGAAGAAATGTTGGGAAGAAATGTTGGAGAGTTTGAGATGAAGATGAAGATGAATATATAAAGTAGGCTTTATTTCTTTATAAACTCAAAATTTAAGACGGTTGTTGGCCGACTTTAATGATATCCCATTTCTTTTCTTTGTTTCTGATGGTTATACATTGACAGAACAAAACAAAAATGTTAAAAGCAAACACCAACCGAGAGCCTGTGATTATTTACTATGTGGAGCCGTTGGGGTACATTGATTGCATGGGTGAATAGGGAACAACTACCTACTGTGTTTGTGACTTCATGTGATAGTGCATCTTTTAATTTACCCATGTGTAAAAATGTCAAAGTATTAGCTAATGCTGACATCTTTTCTCACAATTCAGATGACTGAGACTTGTCATCTTTTGTTACTTTTAATTTGTGAAGAAGATTTTTAGGTTGATGGAAGAAAATGGATGATCATGCTTATTACCAGTTACTAAATAGTATATATTGATATGAGATAAGGTTGGGCGTAATAAGGATTCAGTGACTCGGTCGACAACCTATGTGGCACCAACCCGACGCGTCGCAATTTGTTACACTTGAACGCGTGAGACGTGTCGCGTAAGTAAAAAAGGGAGAAATAGGTCGCTGCAACGACCGACTTGTGTGCACATTCCTCTCTTTTTATTTGATTGATATAATTATTAAAAAATATATTATTTTTGTTGTTCGTGAGAAGCAAGATTGTGGGAAAGAATGGTTAAAAGACCAAATTTGCCGCTAAAAACATACCAAAAGACTTAATTTGCTACTCATACTTTAAACAACCTTTAATTGCCACTAAACATTCATCGTTAGACCATGTTTGTCATCCATCCGTTTACATCTTGTTGGGCCTGATGTGGCATCTTGATGGGTCTACATGGCAAGTGACGTGAAATAAACAAGTCACGGTATTTATCCCGCCAAAACAAATTACTAGGCTTACAAGGTTATGATCTTGAGTGCTAGCTAGGCTTGCATATGAAGAAGAAGATATGAATACCAGGTATGATTTCGAAATAAACTTTCATGATGAGATTAGGTGATCACTATGCCTACAATTATCTTAAATAGTATTTTTTTGTATAAGCTTATGAATAAATTTTGTTGAAGCGTACTATCAGAAGTGAAATAGATGATATGTAATTAAGTATCTTTATTATTATAAGCTATTTGAGAAACTGGATATTTGCATTCTAATTAAGTATCTTTGTTTTCCTTGTTGATGTATTGGATTCAATTGCACAAGCATGTTTTTCATATTTGCTCCACTTGAGTTTTTGTTGTCACATTGCTCGCGAGAAGCCATATTGCTCCATCTCATATTTGTTAGACTACATAATTCCCCGTAAAGATAATTTTATTATTCATGCAATATTTATAGAGAGTACATAACAAAACCCTAAACCATGATGGACCCAAAGCCCACAACCGGGCTTGGGCCAACTAACATAATATACCTATCTAATACCCTGCCGCAGTTCGAGCTACAAAATCGCTAAAGCTCAAGACTGTAGCAACAAAATAAATAAACGCTAAAGCTAATAAGCTGATGAAGTCATTTTGTAGCAGAGAGATTCTTCAGAACTCAAAAATATGTGTGGTATTGTTGGAAAACTTGATTTGCTTTTGCCGAATGATGTTCCAGTATGTCACTTTCGAGATCTATGCGAGAAGCTATTTAGAAAGAAAATTAAAAAGCAAAGGAATGGAAAACGCAAAATACGTTAAGGGGGCGTTTGGTTGGGGTAATTTGAAATTCCGGAATTTTAAATTCTAGAAAATTTAAATTCTTGAAAATTTAAAATTCCGGAATTTAAAATACCTTCGCATGTTTGGTTGACAGAAATTCATAATATTTTTTATATTTTTTTAATATAAATTTCATAAATATTCTACTAAAAGTTTATAAAAACAAGTAATAATTAAAGTTTATAAAAATTTATAAAAAAGTTTATAAAAATTTATAAAAAAGTTTATAAATAATTTATGAAAAAGTTTATAAAAATTTATAAAAAAGTTTACAAAAATTTATAAGAAATTTACAAAAAAATTATAAAAAAAAGTTTATAAAATTTATAAAAAAGTTTATAAAAAGTTTATAAAAATTTATAAGAAATTTATAAAAATTTATAAAAAAAAGTTTATAAAAATTTATAAAAAAGTTTATAAAAATTTATAAGAAATTTATAAAAATTTATAAAAAAGTTAGTAAAAAATTTATAAAAAATTTATAAAAAAAGTTTATAAAAATAATTCATAAATATTTTATTTAAAAGTTTATAAAAGAACAATAAGAAAAAAAGTTTATAAATTTTTTTTTTCAAGCAAATTAAAATTTCTCACTTTTTGGAGGCATTTTGATTCTCTTCATTTTGGCAATTCGGGAAATGTAAATTACTTCAAATGCTCACATTTGAGTTGCCAAACAAGACATTTGAAGGGAATTAAAATACAAATGCCCCCAATATCCTCCAAATTGCCCCAACCAAACGCCCCCTAAAGAGTTTGTTCTGTTTGTTTGAATTAGAGGAAAAGAAAAAGATATTATTTTGCTTTGATTGAACTAGGAAAGAAAAAAATAATAATAATTCAAACGGAAGGATATTTTCTTCTTTTTCTTTTTGTATTCTTCAGTTGAGAGGGTAAAGGCAAAAGAGGTATGAGAAAATAGATTTGTGATTGTTTTCTATTAGAAACAATATTACGGAAAAAGGTAAATGGTGAGAGTTGTTGTTATCCCAGAAAATGGAGAGGGAAGGAGGAGGATATAGTTATTAAGGAGAGAACTTGACGGGGTGGTATAGAAGCGGCGGCTTAACGACCGATTAGGTCTCAGGATGATACCTGCTCATGATACCATGTTAAACTACATAATTCCCCTTAAAAATAACTTTATTATTCATGCAATATTTATAGAGAGTACATAACAAAACCCTAAACCATGATGGACCCAAAGCCCACAACCGGGCTTGGGCCAACTAACATAATATACCTATCTAATAATATTTTCAAATTCAAAAAGCTATAAATATATGCGAAACACAAGAACTGTTTATATAAATTCAAATATATCAAATGGGATAATTATACAATTTTGTAGCCAATTAATTCAATCCTTCATAAAAATACACTAAGAATTTATCCGGACCTACAGAAAAGAATCAGGACCCACAAAAAAAATCAAGAACCCACATTATGTAACATAAAATTGTAGCCAATTGACTACAATAAATTGTAGCTAATATATTCCCATATCAAATTGCTAATGTCACATAATATTTTTAGTTGATTATGAGGATGATTTTACCAATGAGGAGGATCGTATCCCTGAAAAGCAAAAACACGCAATCTTTTGGCTGCTTTGACTTTTGACTTTGACCTAAGGGGAGGAGCAGACTCAAGACCGAATCCACATCACCTCTATCCAATAAAAACCCTCAAACTCAAAACTACCCAATTCTACCCTAACACTACCCTAAATGGAGGGAGAGTTACCCGATCCTACCCTAACACTACCTTTCACAAAAAGACAAAAAAAAATAGAGAAGAAAGGAGATAACCGATCGGCTTGTGAAACCGATTTGGTACCCGATTTCAAGTACCCGATTGACTGGGGACGGCGTACCCGAAATACCCGAATCATACCCGACCATGCACTCCCTCCCCCCTTAATATTTGTGAATGAAGGTAAAATAGAATCTCAGTTTTGTGGCTATTGTGCACAACGCAATTTGTTAGGAACATAGCAATTCTCAAAGAGGACATTTTACCAAACTCTTATACACGCATATACTCAAAATCATAACCCAAAAAAATACATAGATGACCTTAGAATTAAATTGTTGACTTGTACGTGGTGAGTTCCAGAACCAAACTACGCAGTTCTAATGCTCTTTGCACCCTTGGAAACGCCTCCAGCCATCTCATCAGTTATTTTCAATACACTTTGGCCAAGTGGTCCTGTATCTTTGTCATCAACACATCATGCTTCTCGGATAACATATGTAAGACACAATACCACAATACCCTATAGAATTAAAGCACATATTTTGCTTAGAAATAATACAAACTGAAAATCTTGTCAT
Organism: Chrysanthemum lavandulifolium; assembly: GCA_022545495.1. NCBI lineage: Eukaryota > Viridiplantae > Streptophyta > Magnoliopsida > Asterales > Asteraceae > Chrysanthemum > Chrysanthemum lavandulifolium. Next base: position 20,804,102 of record CM040243.1, read on the forward strand.
TAAACTCTGGAGAACAACTCACTTTTCTCCTTAATTTTATTCAATTGGCTTGTTGTTTTTGGTTTTTGCGGTAATTATAAATTGGGAAAATTGGTCAAATAGACACTTATCACTTTACGACCACGCCTTTTAAAATTGAAAATAGACATGTTGCCCACCGCTTTTCTTGGACCCAACCAGGGTCGCCATGTGTCCGACAACTTATGACACAAGTACGATTTTGAAGGTATATGTCATGTATTGTAACGTATTGTTTTTGGGCAACTTGTATTGTTTTTGGGCATCTTTATGTTTTTGGGCAACTTGTATTTATACACGAGGATAGTTTTGTCATTTCATATTTAAAAAAAAAAAACAAACGCCCACAAAACACAGAGTACATGTCCTTTAATGTCTTGTGTTCCCAATCACTTTCTTCTTTATTCAATACAATTTGTTTAACAAAATCTTTCTTTCTTCTTTGGTCTATTGACTTCATATCTTTATCCCAATCTTTCGCTTTTGTTTAGAAAATATGTCCGACAATATCCCACCGGATGTTCAACTAGATATCATCCGTAGGCTACCTCCTAAGTCTATACTCCAAAGAACGTAGTGTTTGCAAGTTATGGAAGGCTAGTATAGATTGTGGAAGCTTCATCTTTAATTACGGTGTTCGTCGAATGATCGTGTTTATTTACCAACATTCGGTTTTGTGTTAGCTTTAGATGAACAACTAATCGCTACACCACTTAATACATATTTAATGCTTTCATCTATGATTACAGCTTGGCAATTCTAATGGTCTTTGGTGTTTTGTCTATGGTTCTAATCTAATGATCGTTATTTGGAACCCGACAATCAAAAATCACTTGCGATTTGTCCCGGTTTACACGCATCAAATCGAACGCCAAAAGATTTGTTTTGGTTTTGCCGTCCGTCCGGACACTCTTGACCCGACGATCGTGAAGGTCTCCTATCCTGCTTTCGAAAGTGGTTTCGTATGTGTCTCCTTTTCTTTGAACTCTTTACGGTGGACACGCCTTGAAAATTTCCACCCCTCGTGAAACAATCAAATTGAAACGTAAAACTCATGCACTTGTGGGTCGTTTTATCTATTGGACTGGGAGTGAAAAGTTAACTAATGAGGACGGTGTTATTTATAAGATTTATATGTTGATTTCTTTTGATTTGGTAACCAACCAATTTAAAGTTATAGACCTACCACAGATTTTAAAACATGAACTCCCGCCCATTCAATGTTTTCGATCTTGGAACCTCTCTAGTGATTTCGGGACGATCATTGGTGAAGATATTCTATTGTTTTATGGATGGTTGTTGGACGTCAATGGTTC